>CAJNDS010000674.1:22500-92363 GCA_905221605.1 Symbiodinium natans
GCGGATGTTGGAGTCGTCTCTAGACGTTTAGACTGCGCTTAGCGGCCTGCTAGCCCAGTGGAACCCTCTTGCCCCTTTCTTGGTTCCAGGTTCCCAGCCAACTGGGTTTTGGAGTACTGTACTTGAATGCTTTTTTGGGTTCTGGGTTCCTATTGTTGCTACTTATACCTAAAGAAGTGTATACTTTTTTTCCCAGGGTCTACTCCAAAGTAGGGCAAAACGGTACCCTTATTGCAGTATGGTCCCTGAAGCGGATCCCACCAAGGAGAATCCGCCTGCTGCGGATTGCTGCGAGGTCTGCGAATCCGCCAGGCCTGTTCCGGGCCGCCGTGGCGTAGGAACCTCGGGGACGTGATGAGCCCGAAACCCTAAACCCTAAACCCCAAACCCTAAACCAAGTCTCCATATGGCCCTAGTAGTAATTCATACGGTAGAGGGCAGGTCTCAGCCCTGAACCCTTGAGGCTTCACATACCCTTGCAGGAATTGATGGTATGGCCCTGGGCCCCACAACCCGAGCATTCCCTCAAACCGCCAACCCTAACCCTGAACCCTAAACCCTGAACCCGAAATCCCTTCCACTCTGTTCAGACCTGGCAGCGGTTGGACCTGTGCGTGGCCCGGCGGCACTCAGGCTTTGACCCCAAAACCCTCAACGAACCAGCGGAAGTGAAGTATCCTATGTAGTACTGCCAAAAGTCAGATGTACAGTATAAATAAATAAGCAAATATATATATATATATATGTATGCATATATACATATATATTGCATAATATCTGAAAAAGTCAAGTGCTGGAATACTCAGCGCCCCAAAAGCATTCAAGCTCATCGATGTAAATACGTCTCGGCCGAGCTTCCTGGTGATTTACCGTAACTTTACATCTTTAGCCTTTTTTGGGTTTTTTTTGGGTTTCTTAATAAGGCAGCTAAAAGTTCAATTTTTTGCTACCCTCCTAAGTGCAGCCAAGGTTCTGTACCCTTCTGAATCCAAATGGAAGAGCATCTTGGTCACTGAAGGTTCGAACGTGTTCATGTGGGATTTGGGGCTTAGGAGTTTAAGCCCTAAACCCTAAACCCTAAACCCTAAACCCTAAACCCTAAACCCTAAACCCTAAACGGATTGCCGGTTTGGGGTTTAGCGGTTCTGTTTTCCAAGTTTTGAGCTGAGCCTCTGAGTTCTACAGGCGTGGTAGATGAGTGGGACCCTTGACCCCTTTTTGCTTTTGGTGATGGTTTAGGGTTTAGGGTTTCGGGGTTTGGGTTTAGGGTTTAGGGTTTAGGGTTTAGGGTTTAGGGTTTACCTCCTCAAGTAACCAGCCCAAACAAGGGTGCCCTTATCATGATATGGCTACTGGGCTACCAAGTCGCCAAGTAGGAATTAGGAGTGAGGGTTTAGGGTTTAGGGTTTAGGGTTTAGGGTTTAGGGTTTAGGGTTTGCGGAGCTCGACTAAGCCGCCCTTAGGGTGCTCAGGGACAGCGCGGGGGGAAGGCTTTGGGCCGTCTTGGGGTCGTTCAGTGAGTGTGAAGTTACCGCCGATGTGTGCAGGGTTTAGGGTTTGGGGTTTAGGGTTTAGGGTTTGGGGTTTGGGGTTTGGGGTCTGGGGTCTGGGGTCTGGGGTCTGGGGTCTGGGGTCTGGGTCTGCGGTCTGGGGTCTGGGGTTTGGTTTATGTAGGGTGACAATGCTGCCGCAGCACTGAAGCTCAGGCAAGTTGCGAGGCGTGCGGACAGGCTGCTGCACGGCATTTGGAGATTTCCTTTTGCATGTCCCTGGGTGCTGGAGGAACCCACCTAATCCTACAACCCTAAACCCTTAAACCCTCAAGCTTCCTGACAATTCCCGGGTCTCGAGCCCCTCAACCCTAAACCCCAAACCCTTACACCCTAAATCCTAAACCCTTACACCCTAAACCCCAAACCCTAAACCCCAAACCCTAAACCCTAAACCCTAACCCCAAACCCTAAACCCTAAACCCCAAACCCTAAACCCACAGGCCCGGGCGCCGGCGGCTTCAGCGAAGCCAAAGGCCGCCAAGGTGCACCTTAAGAGGGGCTTTTCGGGCTTTTAGTAGGGGCTTTTAGGTGCTTTTGGGGGGGTTTAGGGTTTAGGGTTTAGGGTTTAGGGTTTAGGGTTTAGGGTTTAGGGTTTAGGGTTTAGGGTTTAGGGTTTAGGGTTTAGGGGGGTTTTGGGTTTAATTAGGGCTTTTAGGGCTCTTCGGGCTTTTTGGGCATTTAGGGCTCTTAGGGCTTTTGGGCTTTCAGCTCTTTTCAGAGATGCGCAGTGTTCCAACCGGGCGCGCCCCCCACCTCCCCGACCCCCGGCCACCCTCCCCCCCGCGGGCCACCCCCCGCCGACCCGGCCCGATCCGCCCCCCCGCCCCCGCCCCGCCATGGTGGTTCATGGTGGGCTTTGGGTCCCCCGCCCCCGACATAGTCTCTGGTTCATGGGTTTAGGGTTAGGTTGTAGAGTTCAGGATTTTCACTCTGACCCCCTTGATCCATTGGTTCACGGTGGTTAAAGACATTTGGAGGTTCAACCCTGTACACCCGACTGCAACGGACGGCGACAGAGCTTTATAGGGTAAAGTACATGAGCTTGCGGATGATACCTTACCTACTTCCCTGGCACTACCAGCCTACTTGGTATTTAGGGTTTTAAGGGTTCTACGGCTTATAAACCTCAGACCCAACATTCCTGCTTGCTAAACCCTTATCTTAAGGACATGCACCCAGAAGGAATCTCAACACAGCGCAAGAGGTCGGACTCCACTAGATTTCGACGCTAAACCCTAAATCCTAGAGTATGCTTTTGGACAAGAAGGGCCCGCATAGGCACCCTTCCCAAAACCACTTCCCAAAACCCTGCATGTCCCTAAACACCCAAAGGCTGTGCACATGAAATCAATGAAAAACACAGGAGTTTAGGGCGAGTTTAGGGTTTAGGGTTCAGGGTTTGGGGTATTTATTAGGGCCTACATTACCTATTGCCTAAACCCTAAACCCTAAACCCTAAACCCTAAACCCTAAACCCTAAACCCTAAGCCGTGGCTCTCTCATCGGCAGGCCAAAGCGGTGAAGCGTAACGAAGCGTGGCAACCTGGTCGCAGAGCATGGCTGCTTTGGGGGAGGAACTTCTCAAGGGCTACAATAGGGGGGTCGGAAATAGTATTCCCGTATGGTCCCTGTTCTATACTGTACTACGAAGACCCCCAAAACCCTATTCGAATTGTTAAGGCCCCTATATTACATGCTCCGAGGCATTGCTGACCCTCCAGACAGGGCGACGTTATTATTGAACGATGTGGGGGGGTTTCTGAAAATAGGGGTACCCTTTTTTGGGGAGTCCATTCTACTTGGTCTATAAATGGAGTACCCCTATTTCGGGTGCTCATAGGTATGTATATTCCAGTGCATACGGTCATTTCTCTAAAATTATGGTCCCTTTTTGAAGTGCTCATTCCCAGGCGGCCCGTGACTGTTTGGGTAAAAGGGACCCGAATGTAGAGAACGAACCCCTAAACCCTAAACCCTAAACCCTATAAACCGCGGGAAGTCCTCCACCAAGCAGCACCGCGATTCACACGCGATGCTAAGAGGATTTCTGGCGCTCCGTGCTCGCCCTTCTGCGATTTCCTTTGGGCACTACATAAACTCTCAAGCGGTTGATGGTCTAGGTACCCCTAAACCCTAAACCCTAAACCCTAAACCCTAAAATTAAACTAGGCCCTAAACCCTAAACCCCCCAACTTTGGGAGCTCCTTTCAGCTCCTTCCGGTTGCAGCAGCTCATGGCTCATGACTTCTGGAGTGCCTTGGACAGGCGCCCGGCGAACCACCTCTTGGCCAACAAGGGCTACACTGCCAAGCCCAAGGCCCCCCCCCCCCCCCTCCCTTTTTTTTCTCCTTGGGGGGGGGGGGGGCTGCTGCTGCTGCTGCTCTGTTTTTTGGGGTTTGGGGCTTAGGGTTTCCTTGGGAGTGGATTGACTCCAATCCTAGAAGGATCCTTCTCAGATGCAGTGGGCGTCATCACTAAGTAAGGCGCATGTTGGTCACTCGAGCCCCTGCCGTTTGCAAGCATCCTTGTCGCATCCCAGGCACCCTCTCACCATGGCACTTCGTTGCAGCTGTGAACGTAAAGGTCGACGGGCCCTGAGATACTGTAGCCCCCGCTTGTGTACAAACTGGTCTTCCTCAAAAAGCACGGCTTCTGAAGAACCGAAACAACTTGCAAGCGGCCCCATAATGAACATTGCCACGTTGCCCACAACATGTACCCCGAAAATCTCTATACAAGCTTGTTATAAACCCCCCAAAAGGGTGACCTTTTTTCGCGAGTTCTTTGAAACCCTCAACCCCAAACCCGAAACTTGCCATAGGAGCCCCCCCCCAGAAAGGGTGCACGCAAGACCGCCCAGAAAGCCCCTGCGTGGAGGCTGCCGGTCCACGGCGTACGACCACATGGTGGAGCTCGAAGAAGCAGGACACCTCATGGGGTTGTGGGGTTTTAGGGTTTTAGTTTTTTGAGGCCTTTTAAAACACCTGTTTCTGTTTCCTGTTTCCATTGCATCAAGGTCGAGATCCTTTAAAACACCAAACAAAACAAAACGGAGAAAGACACGGTCAAGGAAATCAATAAAGACAAAAACAGCCACTACACCTGGAGGAGATGATGATAATTATCAATGTAACGAAGTATTTTAGATTTTTTCGAAATTGGTACGGAGAATGCAGTGGAGCCAGCACAAGTACCGATTGAAGATTCACCTTTCCCGAATGCGAAGCAGAAGGGTTCTCGTTGTTTGAGGTTGGGGGTCTGGGGGTCAGGGAGTTGACGCGAGTTTAGGGTCAAACCTCAAGTCTTAATCTTTACATTACACATAGGTTTTCAAGGTTACGCAATTCAACTCTTTTACCTTATAGGGTGAAGGTTGAAAGGTTTAGGGTTGAAGCTTTAGATTTAAACCTACACCCTTAACCTTTAAGTAGAGTTGAAGGGGCTAAGGATTTAAAGGTTAAGATTTAAGCATGTAAACCTAAGGCCATAGAGTGCAGTTTCACTTGCAGACGGTGGCAGAACGGGCAGCAGGGCGGCCGGGCAGAAGTGCAGAGCGCAGGAGGGCAGGCAAGGCAGGGCAGCGGCCACCTGGCAAAGCCCCTTCCCAACCCTTCCTCTTGTCGGAACCACCTGCGAGGCCACCCCTGCCACCTGCAGTGTCACTTGCAGTGCCACCGCCTCCTTCCACGCGTCAAACCATGGTTACTCCTGGCCACCCACCTGGCAAGGCCACCTGGCAAAGCCCCTTCCCGTCAATGATTGGGTTTATTTGCGAACGAAGCTTTATGTCAAAAAAAATTCGCCCAGATGAGGGTTTAGGCTGCAACCGCTGAATATAGAATCTAATGAGATCTTGTTACGAGCAGGTGTCAGAAGGTGGAGGCCCAGAAGAGGATTTGTCAAGGTGTGGCCTTGGAGTTTAGGTTTCGAACATGCGGCTAGAAGATTTCTCAGAGGAAGATCTCTCTGAAGTTTTTTGGCTGAAAAAAGAGTTTGAAGCTCAACAGAGACTGCTTGGCGTATGGCCTCTATTTGGGGGGGCTGGAAATAATGCCGGGGGGTCTCCATTATTTCTTCGCGTGCCCCCTGCCTAGCTCAGCAACGTTGGACATAAGCAGGTTGGAACCTTCATCCGTGGATTCCGCGCCCAACGCTGCAGATACCTGCCCACCCCCACCCAAGCAGCCCTACAAGGTTTCAGGCCGATTCTAGGCTTACAGTGACCAAAGCATGGAAGGCATAAGGCATAGCAAAGCGATTCTCAGATTTGTGCAGCCCTACCATTAAGACCTTGCCTGCGTAATCCATTGCTTTCGGCAGCTCCGCCGAGATATGTGAATCTTGCGAATTGTCCACGCTCCACAAGCGCATAGCACCGCCAGCGGAGCATATCTGATCAAACTTCGCTTGGCTGGTGGGCCGGATCACTGGCGTAATGCCTTGAAACTCGCTAGTTGCCGGGGTCAGGCTGCTCATGTCACTGAAAGTGAGTGCGAAGGTAGCCTGGACACTTGCCACTCTACAAGCTTGCTGCGAACGAACTCACTCAGCCGCTTCCGTTGGGCCAGATCTTTCAGGCCAGAGAAGACCATCTTGCTGTGGTGAAGTGGGCTTTGGTGTGGTTGTCACCACTTGCTGCTGCTCGCCAGCTTTGCAAGTGGGCTTCTGCCAGCCCCAGGAGAACTTGTCATCACTGAGCTTGGGATTGCAGGAGCACTGCTCGATGGGCTCATTGTCCATACAAGGCGGCTGGCAGAATGCGATCGGGGTCACGCGCTGCGTCGCGCCATCTTTCACACACTTCTTCATGAGCGGGCAGTAGTAGAAGCCATTTGAACACTGGTCACTGTGGAGGCGCCGCTCACACTTGCCCAGCTGGCCTTTCTGGACACAGCTCAGCATACACATGTGATCGACACAGCTTCGGCCCCCTGAGCCCCCTGAGACTGGTGGAACTGCCGGTGGAGCTGCCGGAACTGCTGGCGGTGGAGCTGCTTGTTTCGCCCCTGCCGTCGGCCTAGGCGTGGGCATTGTTTGACCAAGGCTGGTACCTCAGGCTTGCCATCGTTGCCGTCTCCAAGCTGGCAACCCCCACTGTTGGGAGGGCCGACCGTGTGGCAGGTCACCCCGGAGCCCGACCCAGCAAGCCACACGTCGAGCATCCCTCCAAATGAGAGCGGTGTAATGATTCAAGACACCGCCGCCGACTGCCCGGGCATGATTGGACCTCTCGACGCCAATCCTCCACACTGTGAACCCATGCGTGCGCATAAGGCAAGAGCTCCGGCCTCCAGGCTAGTCCCGGAACTCCATTACAGGCTCTGTAGTGGTTGTGGGCATCCACCCACTTCTTAGGGTCATTGTGGATCGGGTCGGCCTTGTAGATAATCGCGGAACGAAACACAACCACACAAAAAGAATGACGTTCGAAGTCGGTACTGCCACTATAATATCGATGTCAAACGGAAGCACAGTTCATTGGTTCCAATCATTCCATTGAATCCTGTAAATGTATATTATGGCAGTACTAGCAGCACAGTCAGTCGCATACATAGATGGTGTTGCTTTGAAATATGTAGTACTACCTACGGCGCTATCATGTCCTTTACTTGATTCAATATCTAATTCTACGAAGTAGTGTTCTAAAATATGCTAAGTTAAGAATACATCACCACCGCAAGCATACGGTTTACCAATTAGTGGCTGTTTGGCGTCGTCAGTGTCCACTTGTGTGTGAGGAGAGTTCTTGAGTTCTGCGACAGCTAGATTCACAGTGAAAGATAATGTGTATTTGTTAACAACTAAAAGTATTTGTTGCTACTCAATGTTTTCAAACCGATCATGCACATCACATGTAACAGTCTTACTTACCCTTCAGGACATGCTCGACCAGGAGCTTGAAGACGCGTGCGAAGCTGTTCCATGCCGAAGTCTCCCGAAACCTGCTCAAGCAAAGCATCCCACAAGCTTCATTCAGTAGGGCGACCGCCGCTACATCTTCACTTACACGGAACACGGCAGCGAAACCTTGCGCTCGATCGTGGCCCGTGTCATGAAGATGCGCCGGGCCTCAGTCAGCAATAGCCGCAGCCTCTCTTCCCGGCTCACCCTGCCCGATGTACTTTTCGATTCAGGCGCGGCTACGAGCTGAGACGGCGCAGCATTCAGACATCGACAGAGTGCCTCCCACCAACAGACGTATCATGTCCTTTGTTTCCACTCGATGCGTGCGTGCTTTGGATTAGTTTGGCAGCATCATTTGCTCCGACCACGGATGTCAATGACCTTGCTTGGGCTCCGATTCGTTGACGTTGACCGATCGTCCCTCCTCTTTGTCGCAGATTCTGCAAGGGGAAATCATTACCAACGTTGTTACGACGCGCGAGCTGCTGCGCTTGCGAGCTTGCAGCAAGTCTTTGTCTGAAGTTCTACGACAGGAGTCACTGTTTCGAGGCTCCGAAGTCGACCTGCAAAACGCCGGAGCGCAAGCCTTTCGGTCCGGAAGTGCTTTCAGTTGTTTCATGGCAGTGCTTGCACAAGCGAAAGTCATCAAGCTGCAGTATCGACACATACTTGGTGTGCCCCAGGCTTCAACGTCCAGAGTCGTGCTTGATTGGTCAGGACAAATGTTCCTTCGACGAGAGACTAATTCTTGGAATGCTCTGCATCCTGTATCTCAGAGCGCCAGCTTGGATGTGGACTCAGTTCTCGTCCAACATACAGTGCATCAACCGTCAACGAAACTGAAGAGTTCTTTGTGGATCTTGAACGATGGCGAACGATCATGGACCTTGCAAAAAAACAGGGGGGGGGGGGGGGGTAGCGTTTGTTTTTTTTCTTTTTTTTTTTTTTTTTGTTGGGGGGGGGGGGGGCACAGCCTTAATAATTTTGTAGAGATCATGCCCGACAGCATATCTGAGTCGATCTTTCGAGGAAGACGAGACAGCCGAGCCAGAAGTCCGTCCTTTGCTGCTTCTCTCTTTTCCAGCTCACCAGTTTTCACTTGGAGATGTTCTGCACCAAGTCCTGTCAAATTTCTGGCCATGTTTGCCATTTCTCTCAGGCGGCCTCGATGTAACCAACAAGGTGCTGCTGAAACTTTGTTGCTTCACCTCCTCTTTTGCTGTAGCTTGCTTGTTCAGACCATGTTCCTGCTTTTGTCATAGTTCCTCTTCCTCCATCCTTTCCCGTCCTTCCTGTTTCTGCCGAGGGCTGAGTTTTCCCGGTTCGGGCTTCCAGCTTCTGGAGCGCGCGGCTGCTTCCAAGATTTGCGGTTTCTAGCATTTACAGAACAAACAGAGAAGTCATATAACTAGTCCTTCTACAATCCCCGCATACATATACCAATCAAACACCAGTAAGGAAGCTGAGTGTCCAAGACCGGTCTTGCAACCTTGCCTTTGCCGTTGCCTTGAAAGATGGCTGGGCTTGGCTGGACCCCAATAAGGGCTGTTCAAATTAACGGCCACTTTTTGCAGAAGTTGCGCTTACTATTCCACCAATCAAATCTGTTCAACGATTCAGCCATTGCACCGCGCGTCTGATGTGGATGCGCACCTCAAGTCAACACGCTATGCGCTTTGCGCTTGGCTTGGCAAACTTGTGAAAAAACATACGTTGCCACAAAAGGTCAAACTTGTCCTATGATGTCGTTGATGGATGTCTTCCAAAACAAAGATATTCACGCATACTCCAATACACTTCACTACATCTTCTAGGTTCAGCATTGACATTTTTTGGATTTATTTGCAGTATACATATATATATATATGTGTGTCTGAGAACGAAAACTGTTTTAAACTGTTCATACCAACACATGCAGTTCTACTCACGTCAAACATAGTTGAAGAGCACTTCCCGATAGTATTTACGATTCACAGGAATGGATTCTTCTTGTTGTGTTTGCGCAAGGATAATCAATAAGCGCAACATGTAAATAAAGAAGGCATCTCATATGATATTGATAACGTTTGACACGGAACAAAACCCAAATTGATGAGTTTATAACTTCAGATGCAAGCACACACACACAATTTACAAAATTCGGGACAGTCCATTGTCGAAGATATGGCAGCTTGGGAAAAAGCGTACAATCAGCCGCCAGGTGAAAATTCTTTAAGGAGATATTGACAAAATAGTAATTATAACTCGAAGCTGGTAATGGCTGGTAATAAAACATGGTAAAGAAAAACACAATACATCATCAATCAAAACATAACAAACACAATGCAAATGATAATAATAGATAACTGTTATTGTTGCATCGTTTGTTGTTTTTGTTGTTTCTGTTGTTACACCCACTACATACATACATACATATATACATACATACATACATGCATATGTTTCCAAAACATCACCAATACAATCAATACAATACACAAGATGAATCAAAACCAGATATGAAAACATGGAAATAATACATTCCATCAATCCTTGCATCTAATCCACCCAATCATCAGTAAGCATGCTACAATAGTAGCTTCCCTGAACGCTTTACGGGCCAGCGCTGCTGGGGGGTGTTGAAGGCGCGCAGGGTTGGCTCCCTGTTAGCCGAATGTTAGCCGGATGTTCGTACGCTGTGGTTCTGGAGGGTCTTCTTGGGGGCTTGTCGCTTTTTGATAGAGTTCTTAAGGGAAGGGGGTTCAAGAGGGGTATGTAACCCAAGGTTCCCTCCCCACTACTCCCAAAGGCTCCCGAAGCTTCCTGAAGCTTCCCATGGTTCATGGTTCCTTAGGTACCTACCCCGCTCTCCCTTATAAGGCCCCTAGAATTGTTGTTCGGGGTTTATATGACAGGGCTACGGGTTGAGAGGAGTCAGGTTCCACAGGGCCTTGCGCATTTAGGGCGAAAGGATGGCCTTGATTGAGACTCAACATGGGAAGGCCCCTCTTCTTGGCCCAGAACCCCGACTAAAGCCCTGGAAGGTTTGCAGAACCCTCACTACCCTAGATTGATCCGACGAGCCCTAAACCCTCAGACCTAAACCCAAACCTTCAAACCCTAATCCTATGAACCCGTATAGACTCCCCCTTGACCCTAAACCCTTAACCCTAAACCGCTCGTCGCCACTTTCGGAGGATTTCGTCCGCCGGCCTCTCAGTCTCCCTTCGGAGTCTAAACATGCTGGGTTCAGGGTTTAGGGTTTAGGGTTTCGGGTTTCGGGTTCTAACTTCCGGCCCTGGGGCGCAAGAGGTGGGAGCCGTCCTCGTCTTTGGAGGTCTGAGGTCTGCATGGTCTCAGGTTTGTTTGGGAATGGAGTTGGTGCCGAGTTGACAATTGAGCCTTCCCCGGCTCGATGGAACGGTATTGTAAGCAACTGCACCCTAAGCCCTGCACCCTAAACCCTCTACCGATGTGCGTATATGTATATATATATATACACCTTAATGAGCTGAGTTCGGATCTTGGTTTACATTTTTCGGGTTTAAGATTTAGGGTTTCGGGTATAGGATTTAGGGCTTAGGTTTCAGCATGTAGGGTGTTTAGGATTTAGGGTTTAGCGTTTACGACAATGGCCTACAAGAGCCTTCATGGACCTCCAAGGGCTTAGAATTTAGGAGCTATTGGTAGGAGGCAGAGCGATTTAGGACTGAGGGTCCAAAGCTTCCAAAAGGCTTGCAAGTGTCTTTTTCAAATGGCTTCCCAGGGCCTCCAAAATCCCTCCAGGGCCTGCAGGGGGAACCCTGAAGTACGGGAAAAAGTGGCTGATCCCAGCAATGATGCACAGATGTTGATGGCAGAAATGACCCCCCCCCGCCCCCCCCACCCCCCTATAAGTTTTCAGACCCAGGGGCCTTGCAGAGGCTCCAAAACCTTCCAGAGGCCTCCAGCAAAAGCTTCGAAGGGAAAGGCTTGGCTGTAGATGGCTGTGTTGTTTGGACTGAGCGAGGAGAATGAGAAAACATGGTTTTTTGTAAATGGTAGCGACTTCTGTAAGAAAAATGCACATATACTTCAAATGGAAAAGAGATGTTGGGAACGTGTGGTGACGCCAAGCACATAGCCATGTAAGGGGGGCCTTGCCAATCGCCGGCTCAGGCCAATCGTAAACAATAAGCCCTAAACCCTAAACCCTGAACCTTCAAAATGAACCCTGAAACCTAAACCCTAGACCCTAAGCCCTAAGCCCCAAGCCCTAAGCCCTAAGCCCACCCCTCGCCCTGGCCCAGGTGGCAGCTGCCGCTTAGTCTTGGACGCCAGCCTGGCCAAAGGCTCACCTTGTAGGGTTTAGGGTTTAGGATTTAGGGCTTAGGGCTTAGGGTGTAGGGTTTAGGGTTTAGGCTTTAGGGTTTATGGTTTAGGGCTTCGGGTTTGGGGTTTAGGGTTTAGGGAAAATGGCATCTCCCGCCATCCCTTCGATGGTCCAGACCGTTCGAAAGAGATGGTACACATCTGGGGCTCATAGGGCCCAAGCCTAAAACTGAATTCGGACAATGCTCAGAGACAAGCCAGCACAGGCAGCAGAACAAGAAGACCCAGAAAACCTCTCACAGCTGTACTTGCCTTAGGCAGTCTGTTTTATTTCTGTTGACATAAAGCCCAATGGAAAATGCGACACCCCAAGCCCAAACCCTAAACCCGAAACCCCAAACCCTAGACCGTAAACCCTAAACCCTAAACCCTAAACCCTAAACCCTAAACCCTAAACCCTAAACCCTAAACCCTAAACCCTAAACCCTAAACCCCTAAACCCCTAAACACCTAAACCCTAAACCCTAAACCCTAAACCCTAAACCCTAAACCCTAAACCCTAAACCCTAAACCCTAAACCCTAAACCCTAAACCCTAAACCCTAAACCCTAAACCCTAACCCTAAACCCTAAACCCTAAACCCTTCAAAAGGTTGAGAGTAGACAGAGGCAGCCCTGCCGTGGTCGGAGCCCTGGCGGGCAGCGAGCTTTGGCAGCGCGTCTGGCGCGTGGACATGCCCTGCGAGGCGCACGCGGGGGAGGGGTTTAGGGTTTATAGGGTTTATAGGGTTTATAGGGTTTATAGGGTTTATAGGGTTTATAGGGTTTAGGGTTTGGGGTTTGGGGTTTGGGGTTTTGGGTCTCGGGTTTACGGTTTAGGTGTCTAGGCTTCAGGGTTCAGGGTTCAGGGTTCAGGATTTGGGGTCTAGGGGTTTGGGGGGGGACTGAAAATCTGGTGGTAGTTGAAAATAGGGTATGTGGTAGCCTAAACTCCCTAGGCTCCCTAATCTAGGTACGCCCCCTACCGGTACCTGCTCATGGCCGTCCAAGTTTCCGAAGCCCTCGCTCTCATAGTCGAGTCATAAGCTAAAGCCGGTTACTCTAAACCCTAAACCCTAAACCCTACTTCTCAACTCGCGAAGAAGGGAATCCTGGCCCAACAAAAGGCCTCCGAAGAGATGCCAACTTGCCCCATTTGCCTTGGACGCCTGGCAGCAAGAGAGGAAGAGGTTTGGGGCTTGGGGTTCAACCCTGAACCCTAAACCCTAAACCCTAAACCCTAAACCCTAAACCCTAAACCCTAAACCCTAAACCCTAAACCCTAAACCCTAAACCCTAAACCCTAAACCCTAAACCCTAAACCCTAAACCCTAAACCCTAAACCCTAAACCCTGACCCTAAGCCCTAAACCCTGAACCCTAAGCCCTAATCCCTAAACCCTACGGGCCGGAAGAGGGCAAGGCTTCGGGATTGCGAAACCCCCGGGGCTCTAGATTGTACCCTTGGGGTTTCGGAGGGTCTTCAGGAGCCCATGAAAAGAATCCGTTGTAGGGATAGAACAAGTATATC
This sequence comes from Symbiodinium natans, assembly GCA_905221605.1. Classification (NCBI taxonomy): domain Eukaryota; class Dinophyceae; order Suessiales; family Symbiodiniaceae; genus Symbiodinium; species Symbiodinium natans. Next base: position 35,816 of record CAJNDS010000674.1, read on the forward strand.
AAGGGAAGAGTTTCCTTTCGATTCCCGACCCTAAACCCGAAACCCTAAACCCCAAGCCCTAAACCCTAAATCCTAAACCCCAAACCCTAAACCCTAAACCCTAAACCCTAAACCCTAAACCCTAAACTCAGGTGAGCCAGAGCTGATTCGAACACCTCCCTGCGGCCACGTGATTTGCTTGCTTTGCGTCACTGGGCTTTGCAATCCCACAGGGAACACAGGGTCTAGGGTTTAGGGTTTAGGGTTTAGGGTTTAGGGTTTAGGGTTTAGGGTTTAGGGTTCAGGGTTTAGGGTTTAGGGTTTAGGGCTTCATTCTCTACTTCTCTAGGTCCCTACATCCTTAGTAACTTAGTACATCCTAAAATGCCCCTAAAAACGTTGAGTTGTTGTCCGCTCTGCCACGCTGCGGTTCCTGAGATCTCGGGTCACTTTGGGGTGCTTGGGTTCCGGAGCCGTGGAGCGTCGCCTCCTGCCGCAAAAAGTCGAATCCTATAGGGGTCGGAATAGTTACGAACAGTATTCCCTCATGGTCCCTTTGTAATTATACTTTAATAACCCCCAAAACTCTATTGTGATTATTAAGGCCCCTGTATTACGGGCGATCATCGGTCGTCTTGATGCCCTTCTGGTTTTGAAAGGTTTAGGGTTTTGGTGTATCCTTCGGCTTTAGGGTTTAGGGTGAATGTTGAGCTGACTCCATGAATCAACACGCCTTGCAAAGGTGGTGAGGACTGAGTGCTTGCGTGTTTGTGCGCGCGGGAGCGTAAGAGCGATCACTCTGTTCTGAACCCACTGAAACTCGAAACCCCAAACTACAAAAACTGGCTTCATGTCAGCGCAATTGAAATGCAGACATTTGCTCAAGCTGAGGTACCCCTTGTAAGCCCCAAATACATAAATCCTTATACCCTAAACCCTAAACCCTAAACCCTAAACCCTAAACCCTAAACGGCAACCTCCTAAAAGGGTATTCCGATTTTCTGTTTTTTGCCAATATACAGATGCCCCTCGAGAAAGTCAAGGGCCGGCCGCGGTCTCAACAAGAGCTCACACCCCCCCTGCAATCAGGGTTTAGGGTTTAGGGTTTAGGGTTTAGGGTTTAGGGTTTAGGGTTTAGGGTTTAGGGCTACTTGTGGGTTTATCACTGTCTTCACATTCGGAGTTGGGGGGGCTCAAGATTCATCATGTGTTGAATGTTTAGGGTTTAAGGTTTAGGGTTTAGGGTTTAGGGAATGACTCAGCTGAGGTATTGTCCGGCCGTATATGGGGTTTTGGGTAGGGGGTTTTATTAGGCAACCCGAAAACACTGAGATCGTTGTTGCGGTTTCTGAGGCCCTGCGCCATCACCGTGCCTCGATTGGCGCTTGGTCACCCGGCTCACTGAAGCAGGCGGGTAGGGACATGGTGCTTAGGGCTAGCTTGGGCCGCATGGACTTTTCATTGCGGCTGGATTTTGAGGTTCCGAACTTGGGTTCGGAGCTACGAGGACAGGTTGTTTGTCAGATGCCGGCCTTGTCAGTTGAACCTTAGCTGATGTTTGCACATAAACTCGTTCTTGAGATGCCACCCCCCTCCCCTTCCCTCCCCCACCCCCCCCGTTCCTGCAAACCACACCAAGTCCTGAACTCCAGTTCGCTCAGGAGCCCCCTCCCCGAAGAATGCCTGAAGACCGACATTTAGGATCCGTCCTGTTCACCAAAAAAACGCGGCACGAATTTTGAACCACCTAACCTTGAAAATATCATCTTCGGCAGGCTTGCAAATGCCCGGTGTGCAGTCAGGCCGGCGTGTCGAATATGGCAGGAGATGTCAGTTGTGGTAGATTACTTCGCGTATGTGCTGGTATAGAATCGGTCCTTGACACTTCACGCACGGCAAGTGTTCAAGGGGCGGGCCTTTTATACACAGAATGTATCCCAACAGAGTCGACCCGCAGCCCCATAAATGGCCGATGTACCGATACATGAACCCTGTAGAGTTACCATGTAAGTAAGTGCCTTAAACCTTGAACCCCGTAAACCCCAAATGCTTAAAACCCTAACTCCCTATAGGCCAAGCTTCAAACCCTGTACACCCTATATAACGCATCGCTGTAAGCAGAACACCCTAAACCCCATAAAGCCTTGAACCCTGTAAGCCCCAGGAACCCTGTTCTCTATAAGCCCTTGCACCCTGTTTACCTTCAACCCTGCAACATCCTAAACCCTAATCCCTAAACGAAAGCCTAAACCCCAAACCCCAAACCCCAAACCCCAAACTGCAAACCCTAAACCCTAAACCCTAAACCCTAAACCCTAAACCCTAAACCCTAAACCCTAAACCCTAAACCCTAAACTCACCCAGTTCGAGTTCGCCCCCCAGGCCCTGCGCCTGGAAGACCTGCGCCCTGTGCGTCTGGAACTCCAGCACCTTCCGAAGCCGGAGTCCTGCCCTTGTAAGGGTTTAGGGTTTAGGGTTTAGGGTTTAGGGTTTAGGGTTTAGGGTTTAGGGTTTAGGGTTTAGGGTTTAGGGTTTAGGGTTTAGGGTTTAGGGTTTAGGGTTTAGGGTTTAGGGTTGAGGCAGACACCACTAGTGTAAGCAGTTGAGGGTGTAGTAGGGTTTATAGGGCTTGGGTTTGAGGATTTGGGGTCAGGATCTCGTAATCGGGCTTAGGGTAGACCCCCGCGAGCCCAGGGTTTAGGGTTTAGGGCTTTAGGGTTTACAGGGCTTGCAGAGGGTTTTAGAGAACAACCTCCCCCAACTTGCGGAGCTCAAAGGGTTTAGGGTTTAGGGTTTAGGGTTTAAAGGTTTATGGAACCTGAGATGTTTTCACTGGCCCCAGGAGGAAGGTGGCACGCTGGTCTTTAGCCTGGTGCGGCGCACGGGGCTGCACTACCTGAGCATGGCGGGCGACTCCGAAGCACTGGATGCAATTTAGGGTTTAGGGTTTAGGGTTTAGGGTTTAGGGTTTGGGTTTAGGGTTTAGGGTTTAGGGTTCAGGGTTCAGGGTTTAGGGTTTAGGGTTTAGGGTGCAAACCCGAGGGCTGATCCAGGTTCTGTCGAGTCTGATGTTGGGGCCCTTTTAAACTCGAAACCCAAATTCAACCCTAAACCCTTGAGTTGTGCGGAATTCCTCCCCCCCCCCCCCCCCCCCCCCCCCCTCCAGCAAAAGGAAAAAAGTGACCATACTGCAACTTAACCTTTTGAGCTTCAAGGCCTGCGAATTCGAGGGTGAGGGTCTAGGGCGCAGGACCTTTTTCATAAGTGTTAGGCTCTCAACCATGGGAAGTCGACACAGCGTGCCCTGCGTTTGAATCTTTCGTTGCCAGGGACATGCTTTGCACTGGTCGTGCTTTAGCAATCTTCTGCGGCATCATAGATTATGAGCCCCCTTTAGAAGGCTAGCCTGGGATGCTCCCCCTTATACCAGTAGTCCTTAATAGAGATTATGGATAGGGGTACTAGAATCCCTATCAAGGACTATTAGTATAAGGGGGAACATCCCAAAGGCTAGCCTTGTTCGCCTGGTGAACTCGGCTTCTAGGTACTGCTAGGGTTTAGGGTTTCGGGTTTAGGGTTTAGGGTTTAAGGGTTAAGGGTTTAGGGTTTAGGGTTTAGGGTTTAGGGCCGTGCAAAGAACTACAGTAAGTTGAGTCCAAAAAACGCTACGGGAGCTGAGACGACACGCTGCCCCGTGGCTGCCAGCCTCACCTACCTCAAGAAGGGGAGCCAGGTTCGCCCGGTTTAGGGTTTAGGGTTTGGGGTTTAGGGTTTAGGGTTGAGGAGTCTAGGGTTTAGGAGTCTAATTAGGGTTGAGGGAGAGCGCCCCTGCAGAGGAGCCGCCTTTGCCCGGCGCATCTTCGGCGATCCGGATCTCTACGAAAGCAGCATCCACGAAGGCGCTCATTTGGTGGGGGAAGGGTTTAGGGTTTAGGGTGAAGGATTTTGAGGGGAATGATCAGATCCATTAAGGCTATTTAGGGATAATGAAGCCTAGTTAAAAGTTATTTAAGGGGGGAACCTAGGGGGGGGGGGGGGGTAGTATAGAGGGGGCTAGTAGGGAAACCCATGAAGCGCCGGGGAAGGGGGGAAGGGGGGGAGGATCTGCATTGTGTGCCAGTGGTTTACTTGTTTAGTTGTTCTTTGTCTTGTCTTTCTGGCGCACCTAGCTTCAAGTCGGTTTTTGTTATCATCTTTTTGTTGCTTTGTGTACTTAGCGGAGTTGAAAATCTCATATACGCATAAACCCTAAATGAAAAACCCTAAATCCCAAACTCCAAACCTAAGCCCTAAGCTCTAACCCTATAGTTATAGACCCTACAGCCTCAAGCCCTAAACGTTGGATGAAAACGACCCCCGCCCAGATCTGCGGGTACTGGAGTCCCACGCAGCGAGTGGCGAGGAGGTGGGACAAGGAGTGGGACGAATAGGCCCAGAATCTAGGTCCCATAAAACCCCTTTAAAACCAGAAAGTGCACCTTTTTGTTCCTAGGGTCTGACTAAGGGGTCAGGGGTTTAGGGGTTAGGGTTTCGGGTTTAGGAAATTTCGAAGGTTGGGGTTTCGGGTTTAGGTGAGGAACCCTAAACCCTAAACCCTAAACTATACCCTAAACCCTAAACCCTAAACCCTAAACCCTAAACCCTAAGCCTTGGGTTTAGCGGTTTAGGGGTTTCGTGGTACTTGTTAACCAAGTATAACCGCACCTTACAACCCACTTCTGAGCCCCTCAAGTGCCCGAACAAAGGTCATACTTGGGTTAGGGTGTATAATTGGGTAACTTATTCGTACTAGGAACCTCCAAATAGGGGTCTAGGGGTGTAGGGGTTTATTTTTGTTTTTTTTTTTTGGGGGGGGGGGAGTTTTTGAGGGGCTACTTAGGCATGTAGGGACTGTGTCAGGTATGTATAGGGGTTGTATTGTGGAATAATCCCGAATACCCCTTAATCGGTTCAAGGCACGGCTTGCCGTTGGGTCCGCAAACCTGCCTGACGCCAGGCTCCACTCGTCAACTCTGCCATCGAAGCTGCACACCTGCAAGCAGTGATCCTAAGCCCTAAGCCCGAAGCCCTGAACCGAAAAGCCTTAAACCCCTAAACCCCCCTAAACCCCCCTAAACCCTACAAAACCCTACAAAACCCTACAAAACCCTGAACCCCTGACACCCTGAAGCGCAACACCGCACCTCCCGAAGCTGCTCGGGTTCTTTGGTCTTACCCTAAACCCCAAACCCCCTCAACCCTAAATCCTAAACCCTAAACCCTAAACCGCCCGCGGGTCTTCAGGCCCTAAAGTTCAGGGACGAATAGGGCTTGTGGGTTAGGGATGTTCTGGGATCTTGAAAGCTTCGGGATTGACATAGAGCAGTGCTCCCCAAGCCTTAAATCCTAAACCCTATAGCCCTAAACCCTAGCCCTAAACCCTAGCCCTAAACCCGAAACCCGAAACCCTTCCTTGCCTTAAACCCTAAACCCTAAACCAAGGCTCTCCAGACCCGCCTCATGTCGCCCCCGCCGCCCGCGACAAGTGGTTCGAGGTCTTCCGGGGACGGCGCTGTGTGGTTTAGGGTTTAGGGTTCAGGGTTCAGGGTTTAGGGTTTAGGATTTAGGGTTTAGGTTTAGGGTTTAGGGTTAAGGGGTAAGGGTTTAGGATTTAGGGTTTGGGGTTTGGGGTTTAGGGTTTAGGGTTTAGGGTGATGAGGGAAGCCCCGGCCGCCCAAGCCTTCTCAAAGCCCACCTCCTGCCAGAATGGAAGCCCTCCACACCCGTCAAACCCTATAAGCCACATCCACCCTATACACCCTAAACCCTTGAACCCTAACCTGGAACCCTCAACCCTCCTTAAAACCCTATAAACCCTGGAAACCCTGCAAAACCCTGTAAAGCCTAAGCCCAAACACCCCTTGAAACCCTAAACACCTTAGAAACCCTAAAAACCCACAACCCTAGAAACCTTAAACAAAACCCTCAACAAACCTTAAACACCCTAAACCCTAAAAACCCGAAACCCCAAACCCTAGACCCTAAACCCTATAAACCCTATAAGCCCTAAACTCTATGAACCCTATGAACCCTATGAACCCGAAAAACACCCCTAAAAACCCTAAACCCCAAAATCATTCCAAGGAAGGGCACGCAAGGTTTGAAGGAGGCAGCAAGCGAGTCCGCCAGCTCCCAGGCTGCGTAAGGGGTGTTTTTAGGGTTTAGGGTTTGGGGTTTAGGGTTCAGGGTTCAGGGTTCAGGGTTTAGTTTTTTTTTCTTTACGGCGTGCCCTTTTCAGTTTTTGTTTTAGCTGTAGCTTAGCTTGGCTGGCCTTTTCTTGGGGCTTGGCTTGGCTGAGGGTGGAAGGTGTTTTGTTTTTTTTCGGGTGCTTGGTTGGGCTGTCCCCCGCCCGAATGGCAGAAACCATTGCTTCGCACAAGAGCCAGACCACACCTCCAACGCAAACAGGGGGTTTAGGGTTTGGGGTTTAGGGTTTAGGGTTTAGGGTTTAGGTGTGGATTTGGTCCAACCCTGTCATACCTGCATTGTGTTTGCAAATGGGGAGGGGTGGGGGTGGGGGTGCTGCTGCGCCGTCCATCTACCCAAGGCCCTCCCGCACCTTCAAGCCATGCAGGCTTGCTCTAAAGGACATCACCATCGTCAAGAATAATTGTGTGAAAGTATGATTTTAACACCAGCCCTTTCGTTCAAGTGTTGTGTTTGCAGATTTTGGGGGGGGGGCTCCACTCTCCTCCAACCCTGCTTTTTGACCCACGCAAGCTTGCTTTGAAGAACACCGTGCCGTCAAGAGGTCTTGTTTCAAAGCACGAAAGCACATAGAGTCTCTCAACCCTGTCGTAAAGCCATTGTCTCTGCAACCGGGGCTGCGCCGAGACACCCCAAGCAAAATGAGTCAACCCTACACCTCCTTTTGGGCAACAAGCCACACCCCGAGCCCAGCCAAGCCACTGCGAGGGAAAGTAGAAACCCCACACAAGCCAAACCCTGAGCAAAACCGGGCCAAGCTGCACCTAAGAAAGATAACTTCCAGCCCCCCCCCCCCCCCCCCCCCCCCAATCAAGTAAATTAAATGAATTAAGCCAATTTGGATTTTGTAGATATTAATAATGAATATTTATTTATTGCCCCCCCCCCCCAGCCAAGCCATGCCAAGCCAAGCCGCACTAAAGGGCAAAGCCCGCGCCCAAGCAAAAATGAGTTCCGGGTCGGGTTCGGTAAGCAGAGAAGGGTCGGTCTGTGCCCTGCGGCCTGCGGCCTGCGGCGGACATCTGCCCGAAGCCCTGTACCCTCAACAGGGCTGGGTTCGAACGTAGTGCCTATTTGAATGACCCTTTATTAATGGCCTTTATCCCCTATGAATTCTTCAAAAAGCTTAAGCAAATAAGTGTTATAGAGCCCCCAAACCTACCCCTGTCAACTCTTTCGCTACACCGACACAAGCTTCCCAAGATCCCATTTCAGGTTGGCAGAGACTCTGGATCCCTTGTAATACGGACCCCAACAAGGTACCCCGAATTTCGGAAACCCTAAGCCCTCAACCCTAAACCCTAAACCCTAAACCCTAAACCCTAAACCCTAAACCCTAAACCCTAAACCCTAAACCCTAAACCCTAAACCCTAAACCCATTTCAGGTTCAGAGACTCTGGTCTTCTATCAAAGCTCTGACGGGCAGCTCTGCTGGCAGACATGGGCTGAGCCACGTTGCCTCGCTTAGGGTTTTATAGGGTTTTATAGGGTTGATAGGGTTTTATAGGGTTTTATAGGGTTTTATAGGGTTTTATAGGGTTTTATAGGGCTTATAGGGTTTTATAGGGTTTATAGGGTTTATAGGGTTTTATAGGGTTTTATGGCGTTTATAGGGTTTATAGGGTTTTATAGGGTTTTATACGGTTTTATAGGGTTTTATAGGGTTTATAGGGTTTTATAGGGTTTTATAGGGTTTTATAGGGTCTTATAGGGTTTATAGGGTTTTATAGGGCTTTATAGGGTTTTTTTCGGGTCTTATAGGGTTTATAGGGTTTTATAGGGTTTTATAGGGTTTTATAGGGTTTATAGGGTTTTGTAGGGTTTTATAGGGGTTTATAGGGTTTATAGGGTTTATAGGGTTTATAGGGTTTATAGGGTTTATAGGGTTTAGGGTTTAGGGTTTAGGGTGATGCTGCTGTTGTTAATGGTGGCGGTGATCGTGGTGACGGTGTGGGTGGTGGTGTTGGTGATGATTGTACTACCAGTGCGTGCGAATGGCCAGAGCGCATGATGACTACGTCCATGTTACCAGTGCGTGCGTAACTTGAAACTCTCCGAAGCAAACCCCCCAACGAAACTCAATGCATATTGGCATGCTTTTCGGCTTGGCCACAACGCCGAACATGCAGTCTCGCAATGTTCCGTAAGCCAGACGTCCCACGCGACCATCCAGAAACACAGACAAACGCAGAACAGGGAAAAGATACGACTCGGCTGCAAACACGCTGCAGAGAGCTGTTGCAGATGTGCCGCGCAGGCGATGTGAAACGTATGCCGCGAAACAAATAACCAAGTCAGCGCTGTCCAACACGCTTTGCGCCCCGCGCGTTTGCAGGGTGTCCGAAAGTCGTGCTCGTTGCTGTCGTTGTCTCGCCGTCTGTTGCTGCTTCTCGTCAGTACCACGGAAGGGCAGCACTAGCCTAGGACCCAGAGTAGGCCCTTCTTCCCTTTATTTAAGGTTCAGGTTCCCTGTTATACGCCCCTTTTAAACCAAGAAAAAAGGCACCCTTTGTGTTGATGGGTTACTCTCGGGTCTGCTAGCTATCGTTTGAGCAGCCCCAAAGCGTATATCAACTTCACCGTGCTGCCCTAAACCCTAAACCCCAAACCCCAAACCCGAAACCCGAAACCCTAAACCCTAAACCCTAAACCGATCAGGCAACTGATCTTTCTCGAGCCTTACTTGATGAAGCAGCTTCTCTCACAGCACAGGCGGGCCCCCTCAGCATTCAATCCATAGTCCTGAAACCAGCAGCCCAAGGATTGGGCCTTACAAGAACCGTGTCAGATCCTGTGTGGGTTCCGTAGTGTGGTCGAAGTGCAGGAACAAAATGAACTCTAAACCCTAAACCCTAAACCGACTTTCGATGAACTTTCTTGTTCTGCGTGATGCTGGTAGTTCCATTGAGGCTTCCACTTTATAGGGTGGGCTCTAGGCTTGCGGCTGAATGCAGGCGCTTCCTACCCGTAAACCACGGAAGATTCCTTCAAGCCTTTCGCGGAAAAGCAAGACGCTTCTTTCAGGACTTGGGCTCAGCTGCCTTCGAGGATCACCTTGCGCCCACTACGAGCCATGCGCCAGGCACAGCCTTGGGTCTCATGAGCTAAGAGAATCTCACAAGTGCGGCAGTCCCCATCTTGGTAGCAGCCTGAGTTGGGGTGCACGCAAAGCTTATACTATGTATGTATGTATGCATGCATGCATGTATGTATGTATGTGTCTATGTACGTATCTATGTATGTATGTATGTATGCATGCATGTATGTATGTATGTTTTAGAAGAGTATGTACTGTTAATATGATACTTAAGTATCTTGCTTTATATACAATGTCGAATATTCGATAATACTGTCAAAAAAGATAGCAAGGTATACTAGTTTAACAAATATGAGTATTTTTCGTATTACCAAGCCGTTTACTTAAACTAGTGTATCATGTAGAGTAGCCGACAATTAGATATTGTACTATGAATCATCCGCAGTGCTGTACACTCATATAATCGTATACAATGGAATACCCTATACAACCATGTCCTATCAAGCAAACTAATAGTATCTGACATATAAACATATGCCAACACACGCGACTTTATACATATATTTATAGAATCACACACACACACACATATATATATATATATATTATTTATTTACTTATTTATTGACTTGTTTTTTATTTATAGTAATAGAATAATATTAATAAGTATTATTATAAGATAATCGTAATGAGGATCGTAGTAGTAATGTCGCAGCCTGCAATGTGCCAGCCACAGGAGCCACTCACTGACCAGATGAAGCAAAGGCCGGCTGAGGGCTTGGAATCCTTGCTTGAAGGTTTGAGGGTTTAGGGCTAGGGTTTAGGGTTTGGGGTTTAGGATTTGGGCTTTAGGGTTAGGGTGGTTCTCGAGGGATCATGGGCAGCTATAAATAAGTAGGGTTATAAGTACCCAGTAAGGTTTTAACCAGTCATAACTATAGTTATCTTATTTACAACCCCACTTATAACTGCCCCTGAACCTCCAAGTGTGTCTTTGCCCAGTGTTGAAGGTGCCGCTTAATCGGGGGCGGGAACGTCCATAAAGGCCTAGGGTTACTATATAGGCATAGGGGTCGGAATAATTTCTAATAGTATTCCCTTATGGTCCCTTCATAGTTATACTGTAATAATCCCCCAAAGCCATATTCTAATTATTGAGGCCCCTGTATTACACATGATTGCAGTGACGAGATTTGAAAGGCTGAAAGGCAAGTTATTTGGGAAGGCAAGAATTCCTCGTCCTCCTAGTGGCAGGTATGTTCTCCTTCGCATGCCCCGAAACCCGAAACCCCAAACCCGAAACCCTAAACCCGAAACCCTAAACCCTAAACCTTAAACCCTACCTCTGCCACGATGATCGGAATGCAGGCACCGCTTCTTGGCGCATCTCCCGTCGGACGCAGCTGGGAGCCTTATAGCCTTTGCCGACGGCGACATTGAAGGCCGGATCCTACACATGAAGTAGGTCTAGGGTTTAGGGTTTAGGGTTTAGGGTTTAGGGCTTAGGGTTTAGGGTTTAGGGGCCTTTTTATAGCGATTTTTGGTGAGTGTGTGCATAGGGTCCATTGTAAATTGCGGTGTACATATGTGGTGTCATTTTGGGATGCTACCCATAAAGTACCCAGAAAGCCGTACCTTCAATAAATGACTTCTTGTCACCACATGGCAGACGCTCAGCTTCCATGTGAGGCGGGGATGCACCCGCACTGAGGGCATGCAGCTCACCCCAGCAAAACCCATAGAGGTAACCCTTACTTGTAGTAGGTAACCAAGTAGTTTAAGGCCGTAAACCCTAAACCCTAAACCCTAAACCCTAAAAGGCTTGTAGGGGTTTCGGGGCTCTCTGCGACTTGCAGGCGACTCCGGGGGGCCGGAGGAGACCGGGAAAGGCGGAAGGACTCCCGGATGGAACGTGAAGCTGTGGATACTGTGTAGGGTCCACGGTTTCAGCCCTAAACCCTAAACCCTAAACCCTAAACTCCAAACCCTAAACCCTAAACCCTAAACCCTAAACCCTAAACCCTAAACCCTAAACCCTAAACCCTAAACCCTAAACCCTAAACCCTAAACCCTAAACCCTAACCCCCAAATCCTAAACCCTAAGCCCTGAAGCCCAAATCCTTTGACCCTGAACCCTAAACCCCGAACCCGAAGCCCCAGTGAGGGTTGAGGGTTGGAAGGCTTTCGATTGGACAAGGGTCTTCAGCCCGCCCCAGACTTACCAGGCAATTTGCTAGAGAAGACCCCCCTTGTAGCCTTAAGGTCCTGAGAAACTATCATGTGCTTAAGAACCCCCAAAAAACAACAATGTTCTTCCTTCTAAAGGGCTATAGGGACTGTCTTTTTTGGGGGGGGATATAAAGTAGCCAACCCTGAACCCTGAACCCTGAACCCCTAAACACACAAAAGGGTGCCCTTAGCCTATTAGTACAGGCTAGACGGGCTAGTCTGGGACCACCCTAAACCCTAAGCCCTAAACCCTAAACCCTTATTAAATCTTATTAGATCTTATCATAGGCTACTCTGGGACTCAAACTCGCAGGAAAGGCCGCCATCGCAACCGGCGGAAGGAGCCGAATTTCGGGCATCATTGGGACTCATGGGCTGTTAGAGCATAGGGACCCTAAACCCTAAACCCCAAACCCCAAACCCCAAACCCTAAACCCCAAACCCCAAACCCCAAACCCCAAACCCCAAACCCTAAACCCTAAACCCCAGCAGTATAGGGGGTTCGGCATGAAGCAGTCAAGCCTCGTACACAGGAGCACAGGCCAGCAAAAGAGGGGCGAAGCCGCCACAACTCAATGGAGGCTTGCGCAGAGCCCGCGGTTCCGAAACCCTAAACCCTAAACCCTAAACCCTAAACCCTAAACCCTAAACCCTAAACCCTAAACCCTAAACCCTAAACCCTAAACCCTAGCAGCCTGCGTCGCCAACCCCCCTTGAAAGATTTCAAGGAACACGTACGGGGGTGGTTCCAAAAAGTCGTTGTGGTGCACTCCTTTAACGGGGGAGGGGGTGGAGGGGGGAATCCTATACAGTAGTTTCTTATTTTGGAGGGGCGGAAAATTATAGATATTATAGGAATTATAGGAGTACCCTTATGAAAAGCCAAGACAAGCCCCTAGATTGGTTGGCACGGCCTCTCCCTACCCTATTGACACGAGTTGGTCTAGAGTAGCTCTCACCTCCTGCAATGAATATGTTGGCCGTGTTTTCAGCATACCTAGTGAGAATCGCTTCGTTCAGATTATGATCCGCTATGAGTTGCCAGGCTGCATGCCTAAACGTGTTTGTCCAAAGTGTCTCCTTGATGTGCTCCTGCTACGACTTATGGTCTTGCATTGGCAATCTGTGGCTGACTACCCTGTACATCCCTTTACATCGCTTTATACGTCCCTTCATAGAAATCACACCGAGGACGCCACCGCAGCGCGAGCCACCCACATAGGTACATCTCTTGAAGTTGGTGCTGAACGAAAAAAAGCCTTCAACAAAAGATGTTCATGTTTACACTGTTACACCCGTGTGGCTTAGGCGTGTTCGTCCTCTTTATATACTGCTATTTGCTTAAGAAGACCCCCGCCAAAAGAAAGAAACAAAATAATGATAACAATGACAAGAAAGAATAGTCCCCGTATTGCCCTACTAAGGATGAATGTTTTCATTCTGGGGTGGTTCTTAAGCAAATATGGGGGTTTCCGAAAATACGAGTATCCATTTTGGGGGTCCCTTTGAGGGGATTCGATTCTATTTGGGGTATCAAAAGGACACCTCTATCTTGGGAAGTACTCTTAGAAGCATAACTATAGAGCCCAGAGTCGACCCTCATTCCATTTGTTTCGGGCTTAGGTTCCCTTATAATCCCCCTTTAAACCAAAAAAGGGCACCCTTCTTATCCCTAGGTCACTACTGGGCCCCTGGATTTTTAGCGCTGCAAGGGACCGTCGGAGCAGGACGTGCAGGCCGGCGACGCAGACGAGGCGCCGTTCTGTCGGGCAACGCTTCCGGGTTCAGGGCGTCATGCTGCAGAGAGCCCTAAGCCCTAAACCCTAAACCCTAAACCCTAAACCCTAAACCCTAAACCGAGGGTGGCCGAAGCTGCCCTATAAACCCACCAAAAGTGGGATCCTACTCTTAGGGTTTCGGGTTTAGGGTTTAGGGTTTAGGGCTTAGGTTTCCTGACTCTTGTTCACCTTGAGATTGGACTGGCACAGGGCCACACTTGTGGCTGCCAGTAGCCCACTGAGCTTCCTAAGCCATCTTCATGTCCTAAACCCTAAACCCTAAACCCTAAACGTTATAAACCCTAAACCCTAGATATAGGCAGATGAGACGTCAAAAGGGTCAGCGCCTTTCTTGCACAGGCTGCTGCGAGCCGCGAAGTCCAGGATCCTCAAGGATCGAGACTCATTTCTGCCTATGGTCACCCTTCCACTATCTAGCATGAGTTGATTCTAGTAAGTATAGACGATTCTGTTTTCATTTCTGAAAGAATAATCGTAGTAATCATGAATGTGTGTGTTTTTGATATCATCATTGCGTTTACTATTCATTTTTTATGTCTATTACAGCTTATTTTGGCACTAGTAGGACTAGTCTCGGTATTATGATTATGGTTGTTATGGCGCATATAGTTCTTATAGTTCTTGTGGTAATTTCAGTTCTTGTAGTTCTAGAAGTTGTGACATCAATGTTGCGTTTGTCTATACATAACATGGCGTTTGAAACTGTGTTCATCAGTTTTGGTCCCCCAGAGACGCCGACCCCCTTCAATAAGGAGAAATAATTTTGGTTTAGGGTTTAAGGCTTAGGGTGTAGTTTTTGTTTCATCATTATATGTATATTTAATCTATTGATATTTTTGTCTGGAGAACTCCTCACTGCGACATTGAGCATCAGGCAACATGCGTCGGTGGCGGTACAGACTATGACTACAGGCTGAACTTTCAGCTTCAACCAGGCCCAAGATTAAATCCAGACGATGCTCCCCAAAAGCACACCCTACGGACACGTCAAGCAACCCCATCATGCCCTGCAAAACTTGAGAAGCCCGAAACCCTAAATCCCCCAAACAAACGGTCTAGGGAACCCCTAAACCTCAAGCCCTAGGGCAAGGAATCCTATGCCCCTAAACCCAAGAAAAACGCCTTAGTGAACCCCTTTCTTTGGTAGCGGTTACGTCGTGTACGAGGTACACCTAAAGCAAGGAACCCCTTGTTCGGAGCCCCTGAGGCTTTCGTAGCTAGGCCGGCCTTTGGGAAACTTTGGGGTTTAGGGTTTAGGGTTTAGGGTTACATTTTTCTCTTACTGGGTTTAAGAGTCAGATTCAGGATACGTTTTTGAGAGGGTTTCAAGGGGCCATCCTAGGGTCCTAGGGTTTGAGCCCTAAACCCTAAACCCTCGGCGCTGCAAAAGTACAGCCAGGAGACTCTGCATCTTTGGCATCGCAAAGCGTTGAAACCGGAGACTTGGCTGCTGAAGGTGTGCTCCCTTGAAAGCCGTCTAGAGCGCCAGAGACATCCAAAGGCGAAAGGAGGAAAATTATACACCTAGAGAAATGCTGAGTTAATGGCTTGTTCTTTTCGCTTATCGAAAGCGCAGGGGAGAGTCGTCTTGAACGATTTCTTATGAAGGTTGTAGGTTCCGTGTGTGTGACTCTGGCCACCAGCAGTCGAAGTGCGTGACTCTGGCCACCAGCAGTCGATTTCAAGCTTGTTACCCCAGGTAGTGGGTGCTGAGTTGTCCCAACTGGTATAGTTGCTTGCCAGCGGGGTATGGGGTGACCTGGAACCTAATCTCAGATCGTCGACCATCCGACTTCGATGCGTGCAAGGTAGATGCAGAGGCGACTTGACCGCAAGGAAATGTCTTCAGCAACGGCACGATGGCAGAGAGTGCTTCGAGTGGCGTCTTTATCAAAGTTACGTTGCAACTTAAGATGTTAAGCCCCCCATCACACATTCACTGGCTGCAGTACAAAAGCAGTAGCAGTGTGGGGTTTCGAATGATTTTGGGGGAGTACTGTAAGGGGACCCATATCATGGGAAATACATGTATACACATGATATAAAGGTTACTTGAAAGTTCCTGGGTAGTTCAAGCAAGGCTTTAAGAACCGCCATGGGCACGTAACCACTGGTAACTCTACTTCTCAGAACTCCAGATATTTATAACTTATGGCTACCCATGAGCGTAGTAGTTGAGGTGGCAGAAAGCCCTTAACCCTGAACCCTAAAACCTCAAGAACTCAACCCTGAACCCTAAACCTCTGTGGCTTTTTTTCACAGGCACTTCACCTTCCCTGTAGTTGCTGAAGCCAAACAAGCACGCCTTGGCGATTAAACCTCCATCCCTTGATAAAGAAAGAGTGTTGAGCCACACTACGCCCTAAACTTAGGGTTTACGGCTTATGGTTTAGGGTTTTAGGGTTTAGGGTTTAGGGTTTAGGGTTTAGAGTTTAGGGTTTAGGTTGAAACCCCAAAGCCTGAAACCTCTCTGGAAGGATGCTTGGTCCGACTCCGCTGAGCCGCCCGTAGGTACAGAGCCACAGGCAGTCGCTGGAGGAGAGCCTGACAACAGCTGACAACCTTCCAAGATTGGGTTTAGGGTTTAGGGTTTAGGGTTTAGGGTTTCGGGTTTAGGGTTTGGGGTTTGGGGTTTGGGGTTTGAGTTTGGGGTTTAGGGTTGCTGTTGCTCAGGGTTTAGGGCATCTATAGTATTTCCGGGGGGCATTTAGGCTTCAGGGCGCCCCATGCATGCAGCTCAGTCCCATACCGGCCAGGAGACTCTGCATCTTTGGCATCGCAAAGCATTGACACCGGAGACTTGGCTGCTGAAGGCGTGCTCCCTTGAAAGGCATCTGGAGCGCCAGAGAAGTCGAAATGAGGGGGGCTAGAGAAATGCTTAAATAACAGCTTGTTCTTTTTGCTTATGGAAAGCGAGGACTTTGTAGGTTCAGTGTATGACTCTGGCCACCAGCAGTCGACTACAAGCTTGTTACCCCGGGTAGTGGGTGCTGAGCTGTCCCTGCTGGGAT
This sequence comes from Symbiodinium natans, assembly GCA_905221605.1. Classification (NCBI taxonomy): domain Eukaryota; class Dinophyceae; order Suessiales; family Symbiodiniaceae; genus Symbiodinium; species Symbiodinium natans. Next base: position 52,118 of record CAJNDS010000674.1, read on the forward strand.
AGTTGCTTGCCAGCGGGGTATGGGGTGACCTGGAACCTAAGCTCAGATCGTCGACCATCCGACTTCGATGCGTGCAAGGTAGATGCAGAGGCGACTTGACCGCAAGGAAATCTCTTCAACAACGGCACGATGGCAGAGAGTGCTTCGAGTGACGTCTCTATCAACCACTTTCAGATGTTAGGTTGCAGCTTAAGCTATTAAGCGCCACGTTACACATTCTCTGGCTGACCCTTGTTAGGGGAAATACCTGTCTACACATTGGTATAATGGTTATTTGAAGTTTCTTGAGTAGTTATAAGTAAGGCTGTAACCCCTTGATAAAGAAAGAGTGTTGAGCCTCACTACAGCCAAAACCCTAAACCCTAAAATTAGGTTCTAGCTAGGTTTCGGGTTAAACCCTAAACCCTTAACCCTTAACCCTTATCCCTAAACCCTAAGCCCTTAACCCTAAACCCTAAACTTCTCTGGAAGGATGCCGGGTCCAACTCCGCTGAGCCGCACGTAGGTACAGAGCCACAGGCAGTCGCTGGAGGAGAGCCTGACCACATCTGACAACCTTCCAAGATTCGAGCTTCGGTTTGGGGTTTAGGGTTTGGGGTTTGGGGTTTGGGGTTTGGGGTTGCTGTTGCTCAGGGTTTAGGACATCTACAGTATGTACCCATGCCGGGTCTAGGGCTCTTGAACCCTGTAGCCCCTAGAAGCCCTGTATGCCCTAATCCCTAAACCAACGAAAAGTCTTAGAAGGGTCCGCGCACGAAGTCTTATGGGATGGGCAGAGTTGGGGGATTAGGGTGGTTTCGGGTTAAGGATTTACGGTTTAGCAGCGGGTCTCTTCTTGCCTTGCGCGTCGAGCTTGCCGCTCATTGGAGGTTGCTGTCGTTGGGTTTGGTGTTTAGGGGTTTATGGTTCGATGAGATTGAAGAAGAGCTTTTTGGGTTGAGGCCATTGAAGCCGTGGCAACGTGCAGCGACCTCTCTACTTAAGACATGTTTCGGCGGTAAGCCATTGTGTCAGAAAAAGTCCTGCGACCGCCGCTTGTCTGGCCAGGCCTTTAGGCCACAGCATCTATCTGGTTCACGGGATGGCCACCGTAAACCCAAACCCCAAACCCCAAAACCCCAAACCCCAACCCCCAAACCCCAAACCCACAACCCCAAACCCCAAACCCCAAACCCCAAACCCCAAACCCCAAACCCCAAACCCCAAACCCCAAACCCCAAACCCCAAACCCCAAACCCCAAACCCCAATCCCCAAACCCCAAACCCCAAACCCCAAACCCAAACCCCAAACCCCAAACCCCAAACCCCAAACCCCCCAAACCCAAACCCCAAACCCAAACCAAACCCGAAACCCTAAACCCTAAACCCTAAACCCTAAACCCTAAACCCTAAACCCTAAACCCTAAACCCTAAACCCTAAACCCTAAACCCTAAACCCTAAACCCTAAACCCTAAACCCTAAACCCTAAACCCTAAACCCTAAACCCTAAACCCTAAACCCTACCCTAAACCCTAAACCCTAAACCCTATACCCTAAACCCTAAACCCTAAACCCTAAACCCTAAACCCTAAACCCTAAACCCTAAACCCTACCAAAGTTCCAAGCTCGCGGTCGCGTGCCAGGGGCCCTTTGAGCTCCCGGCTCCCAAGTCCGAGCCCCGCCGAGGCCTGGAGGTGCTAAAAGTTTAGGGTTTAGGGTTTAGGGTTTAGGGTTTAGGGTTTAGGGTTTAGGGTTTAGGGTTTAGGGTTTAGGGCCTGGGGTAGTTGAGGGTTGAGGCTGTAGGGTTTAGGGTTGAGGGTAGTTTAGGGCGATTTTGGGGTTCAGGGCTGGTTTAGACTTCAGCGTTTCTTCGGACTTCGAACTTTGGGGAGTCGAGTCCGTGTTTTCCGCTAAGGGTTGCAGTGGAGAAACTTGGAGCGCAGAGGTTTTGGGGCCATTTTTCGGGAAGTTCTGTTTTGTGGGGGTTTCCTAAAGCATCCCTATGTATCCCGAGAACTAGCCCAAGAAGGGTTTAGGATTATGGCCGGTTATGGTCCTATGGTCCACTGAGCAGAGACCCATGTTTGAGGAAAACCTTGGAATTAAAAGATGGCGGGTGGAGCAGGCGTGTACACATTTGCGTATGTATATGCTTCAGCTTACATCTACACACATGTGTACATACAAACATCTTAATATTCAAGTTTACTTGCTTGTTATCTATGCATCCTGGCTGGTTTATTTGTTTGTTTGGCGTTTGCTTTCATGGTCATGCTTTCATGTCTGACTATATGGCTGAAGAAGAACTTTGAGAGGCAACCCGAAGCTTTGGATGGTTCCGGGCTTGTAGCTCATGTTAGCATCTACTATTTGCTTAAGAACTCGTTCTTGCATTTCCTTAGTAGCTGAGTAGATAACCTTTAACCTTTTGGGGTATATATACAAGCCTACCATAATTGCAAGGTCAACCTTTTTTGGGACAGGGTACTCAGCAACTAGGTTTCACCCTAGACCCTAGACCCTAAACCCTAAACCCTGACCCCTAAACCCTTAGGTTTCAGCAACACAGCAACTCGACAGAGACGTGCGAGGCGTCTACTCCTTCCAGCCTTCCACCGGCTCCTTGCGAGTGGATGGCGAGGCGGTTTCGGGGGGTCTGGGATCCCCTTCCCACTTTTTGCTTCACTTGTGAGTTCAAGAGCAGATAGAAGTGGGGTTGCAAGTAACGGAACTACATTTCTACCTGGTGCTATTAACAAAAACATGCCTGGTTGTAATCATAGCCTTATCTAGGGTGCTTATAGCCCTACTTTTATACCCATGAAACTCCAAGCACCCGCTGCTCAGGAGGTTGCGATCTTCCGCGCAGAGGCGGTCTCCACCATGCCATGGGCCAAGACTTACCGCTGGTTAGTAGGGAACGAGGGAATGAGGTACCCTATATAATCCCTTAAAGGTTGAATATGGGGGGGATATAGGGTACCTCATTCCCTCATTCACTGCGAACCAACAGTAAGAAGATGTAGAGGGGACATGCTGGGGAAGGCTCTGGTTGGGGGTTTGGGCGGATTGGAAGAAAGTGGCTGAGAAGGTTTAGGGTTTAGGTTTGGGGTGTAGGGTTTAGTGGTTAGGGGCTCGGTTTTCGGGTTTGGGGCTTAAGGTTTTTTGGGTTTAGGGATATGTATAGGGCCTCAAAGTACCTCAGCAACCCCCAGCACATTGCAGGAGCCTGCCGCGCCGAAACAGACTCAAGAAGCCAACGAGAAGGTTCCCCGCTCGAAAAAAAGTTCAGAGGGCTTAGGGTTTAGGGTTTAGGGTTTAGGGTTTAGGGTTTAGGGTTTAGGGTTTAGGGTTTAGGGTTTAGGGTTTAGGTCCTGGCCAAGCTGAATTGCCCTACTTGTGACTACGTACCCATGAACCTTCAAGGAGGTCTTGAGTGCCGCACAAAGACTTCTCTGCGCACTCTTTGATCCTAGCCTCTTCTTTGGCAGCCTCGTTTCTGAAGCCAGAGCCATTCACAGTCCATAGGCCCCCTCAACACTAATCCCCAAACCCCAAACCCCCAAAAAGACTCTAACCCCCAAACCCTAACCTCAAACCCTAACCCCCAAACCCTAAACACAAAACCCCAAACCCCCAAACCCCAAACCCTAAACCCTTTCTTGGCCATGCTGGGGTCAAAGCCGAGGCCTTTCCCCAAGCTCATCGCCGAGAGGCCGACCAAGTCCAGCCTTGCGTCGTGCGGGCGCCAAGGATGTAGCGGGGTCTTTCGGGGTTTCTTAGGGATACTTGGAGAAAAAAACTCCTTTTTGGGTACCATAATTCCTCAACAGCTATATAAAATTTGAATTTCTGCTAGGGCTCCAAGCTCAGGTAAGGTTTGAGGTCACGTGCTGGATGGACGCATGAGGCATCCGAAAATAGGCGACCCTCTCGGTGGGTCCCTTTAAGGGGATTCTTTTCTATTTGGGGTATAAAAGAGGGTAACCCTATTTTGGGAAATTCCCATCTGCGTCCAGGGATCGGTACCGGGAAGGGGTGCAAACCTGGCCTTGTCTTTCCTTATTACGCGTCTGTCTCTGCGATGCCATTGTATAAGAAGGGCCCTCGAATATTGACCCGAAATAGTGGGATCCCCTCGTAACGAGGACACCTAAAAAGGGTACTCTTAGGGTTTAGGGTTAAGGTTTTACACCCCCCACAACTTGAAGACAATTTCAGCCTCCAAGTGCCAGCGGCTTCATGTGATGCAGCCGGTGGCCAGCGTCCTCCTGTGTCCTTACTATTTGCTTAAGAACCCTCCCCATAAGAGGAAAATATAAGTTAAATAGAATATATATATATATATATATAATGAATAGTCCCCATAACTGCCCTTATAAGGAAGAATCGTTTGACTTCTTGGCGGGTTCTTATACATGTAGTAGGTCCACGCTCGAGGTGCGTGACCATTGTGAGTGGTGAGATCATCGAGGAGATCCAGATTCCTGGCTGACCTTGGCTTGGCGCAGGGTTTAGGGTTTAGGGTTCAGGGTTTAGGGTTTAGGGTTTAGGGTTTAGGGTGTAGAGTTTAGGGTTTAGGGTTTAGGGTTGACGGTTCTGTCGCTGGGCATTGTGAAATGGGCCATTAAGTTGACATGCTTCCCCGGGTTCGAATCCGAATCCCACTAGCCCCGAACAACGGAAGGGATGTAGCCCGTGGAGACTGGACACGAGCGAAGCGTCTTCAGCGAAATCAGATACATCTGCACCCAACGGGGCTTCAGCTAACCAAAACCCTAAACCCTAAACCCTAAACCCTAAACCCTAAACCCTAAACCCTAAACCCTAAACCCAAAACCCTAAACCCTAAACCCTACACCTGAACTCAGGAAAGCATCCAACGCTGGTGCTGTCTTCGTGCCTCGGGCATACTCTTGGAGGGCCCTTCATGAGGGCCGGCTCCTGCACGCTAAGCTCTCAACCTTTAACCCTAAACCCTAAACCCTAAACCCTAAACCCTAAACCCTAAACCCTAAACCCTAAACCCTAAACCCTAAACCCTAAACCCTAAACCCTAAACCTGCATGAAACCTCGTTGTTCACGGGTCCCGTGCCCTCTCAAGACTCCATTCATTAAATGCAAGACCGAAGAGGACTTTGGCTCAGGAGGCGTTGTATGGATTGCAACCAGGGCTGCTGTCGATTGTGGAGCAGTGAAGCATTCACATGGATTCAGGTGATGTGTGGCCTCCTCTCGGGTAAGCGCTAGTGAAACGATCAGTGCCCTTCCGGCCCTTCCTGCACAAATGATCAGCGGATCAGGCCCTAGCCCAGATGACAGGAAGCAACCTAAACGCCAAACCCTTAACCGTTTTGGTAGAATTATATTCGTAGAACATTCTACAATAGAATCGTAGAACCTTCTACAATAGAACCAATAGAAGATGTCTTGCAGTCTGCAGCGCAGATCCACCAATCCTCTGACCAGCGCCTGCTACGGAGGTGCTGCCGTCTCAGCTCAATGGTGCAGAGCCGCTTATCCGAAAAACTCGTGCAAAGTACCTGAAGGCTCTGATGTAGTTTCTTTTTGGTTTAGTTATAGGGGATTTTAGTGTACTACCCCAAAAAGGTACTACATAGGAGCCTTTGGGTATGCCTGCCTTGAACTAGCTGGGCTACCCCGTTGCCCTTTTTTTCGGGCTGCGGGTTCCCTTTACACGTAACCACCACCAAAACGTCTTATTGTAACACTTTTACTGGGCTGCCAAGTAAATCTGCGAACACCTGCTAAACCCCGATATGAAGTAGGTTGTGTGTTTTGTTATTGTTATTGGTGAGTGTATGTGGTTCCTTATATTTGTATGTATGTATGTATGCATGTATGTATGTATGTATGTATCTATGTATGTATGTATGTAGGTATGTATGTATGTGTATATATATACACATATATATATATATATATATATGTATCGTGACAGGATTAGTGAGAATCTTATCCTTCACATCGCTTCAGACCAATACCACAATGTTGGACCACATCCTCCACACTTGATACGGGAAGACATTCTGCCACTTCGCAGAGGCATGCCCATGCATGCCCCAACCCATCACACATTGAACTGGCTTGGCTCGGATTGTTGCGACAGTTGGCTTAAAACAGGCTGGTTCTGTCGTCGCTGTCGTTCTCCAGGAATTAGAGCGCTGGAGCTCTGATACGATGATAGCCCCCAAAAACTATACTATAATAGGCCCCCCCCAAAAAAAACATACATAGACATACACACATATACATATATACACATATATACATTCAAATTTCTAAGGCCCCTGTATTACTTGGGCATGCTAGAAATGCACACAACTTTGCAGACCAGCCCCCAAGCTCAGGTACCCGATGCACAACTACATCGCCTGTGTCTCAGAGGGCTGGGTTGGTTGAGGGTTTAGGGTTTAGGGTTTAGGGTTTAGGGTGTAGGGTGTAGGGTTTAGGGTTTAGGTTTTAGGTTCCAGAACTGTGCCTCAAGCCGCTTGAGGGACAGGATGGAGAGCATGCAACCATAAGTCACTTCGACCCCCAAACAAATCGCGCGGTGAGGTTGACCAGATCTACAAGTACAAGCACCTCGACTGCCACCAAGGGTTACACTTTTGGGCCTGGGTTTAGGCTTTAGGCTTTGGGGTTTCGGGTTTAGGGTTTAGGGCTTTAGGGTCTATGCGGGTTGGGTTCTCGAGCCTCGATATATGATGAGGCAAGATGTCAGTGTGATTGAAACCCACAGCACTGGACCCCTTCGCCCATGAGACCTGGACCTGCGAAAGCCGGACTCCACTCTGCCTTGAGGCCTTTATGAGCCCTTTGAGGCCTTAAACCCCAAGCCCTAAATCCTAAACCCTAAACCCCAAGCACCAAACCCCAAACCCTAAACCCTGAACCCCAAACCCTAAACCCTAAACCGTTGCCCTTGTTTGAGGTACGACAAGACCGGGGGGCCCAGGGGCCAGCTGGCAGTCCATCCTGCTGCCAGGGCCTTCGACAAACAAAGGAATGGGGGGGGGGGGGGGGGGTTAGGGTTTAGGGTTTAGGGTTTAGGGCTTAGGGCTTAGGGCTTAGGGTTTAGGGTTTAGGGTTTAGGTTTTAGGGTTTAGGGTTTAGGGTTAGGGGGTTTAAGGGGGTTTAAGGAGGTTTGGGGCTTGCGGTAGTTTAGGGGGGTTTATGGGGTTTGCGGGTGGTTTCGGTGGGTTAAGGGGTTTAAGGGGGTGGATTTAAGGGGTGGGTTTGAGGGAGTTTAGGGGGTTTAAGGTGGTTTAGCGGGGTTTAGGGGGTTCAGGGTTTTTTTGGGGAATTTAGGGGATTTAGGGGGTTTAGGTTGGTTTAGGGGGTTTACGAGGGTTGAGGGGGTTTAGGGTTCTCGAGCTCAAGATGAGAGAGAGGTCCCTAATCAGATGCTGTCCAGACACTACGAGTTGCCCAGCGTTGCGAAAGCCATGGTTTTTTGGGGTTTAGGGTTTAGGGTTTAGGGTTTAGGGTTTCGGGTTTAAGGCAGCACACTGACCAAGGTTGGCCAGTTCGTTCTGGACAATGCAGCCTGCGACAAGAGGCAGGCCATCTTGTATCCCCTTACCTACAGGCTCCGAGGTAGTACCCTTCAAGGGGAGTATACTGTATTCTACTAGCCCCACGAGGGGAACACAATAGAATCCCCTATGCCTAGCCCAAAAAGGTACCCTAAACCTTAAACCCTAAACCCTAAACCCTAAACCCTAAACCCTAAACCCTAAACCCTAAACCCTGAACCCTAAACCCTAAACCCTAAACCCTAAACCCTAATTAAACCCTGCAGGGCCTAAAGAGGTAGCAGGGCCACGGTGTTGCTTTTGGTTTCGGGTGGTGCGTGAGGCACCGAGGCTCTGATGGCTCGATTTCCTTGTTCCCCACCTTCGGTGTGGGTTTGTGGGTTTTAAACCCTAGGGTTTAGGTTTGGGTTAGATGTTAAACTCAACTCTTCTCCTCGCCCGGAACTCTGCTCCTCGCCCGGTCTACTCCTTAGAGACTCCCTGGAGTGCCCAACCCAGAGACTCCCTGGAGTGCCCAACCCAGAGACTCCAGTGCCCAACCCCTGAGACTCCCTGGAGTGCCCGAAAAATCCAAATCCCTAAGGTGGGGATGTTCGAAGTAAAATAATTTAGGGTTTCGGGTTTAGGGTTTAGGGCTAGGGTTTAGGGTTTAGAGTTAGGGTTCGTCTCATACAACCTGCGCCCCCCGCAAAAGCAGCGGAAAGGAAGAGGGGAGATTGTTGCGAGGCGATTTAGCACCCTCCCGCCCCCTGGAAAAATAACAAGAAACTAAATCCTGACTCTAAATAAGCCCCAAGCTCTACAAGCTCTAAATCTCGCCCCTGAACATGAACTTAGGGATTGGGTAGGTGATTTTAACTTTTTGTGTTATGTACAATCCAACCACATTTTAAAGGTGAACCTTCTTTAGGCTAGGGTATTCAGCCCCTAAGGAACAGAACCCTTTTGGTTATATAGAACCCTACTATACATATATATATATATATGTGAGCACAAGAACTTTTTTGGTTAGTAAAAGAACCTTTGTTTGGTTATCTAGAATCCTACTATATATAAAGAAAAATATACAAGAAATATAAAAATATAAATATACATCAATAGAAATCTATATATATATATATATATATATATATATAAGGTTAGCCTTTTTGCGGGCTAGGGTATTCAGCCCCCACGTAAAAGACGAACACCTTCCTCGTGACTGCAGAACCCTCGGCCTCGACGCCACGGACGCAGCCGGGGCCTAAGCCCCACTGTTCGGTTGCAAGGCCCAAACCCTAAACCCTAAACCCTAAACCCTACACCCTACACCCTACACCCTACACCCTACACCCTACACCCTACACCCTGAACCCTGAACCCTGAACCCTGAACCCCGAACCCTGAACCCTGAACCCTAAACCCTAAACCCTAACCCTAGAGCCTGAACCTCTAGACCCTAAACCCTAAACCCGAAACCCTAAACCCTAAATCCTAAACCCTAAACCCTACATACCCAAGGCAGGCTCTGGGCTTCCCTCCTGAGCTGCGATGTTTCAGTCAGCTGAACAATCAGGGACCTTCAAAGGCGCTGGCCTCTGCATGACAAGGGGTACCGTTTAGTGTATAGGGTTTAGGCCTATGAGACTCCACAAGCACGTCGTCGTAGCCATTGAAACCCTCAACCCCACAACCCCCCCAGAGCAAAAGCGGCATTTCTAGACCACACCCAAAACCCTACAAACCCTGAACCCTAACTTTGAAGCTAACCCCTAGACCCTACCTAAAGCCCTAAACCCTGCCTAGAACCCTGAACCCCAACCTACCTAAAACCCTAATCCTAGACCCTACCTAAAACCCTAGATCTCAACCCAAACCCTAAACCCTAAACCCTATACCTTAAACCCAAAACACATCTTTTGTCCTCCACTCTGCTGCAAGAGGCCCTGGCCGCTGCCAAAGCTTCCCCGACGTGGCCATCAGGGTGCCCTCTGCAAAGCGCAAAGGAGGTTTAGGGTTTAGGGTCAAGGGTTTAGGGTTCAGGGTTTAGGGTTTAGGGTTAGGGTTTAGGGTTTAAGGTTAGGGTTTTGGGTTTTGGGTTTAGGGCCAGGGTGTGATTCTCGCCCATTTAATGCTCCTTTCGGTACGCTGTTGCATGCGCCCAGCAAGCTCTGCAAAGATGCCGGCTTGGTGTAAATTTCGAGGATGAAGCAACACGCCGGAGCGGGGGGGCGGGGGGGGGGGGGGGGGGGGGGGGGGGGGGGCGCGGGGGGGCGGGGGCCCCGGGGGGGGGGGCGGGGCGGGGAGGGGGGGCGGGCGGCCGCCAAAGACTTTCATTGTTTAGGGTTTCAGGGTGTAGGAGCTAAGTTCTTCAAACAGCTGCCGTCGAAGAAGGTCAGTCACAAGCTTGCCATTTTTGGACTTAAGGGTTCAGGGTTTAGGGGACTAAACCCTAAACCCTAAACCCTAAACCCTAAACCCTAAACCCTAAACCCTAAACCCTAAACCCTAAACCCTAAACCTTAAACCCTAAACCCTAAACCCCAAACCCCAAACCCCAAACCCCAAACCCTAAACCCTAAACCCTAAACCCTAAACCCTAAACAGACAGAAATCTGTCAGCCACAGTCGCACAATGGGTCGCCAGATGAGCCTCGAGTCGAACGCACTCATGCCGCAACCGTGCGCAGAAATCGCCACCCTGTTAGGGCCTTCGTCACCTCAAACCCCAAACCCTAAACCCTAAACCCTAAACCCTGAACCGCCTAAACCCCGCATGATAAAAAGACAAATCTTCAACGTGCCCATGGCGCCTTTGGGGGGCGGGGGGGGAGGGGCCTAAAATTTCAGCGGTGGTTTTGAGGGGTCGGTCGCTAGGTGGAAGAAACAATCTTCCAAATTCAGGCTGCTGTCCCCCGGTACCACGCCCCCCGGCTCGACGTGAACAAAGGCTTTCCTAAGCTCGGGAGACCGCGCTCTCTCTCTCTCTCTCTCTCTCTCTCGCTCGCGCTCTCGCTCTCGCTCTCGACTCTCTCTCTCTCTCTCTCTCCTCGCGCTCTCGCTCCAAAATAGGATCTGGGAACATGGTACCAGGAGGATTTGGGCAGGCAGCACCCTCCGAATCTTCAAAAGCAACAACTTCGTGACTTCGTGTGTTTCGCATGTGGTTTGTGATGTTGCTTGTTTTGGTGCGTTTGTTCTTGGATGGCTTTTGGTAACTATCCTCTCCCCAGACCGATCTGAGGTCCGAAATCGATTCAGAAATCATTTTGGACTGCCTTCGAAATTTCAGGCTCCCTCCCCCCCTTGTCGCCAAGAAATAATTCAGAACCTCAACCCCCCGCGCCCCCTCCCCCCCCCTAAGTTCAATGGGTTAAGGGGGTGGGGGGGTGATGTGCAGATCAGCTTTCGGGGGGTAGGCACACTTCCAAGCCCCTACTTGGAGATTCATGGACAGTTCTCAGCGAGAAGTGGGATACGTATAGTTATAAGTGGTTATTAACTGATTTAGGGTACTTCTAAGCCTACTTCTAACTACCCATGAACCTTCAAGTACGCGTAAGCGCGCCCTGAGCTTCCACATCATGCGGTTGCAAAGCCAGGTACAACTTGCACGTGAAAAACGGATACATGGCTGTGCCCCACTGCCCCGCCTCGAGCCAGGCGGTGGGTTTGGGAGTTTGCAACGTCTTGAGGGATTTGGGGGTTTCCGAAAATAGGGGGTATCTTTCCTTATTATGATGGAATCCTACTCGTTGGGGATCCATAAGAAGGGTCCCTTATTTTTCGCAAACCCCCATGTCAGCAGAGGGTGTAAGGCACGCAGCGGAATCCAGGTTTCAGGCCTCTCGGGTCGGATCAACTCGAATTGCGGAGGCCTGACAGCTTCTTTGAGAAGTATTGCAACCACAAAGGGGTCTTCATTCCCCAATCCCTAGACCTTGAACCCTAACGCTAAACCCTAAACCTTAAACCCTAACCCTACACCCTAAACCTAAAAACCCTAAACCCTATACACCCTAAACCCAGCCTCTAGTGCCTGCTGAAGGAAGCGGTGCTCGCCAACCTGCGCTCTTCCCTGCACAGACGCGTGGCTGTAACTTATGAAATGGTTGTTAATTTTTGGGGTACCATAGTTTGTAAGAAGCAGGTAACGGCCAAAATGATAATTTCTACTAGGGTTCCATGTTCAATGCAGGCAAGAGTGGCTGAGGGTGTTGGGATGTTTAGGGCTTAGGCTGGCAGGTTTGGGGTTTAGGGCGCTTTATTACGGACCCGAGGGTTTTGCATGTTTAAGCGGCTTTGGGGGGCGGACGGGGGAAGGAGGGCGGGTGGGTGGGTGGGTGGGTAATAACGTCCATTCATATGGCGACCTTGCCCAAAACATGGGTATTTGCAGCGTCTTTGCCAAGGTTTGATGTTATATGGAACAAGACACGCATGCCCTTGGCGAAGCTGCCCAAAACACTGGTATTTGCAGGGTTTTCGCTCGGTCACAAGCGTTCATGCCTCTGGCGAAGATGCCCAAACACCGGTATTGGCAGCATTTTTGCCTCTCTGTACTCATTTGGCTCTGTGTACAACATAAGCACAAGAACGCTGTCAGCAGCGTTTTCGCCCGAAAAGCATTCAACAAACAACCACTTTGAAAATCGCACTTCGCAAAGCATCGCCGTGCGCAGTGTTTTTGCACACAATAGACCAGACACGTCCAGCGAATGCCGAGTTTTCCACGATTTCCGTCTGGCAACTCCAAAGTGACACGCATCAAACACTTTGGTCCACAGTGGACGGCGTTACGGCTACCGGTTTTAGGATGTTTTAGGGCTTAGGGTGCTTTATGGCAAGTCAAGGGTTTGCTGTAGCTAGTTTAGGAAAGAAACATGACAGACCGATGCCCCGATAGCCAACTACAGCCATGGTTAAGCGACTTCTCGTGAAGGCGTTGCTTGAAGGTTCACGGGTAGACATAACTGGGATTATAAGTCCCCCAATTTTGGTTATACTTATAACTATAGTTACCTTGCTTGTAACCCCAGCTATAATTAACCATGAACCTCCAAGTACGGCGCAGCTAATCTTCCAACCCAACCCCACCTGAGCACCACAAAAAAAGCGTAGACAGCCCCCACTACCCAGACCCTTTAAAGCTCTAAGCGTCCCTCCCTAAACCCTAAACCCTAAACCCCAAACCCTAAACCCTAAACCCTAAACCCTAAATAAGCCCTAAGCCCCAAACTTGGGATGTTCCTCTTTATACTAACAGTCTTTAATAGGGATTCTAGTATCCCCCCCCCATTTAAGGGGAAACATCCCTAAACCCTGAACCCTGAACCCCAAACCCCTCCACCCAAAGAATGCTCCAACCTAAACCCGAAACGCTAAACCTTAAACCCTAAACCTTAAACCCTAAACCCTCAACCCTAAACCCTAAACCCTAAACCCTAACCCCCCTCCCCCCCTTCGGGACGTGAATCCAGAAATGCGCTGCCTCTCCGCGTGGGGAGTGCCTGCTGCGGGTCTGAGGCCGAGGGGTTGGAAATTGTGGTTCTACAATACAAAGCTAAAGGCATAACATTCCATGTACATAAAGAAAGAGAAAGACATCACATACATATACATATATATATATGTGTCTATATGGATATGTATGTGTGTGTGCATGTGTATATGTATATGTATATGTATATGCATATGTATGTATGTATATATATATATATGTGCATATGCATATACATATATATGTATGTGTATATACATTTTGTAGTTTTCTCTATCATCGCACCATTCTCAAGCACCTCAACTTGTTTGTTGGGTTCTTAATGCTTCTGCTACAATATCGTATTTCGTGTGTGTCTCTATATGCATGTCTGTAGCCTTCGTGAGGGCACCAACTTTCCAGGCTTCTTAGCACTCTCCGTTCTGCTGGGCTGACGAGCACACCGTCTTCACCCTCAGCCCACACGAAAAAAACTGTTTAGGGTTTAGGGTTTAGGGTTTAGGGTTTAGGGAGCTACTCCGGAAACTGCCCAGAACTTATTGACCCATCCTCGAACTCCGCAAGAGTTCTGCGTGCCGCCTGAATGTCTGCCTTTATGTCAAGCCCCTGTTGTCGAAAACGAGGAGCACACTGTTGCTGCTTGCTGTGAGTACTTCCTGTGATTGTTCATGAGCTCGCCTCTTCCCAAACGCAAGCTCATGAACCTGTTAGTCATTGAGCCCCGATGTGTCAGATAGAGGCAGCAAGTGTTTCCTGCCTTGCTAGAGTAACCTCTATACCCTTCCAAAAGGGAGGTGTACCTTATCCTAAACCCTACACATCCCTAAACCCCTAGTTCTTGGTATACTTACTCTGTGTTAAGGATAGATTAAAGTTCACTCCAGGTAGCTTCGAAGTGACCGTCTGGCCGCTGTGAGCCCTAAACCCTAAACCCTAAACCCTAAACCCTAAACCCTAAACCCTAAACCCTAAACCCTAAACCCTAAACCCTAAACCCTAAACCCTAAACCCTAAACCCTAAACATAAACGCAGGCCAGACCTCCAGGATTTTTCCGCGGCAGCGCACAAGGCATCGGGCTCAGAGAGAAGGAGAACCGTTTTGACCACTTCGGAATTTGGGACCTTTGCTACGGAAATCTTGGCTTGGGGATAGGCGTTCGGGGGTTTGGGTTTACTGCGGGTGTCTGCAGCTTTGTTGCTGCTATCTACTTTGTTGTCTGCTCTGCCTGTGGTAGATGATCTTGATGTTCTCTGACTGCACTGCAACGTTCTCGGACACCGCCGAAACTGAAGGTCCATATGGTGTATGCCTCCGCCATTCCTGTCAAGGCCGACCACTGCGTGCTGCAACACAGGAGTGCGAAATTCATTCCACGACAAAGTGACTCCGAATTTTATGTGAGAAGTCTTTTCCTGAAGCCGCCTGCCCATGGGTAGTTTCCTAGTTATGGTCCTGGTCTCTTTTGGGGGGGGTCCTTCTTGTAAGGGTGCCGTACTACATGGAGGACCCCAGAAGGGACCCTAATTCAGCGAACTACCGGAGCCCAAACTTCGAATGGAGTTCAATACCGCGTGCGTGCTCGCGCCAAGGAATGGCACGGTTTGGGCATTGAGTTTAGGGTTTAGGGTTTAGGGGTTAGGGGTTAGGGTTGAGGGCGATGCAACTAGTCAGATGTTGACATTGTTGTATATTGCCATTTGTGTAACACGTGTGTAAACTTTGGTTGTATATGTCCACCATACGGACTGCTCAGAAATCTCAGTTGTCAATGTTATCGCATCGAAGATAAACTTATATCTTTATATGCGCGAAGATGTTCTCATGTGATCAACACATTGCAATCCTCATAGTCTGAGTTGCAACTATAGCAATACCCATACACTCAACCTCGCCCATCATGAACCTTCAAGTAAATTTATCGCAATTTTGGTACATCATGGCTTCTTGCAGCCCATCCCACAATGTTGTACCTTCCCTAAACCCTAAACCCCAAACCCTAGACCCTTCTTTCGTAAGTTCTCCCCTGCCCCTTCTCCCCGAACAGTCTACAACTTACACGGTCGGAGGCTTTTTTTCAGGAGCCGCTCCCAGAGCGAGGTGCCCGGCACTTGCCCATAGCCTAGCAACTGTTGACCTACATACTCCTTTAAAGGGTTCTGATGTATGGGCCCTTCATTTGTGTAGGGTATATAAACGGTACCCTTTTGAGGGCCGACGCTAAGGGTCCATGAAACTAGCCTTAGACTTATAGGCGACATTCCTGCAAAAGTGGATCCACTTCTTTGTCGCAGCAGCAATGCAGGCATACCTCAATGCCGGCAACATGGATGTCGCATTTCAGGAGACTCTTTGTCATGACTCTGCGCTTTCTCTTGCTTCAAAGTTCAGTTACATGAAATAAGCATAAGAGGGAGTGCAACCGACAGCTACAGTAAGTATCGCACACGACTTCTTTGTTCTGGCTTCTTGTGCCAGAGTTTAGGGCATTAATGCACAGTCTCACAGATTCCCTGAAAATCAAGCCTGAAGCCGGTGGTGTGTGTGTGTGTGGTCTAGGGCTTAAGGTTTAGGGTTTACGGTTTACGGTTTAGGGTTTAGTCTCTGTCTCATGTGTCTCCGTGTTTTTTTTGCGAGGTGTCCTTCATGAGTTCCACGGGTTGGACATCCTGCCTTTAGTTTAAGGTTCAGGGTTCAGGGTTCAGGGTTTAGGGTTTAGGGTTTGGGGTTTGGGGTTTAGGGTTTAGGGCCTACAAGTGCTTCGGTACTACAAGAAAGTGCTCTACTTGAGGGTCCCTACTGGGAGGTTTAGGGGGTAGGGGCTTCATGGGTAGTTATAAGTGAGACAACTATAAGTTGGCAATAACCTTGTTTGGAGTACTTATCACCCTACTTATAACTACCCATGAACCTTCAAGTAGCTTCGGCTTGGCAGAAGGGGGTCACAATCTTTGGTCTGATCTCCCCACCCAGACTTGATGTTGTGGTCACATGGACAGGAGGAGATCAGCCGCCTTGTGATCCTTAGCCAGCACCTCACCGGCAAAGGAGAGTTGCAGGCTTGCAACCCCAACCCTAAACCCTAAACCCTAAACCCTAAACCCTAAACCCTAAACCCTAAACCCTAAACCCTAAACATTGAGAGAATCCGTGGGATGCTGGGGAAAGTTGGGAGAAGCCGGGTTCGGCTCTCAGTGCGCGGAAAGGATGTGTCCTCAGCTCTCGAGAGGGGACCTTGGGGTTTAGGGTTTAGGGTTTAGGGTTTAGGGTTTAGGGTTTAGGGTTTAGGGTTTAGGGTTTAGGGTTTAGGGTTTAGGGTTTAGGGTAGGTGCTTGGCACCGTTTGGCCGAAAAGTTGACAAAGCCTGGGCCTTGAAAGGTTAAAGGCAAGCCTCAAGCCTTTTTTTGTTTTTGTCTTGCGGAGCTGGCGGGGGGGGGGGGGGGGGGGGGGGCGTGGGAGTTCTTAAGCAAATAGTGGTAAACCCTAAACCCACTGCCTTGAAAACGGATGTACACTTTTTCATGATGGCTACCGTGTAAGCCCCAAACCCTGCAAACCTTTATACCCCACAAACCCTTTCACCGTGCAAAGCCTATGAACCCAAAAAATCCAGAAACTCTATAAACCCCACAACCCCAATACACCTCACAAACCCTATAAGGCCTATAAACTTCATAAGCCCTGCAAAACCCCGACGAGCAACCCTATAACCCCCCCCCTGTTGTACTGTTAACCTTGTCATGTAGCAGTAGCACTAGCAGTGGCAGTAGCAGTAGCAGTAGCAGTAGTAGTAGTAGTAGTAGTAGTAGTAGTAGTAGTAGTAGTAGTAGTAGTAGTAGTAGTAGTAGTAGTAGTAGTAGTAGTAGTAGTAGTACAGTAGTAGTAGTAGTAGTAGTAGTAGTAGTAGTAGTAGTAGTAGTAGTAGTAGTAGTAGTAGTAGTAGTAGTAGTAGTAGTAGTAGTAGTAGTAGTAGTAGTAGTAGTAGTAGTAGTAGTAGTAGTAGTAGTAGTAGTAGTAGTAGTAGTAGTAGTAGTAGTAGTAGTAGTAGTAGTAGTAGTAGTAGTAGTAGTAGTAGTAGTAGTAGTAGTAGTAGTAGTAGTAGTAGTAGTAGTAGTAGTAGTAGTAGTAGGTGACACGCTCTTAACTGATCATGGTGTTTTCTGCTGTTTTTTGACTTTTTCTATCGTTTTCTCTGGTTTTTTCTGCGTTTGACGGGTTGGGGGGGGTGGGGGGGGTGGGTGGGGGGGGGGTAATTACGTGCTGTGCTTTGTGCACACATGACCATGCTGAGGGGTTGGGGGGGGGGGGTGGGGGGGTAATTACGTGCTGTGCTTTGTGCACACATGGGGGTCGTGCTGGGCTTTGTGCACGCTTGACCACGCTGTCTACTGTTTTCCTCTGTTTTTTTGGTTGGTTTAGGGGCAAGATCTTTTGGGCTCACAGTGGAGGGTTTAGGGTTTGCAGGTACAGATCTTTTGGGCTTTTTTGGGAACCTTTTGGGCTTCCAGTGGAAATATGGGGTTTGAGGTTTCAGCCTACAGATCTTTTGGTTTTTTTGGCATCTGGGGTTTAGGGTTTCAGGGCAAGACATTTTGGGCTTACAGTGGAGGGTTTAGGGTTTGGGGCTTGAGGGTAGAGACCTTTTGAGGTTTTTTGGGATTTGGGGTTTAGGGTTTAAGGGTAAGACCTTTTGGGCTCACAGTGGAGGGCTTCGGGATCTTTTCGGCTTTTTGGGATTCACAGTGGAGGGTTTAGGGATCTTCTGGGCTTTTTTGGGATTTGGGGTTGAGGGTTTAAGGAAAGGGTTTGGGGTTGAGGCTGTAAGGTGAAAGGACTTTTGGGCTTTTTCTATGGGATTTAAGGTTTAAGGGGGTGCACTGTGGGACTGCTTTGTCATTCAGGGTACACATGGGGTTTGGGGTTTCAGGCTCCAGATGTTTTGTGTTTTTTTCTGGGGACGTGCTTGACGCTGTGGGGTTGAGATTTTAAGGGTGCACGACTCTTGGGCTTGCTTCAGGTTTCGGGGTTTCGGATTTCAGGGTGCACGACTGTTCGGCTTGCTTCAGGTTTCGGGGTTTCGGATTTCAGGGTGCACGACTGTTCGGCTTGCTGGAGGCGTTCGGGTTTAAGGACAAGTTTGGCCACATCTTAAAAAACCCGCGAAACGCTGTAAATACCGATCTTTTCCTCTGTTCTGAGAACACGTCTGCGCAAAATAGGCCCTTTAATTGACCGTTTTTGAAGCCCGAAAACACTGTAAATACCGATGTTTTCCTCCTGCGCATAAAGTAGTTGAAAGTAGTTTGCGCGACTTTTGCAACATCCATTTTTCGTGTCCGTAAACGGACAAAGCCAGGAAACGCTGTAAATACCGAGGTTTTCGTCTCTTAACACGAAAATTGCATGCCACAAAACCCCTGCGATCAATTAAGAACGTGACGCCTAGTAGTAGTAGTAGTAGTAGTAGTAGTAGTAGTAGTAGTAGTAGTAGTAGTAGTAGTAGTAGTAGTAGTAGTAGTAGTAGTAGTAGTAGTAGGCTTAGGGCTTAGGGCTTAGGGCTTAGGGCTTAGGGCTTAGGGCTTAGGCTTAGGGTTTATGCAAAGCAATGCATCCAAGCCCAGATACTTCGGCGCTCTTCGCCTGGCGGCTGCGGCGGCAACACCGCCCGCAAAGCAGCGCGTGGTGCTGATGCCTTTGGGAGGCACCTCTCAGGGAACGCGGTTCCTTGGGTTTAGGGTTTAGGGTTTAGGGTTCAGGGTTTAGGGTTTAGGGTTCAGGGTTTAGGGTCAGTAACCTTCCAAAAAAACTTCCTTAAGACCTGTTGAGCGGTTGAGAGGCGGGGTTAAGCATCAGCCTGCAGAGCGGAGTTCCCCTTTCTTCCTTATTCCATCCCTCAATCCCTCGAAGTCCTAAGCCAGTCTTGCCGTTGGTTGGGGTTTAGTGTGTTACAAGTAGGGTTGTAGGCAAATACCCCATTAAGGGTCTTAGGGTTTAGGGTTTAGGGTTACAAAGGGTCCCTTAATACGGTCACTCCTTTAAGTATGGGCCCTTGGGTTGTTTAGGGTATATGAGGGGTATGTTAGGGGTCCGTCCCCTTTTAAGGGCCCGTATTAAGGGACCATGCACATGGGTATAAGTAGGTATTTTTCAGAGGGTTTTAAGGCCATCCGAGTTATAAGTAAGGTAACTCGAACTAGAACTGGTTAATAACCTTATTCAGGGTTCTTATATCCCTACTTACAACTATCCATGAACCTTCAAGTAGTGCGATTTCCAGGAACAGTTCATGCCAATTGTGGCCCCTTAAAGCTCGGTCTGAACGCTCCATGAAGAACCCTAAACCCCAAACCCCAAACCCTAAACCCTGAACCCTAAACCCTAAACCCTAAACCCTCCAATCTAGCTGCGGCAGGCGGCGTTTTTAACAACCGAGCCGAGGCGCTTGGCCCCAGACCGTCAGCAGCATGGGAGGGCACCACAGTCCCTGTGATTTGTTTAGGGTTTAGGGTTTGGGGTTTAGGGTTTGGGGTTTAGGGGTGTGCGTATGTTTTGTTTGTATAGAGCCCAGGGGAGTATGCAACGTTATACTTTCAGGATGGTCTTGAGGGAGTATGTGATTCACGGGAGTATAACACCTTACATAGTCCTTTTTGCCTCAGTAGCCCCTCCTTGTCAGGGTCCCTCCTTCAGTCCCTTGATTGGTGCATGGGAGGGTCATCTCGGAGGCAGCTTGGGATTCGCAACAAACTAACCCTAAACACTAAACCCTAAACCCGAAACCCTGGAAACACCCACCCCCCCCCCCCCCCAAACCAAGGTCCAGGCTTTGTTTCAGGCCCTGCACCCTAAACCCTAAACCCTAAACCCTAAACTCTTGGGATTGCTGTCAAGCCCGACGTCCGGCCACAGGTGATTGTGGGAGCGTTGGTCACCGCACTCCAGGCTCTCAGGGGCCAGGATGCATTGGGAGCTTCGTGGGCAGTTACACTAGGTTTGTAAGGTTTAGGGGGGTTAAGGGTTTAAGGGGTTTAAGGGGTTCAGGGGGTTTGGGGGGTTTAGGGGGTTTGGGGGGTTTAGGGGGTTTAGGGGGTTTAGGGGGTTTAGGGGGTTTAGGGGTTGGGCATCTGTAGTTGTAAGTGTGGTTATGCCCCATTTGAGGGCCCGACCGCGAGCTTTTGATGCTTTTGAACAGCTGCATTGTTCTTGGGGAGTTGGAGTTTCTGTGCTCAACAGGCTTTTAAGTCAAGGCTTGCTCCAGGGTTTAAGAGGGTTTAGGGCTTAGGGGGTGAGAGAACAGCAGCCTGCACAAAACGTAGTGTTGCCTGTGAATTTTGGTTGAACCCATTGGGGATGCTCCAGGCGTGTTGCCTTCTTGATTCCCTTAAACGCCCCTCATCCCCAACTAATTAAGCCAGTCATGCAAGTAGCGGTGGGCGCAAATCCAGGAGCCTCTAGTACCGCTAGCGCTGTAACAAGTATGGCACGGCTGCAAGCCCTCAATCGAAACACCCCACCCTAAACCTTAAACCCTAAACCCTAAGCCCTAAACCCTAAGCCCTAAACCCTAAACCCTAAACCCTAAACCCTAAACCCTAAACCCTAAACCCTAAACCCTAAACCCTAAACCCGCCCCTTGTTTCATGCCTGAAGTTTTCGGAGGTGCTGGCTGCCCAGGGCGTAGATGTTTCGAGGCAGGAGCTCGAACAGACGCAGTGATGGGGGTTGGTTGGGGTGGGGGGGGGGGGGGGGGGGGGAGGTGGGGATTTCGAGTTGAGTGTTTGCGTTCTATTACTACATAGTGCATGTTAATGCTGATATTGGTGGGGATTTGGTGTTTGATTTCTATTTCATTGTGCATTATGTATTGAATTGTATATTGTGTGTTTTGTGCTCATGTTAGATTGTTACATGCTCGTACATATTGCCATATTGCTGTTTTTTCTACATACTAGTTTTTTCTATTACATGCTGCTTTTGTGATTTAGGGCTCGGGCCTTGTTGGCGCCCTAAACCCTAAACCCTAAACCCTAAACCCTAAACCCTAAACCCTAAACCCTAAACCCTAAACCCTAAACCCTAAACCCTATAAACCCTATAAACCCTATAAACCCTATAAACCCTATAAACCCTATAAACCCTAAACCCTGAACCCTGAACCCCGTGTAGGCTGGACGTCCGGCTACTGGCCTTCCGGGGCAGCGCTGGCGAGCAGGAGACATGCCCCTCGAAAGCCCTGGGCCTAAACCCTAAACCCTTAACCCTAAACCCTTAACCCTAAACCCTAAACCCTAAACCCTAAACCCTAAACCCTAAACCCTAAACCCTAAACCCTAAACCCTAAACCCTAAACCCTAAACCCTAAACCCTAAACCCTAAACCCTAGCCCTAAACCCTAAACTTGCCCTAAACCCATGGAGCTCCCAATTTTTTGGCTTCCAATGTGATCTTGCGCCCGCCCGGCCCTGCCAAGTCTACATTTCTTCATTTTGTAAGCATGGCTCACGACGTGCTCTGAACCTGACCGCTTCGCTGCCTCCTGTACTCTGGGGGTTTACGAAAATAGACCCATAAGATAGACCCCAAACAGTAGGATCCCCTTAGGAGGAGGACCCCAGTAAAGTACCCCTATAATATCGTAAAACCCCCATCTGTAGACTCACAGCTCATGCTCATCTCTCATCCTTGTCCTTGTCTGCTCCACAGGAGCGCATGTCGAAGCTCTTCCGCAGCTTCTCGTCCGAAGCGCCGGCGGCGCCCGCGGCGCTCGCGGCGCCCGTGGTCTCGGTGGCCCCTCCGGCCGTCACGACAGCGGCCCCGGCGCCACCCATCCCACCTGCAGCGCGGGTGGAGCCTTCGGAGCCACGCTCCTCGACCGGCGAGGCGCGCGCGGTACGCGCGCCCGCGGAGCGGGCCGAGCCCAGCTCCGAACCCAGCCGCCGCGAAGAGCCCCCGGCGCCGAAGGAAACCAAGGAAACCTCGGAAGCCAAAGCTGTTGGGCCCAAGCCGGCTCCATCAAAGCCCAAGAGGTCAGTCCTGGACATGCTCCTGGGATCTGACAGCCAGTGATGAGGGCCCCCCAAAAAACCACATCAAGGTAAGGATCCTACGAGTACTACCCGGGTAGAAGGGCCCTCTCTCTAGAAGGGGGGATTCTGGAAAGCCATGGTTTGTAGAATCCTCATAGTCTTGGTAGCCCAGTGGTACCCTTTTCCCTTTTTCTTTCTTGTTCTGGGTTCCCTTATAAAATAGCCAACCCAAAAAAGGGTGCCCCTACTATAACATGGTTACTGGGCTACCAAGTAATGGATGTGGTTTTTTGGGGCCCCTACTAAAGGATGAGGAGCCTGGCTCTTGAGCCCTTCTGCGGGAGTTCAAAGCAGTCCACGACAGCTCCCAAAGATCCTCAAAGGGCTGGGCAGGTTTGGGGTTTAGGGTTTAGGGTGCAGGGTTTAGGGATTTAGGGATTTAGGGATTTAGGGATTTAGGGATTTAGGGATTTAGGGATTTAGGGATTTAGGGATTTAGGGATTTAGGGATTTAGGGATTAGGGATTTGGGGATTTGGGGATGTAGGGATTTAGGTTGAAGTTTGAAGTCTGGAGTCTGAGTTGTGCTGAACATGGCGGGGGTTTCCGAACATAAGTTTTTTTTGGGGGGGGTATATTCAGGGTTGGTATCCTCATTTTTGGGGGGAACTGCCCATGCTGCCGGAGCTTCACAAGCTTGCGTGACGCATGTGCGCATGCATCTACAGTACGTACCTTAGGAGCCCAAAGCAATGTTGCTTTCTAGTCTCTTTACAGCTCCCACCATGTTTAATCATTCTTTTAGAAAGTGATTGGCATGTAGAACCGACATATACATCATCATCGTCATCGTCACCATCATCATCATCATCATCATCATGATTATTATCATCATCATCATCGTCTGTCAGAATGTTTTTTTAGATTTTCGTGTTCCTCTTTTACATCTACTAGATACTGTTGTTTGCTCTTTTTTCTGGAGACACAAATCCAAACATCAGTTATACCCGGTTTGGATTTGGGTATTTCTTGCTACTGGTGCGCAGTCATCCACTCCTTGTTCAAAACTACCCTGTGTGGTCATATTATCATGTGCCTTTTTCAGCTTGAACAACATGTCTATCAACAATACTTCCGAGTAGCCGAAGCAAGAGTAGCATAGGAGCTGGACAGGATGCACAGATAGGGATCCGTTGATGGATTGGTGCACCCCTGGACCGGATCACTCAGCCGCTTCGGTCTGCATGACGCCGTTCTTCAGTTCTTCATGAAGAACGGGCACAGTCATAAGTTGTTGATACGACGCAAGCCCTCTAGGCGCAATCTGTAGCATCGGGTTCAATCACTGCAAAAACACACAGCAGAGAATGGACGTTAACTAGGCGACTAAAGCTCTGAGAGCCTTTCTGGGCCACTGCACCTGTAGCTTTGTCGAACCGCCCTGTCGGCTGCCATGGCACTCTTGGCCAAGGTTGGGGCTCCGCAAGGTGTCATGTTTCATTTCTGAGTCTTCTCCGACGGTTTGATGCCCAACTCAGGCTGCTCTTCCCCCCTTATACTAGCAGTCCTTAATGGGGAATATAACGGGGGGGGGGGTACTATAACCCTATTAAAGGCTGTGACTCGTAGTACAAGGGGAAACATCCCCATGCATGCTCCTTGCATGGAATCAAAATCTCCCGTTTTCTTCACCCCTCAGCCCACTCAAACCCGAAGCCCTAAGCCCTAACCCTAAACCCTAAATCCTAAACCCTAAGCCCTGATCCCTAAACCCTAAACCCTAATTGCAAGGGGTGCGCTTTGGGTGCACCGCCGGCGCTGCCTGTGGCGAGGCGGAGCGGCACACCGAAAAAAGGTCAGATGTAAGATGAGGAGCCGTTGACTGCTTCGGGTTTAGGGTTTTGGGTTTAGGGCTTAGAGTTTAGCTTTAGGGTCTCAGCCACGCGAAACGTTCCACATTGCGATTCTAAGTATTACGACTCTTGCCTATGTACATGAAAGCTCGCAAGCAAGCATCCCATGCAGGCATGCCTCAAAGCCTGGGAAGGCTTTTCCCGAAGCTCACGGACGAGGCAGCAAGCACACTCGCATCTCAGTGTCTGGTTTATTTAGGGTGTATTCGATGGTCATGGGAGTTGTCTTGCTTGGGCTTTCTCTGTCTTTGATTGCACGCCGTACGATTTGAACCCCCAAGCCCTCTAAACCCTCTATAACCTCAATTCAACCCGAACCTGCTGTTGCGCGCCCCACGATGCATCAAGTCAATGTCCAAGCACACGCCCCCCCTTGGCCTAGCGGCTGCCAAGGTGTGTCGACGGCGCACGCGGCAGCCAGCACAGTCTTGGCGGCGGGCATTGTGGGGAAGAGGTGGCACCACGAGATTCGCGATGTTGTCTTTTGTTGCGATTCGGCATGAAGAAGGCTCGAGGTGCTAATTGAGCCAATGCCGGGAATTGTGAACTCGTTCATATTCTGTGGGTTAGTGGCCGCAACGTATATGCCCAGAATACATGAACGCACAGGCGCATGCGCATAGTGGGCTTGTCTTCGGAACTGAACTTCCCTCAGCCTCCGGCAAGTTTTCAGCAGGGTTACAACGTGTCAGGCTATCCTCCATGTGGTCTTAGCGTAGGGCTCCGAAATGAGCAGCGGAAGTAAATTTACTGTTTGCTTCAGGTTCTTAAGCAGTTCGTAAAGTGATACGCCGTGTGCAAAGCGACGTGCCCCGGGCTGGGCATGGGTGTGGACCTTTATTGACAAGTGTTGCTTGAGGTTCCCTTTAGACATTTGGTCAGTTCTCTACGTAAGGTCCCTTTCGAGATCCCTGTCGTATCACAGGCCCTTCCCTTCTACGCTCAGAGGGCCCCGAAAGGTCCACAATTTAGAGTACGGACCTTGCTGACTTGTGGGCAAGGCCATCTCTTCTCTGAAGCTCCTAGAAGAACCCTGAACCCAAAACCCTACACCCTAAACCCGAAACCCTAAACCCTAAACCCTAAACCCTAAACCCTAAACCCTAAACCTAAGTCCCGCATCCCTTCCGCTGTTCCCTACACAGTGCGCTTGGGGGTGCCAGAATTGCCCGGACCCAACGGGAACAGTCAAGATAAGCAGCTCCCCTAAGGTTTAGGGTTTAGGGTTTAGGGTTTAGGGTTTAGGGTTTAGGGTTTAGGGTTTAGGGTTTAGGGTTTAGGGTTTAGGGTTTAGGGTTTAGGGTTTAGGCTAAAACTGCAACCCTCAGTCAGCATCCCTACAACCTATGGCTTACTCAGCCCATCTCAACCCTAAACCCGTACACTCTAAACCCTGAGCCCTAAACCCTAAACCCAAAGCCCTAAACTCTAAATCCTAAACCCTAAACTCTAAACCCACAAGGCGGATGGCACGGAAGACCGCCGTAAGGGCCAGGGCCCCAGGCCTCTACGACCTGGGTTTAGGGTTTAGGGTTTAGGGTTTAGGTTTTAGGGTTTTTTTGTTTAGGGTTTGGGGTTTATAGGGTTTAGGTTTAGTAGGGTTTAGGGCGTTGTAGTTTCAAGGGCTTTAGATGAGGGCTTTTGGGGTTTAAGGGGGCTTATGGCTTTTATCAGGTTCAAGTTTAGGGCTTCTTCGTCCGTTCCAGGGTTTAGGGTTCAGAGGCATGCCACAAGACTTAAAAGAGGTGAGGAAGTGGCTTCTTCAAGCGATTCATACTTGTACCCCTGTAAGGGTGTACCCCTGAGAGAGGTTCCCTTAATATACGCCTAGTCTGCCCCCTTCTCTGTTCCTTAACGATCACCCTAAACGCTAAACCCTAAACAACCCCAAACCCCAAACCCCAAACCCCAAACCCCAAACCCTAAACCCTAAACCCTAAACCCTAAACCCTAAACCCTAAACCCTAAACCCCAGGCGTCCCAAAGGTGGCGACCCCAGAAGCCTCATGACTTCTCAGGAAAGCGCCGAAGCATGCGCCCATAAGACCCTGCAAGCCTTAGCGTCGTAGTGCTCAAGAGGGGAGAACTGGAGTGGCTTAAACCCTAAACCCTAGCCCTAAACCCTAAACCCTAGCCCTAAACCCTAAACGCTAAACCCTGAACCAGATCTTACACTGACGTACACTCGCATCTGCCGATATCGCTCCGTTAGCCATCAGAAAGAAGCCCTAAACCCGAAACCCTAAACCCTAAACCCGACACCGGCAGACTCCAGAACCCGAAGCGTACCGTTGGAGTAAGCTTAACTACCATAAACAAGGGGGTAAGCCATGTCCAATAATTACTAGGCTTACAGGGTTAACAGGGCTGGTAGATAATTGGCTTTATAGGGTTATTCATCGGGTTCTTCATATGTCTAGAATAACCTGAGCACCCTCGAAAAGGGCAAATATACTACACCCGTCACCCTTACTTTGGGAAGGAGGCGGGAGGTGCACGGACTGGACCCCCGAACCTCAACCCTTCAAGCCCCTATACTCCACACAACAGCTGTTAGGGTTTCGGGTTTTCGATGTAGGGCTTGTATACCAGCCTCATCTCAAACCCTAAACCCCTTTTGAAGGACCCCAAAATAGTACCTTAGCTTTGTAAACAAGGACCCCAAAACAGTACCTTAGCTTTGTAAGGGGCCCAGACAAGTCCAAGGCTGCACCGCCCCTGAATGGCCGCGTCACTGTGGATGCTGATTGCCCGGATCGTTTGAAGGTTTCGGGTTTCTAGAACCCTGTACCTTCCACGGATCCCTGGAAGTATATGGTTTAGGGTTTAGGGTTTAGGGTTTAGGGTTTAAGGTTTAGGGTTTAGGGTTTAGGGTTTAGGGTGGCTCTATAACCCCTAGGACTCACTTGTTCGGTCCCTGGAAGTATAGGGGTTGGTTCCCAATAGCATGTTGACCGCAACGGTTTGACTGAGATTGGACCGGCACGTTTGTGGTTTGGAACCTACTATGACATGTGGTCAGTTCTCGAAAATATGGTGCCTGTTTGGGTGCCTAAATCTTAGGGCCCGCCGAATTGTAGCAACCCCAAAAGGGGCCCGGTTCCTAAACCCTAAGCCCTAGTTGGTAGCGTGGTGGAAATGAAGTGTCGGTTTCCGGGGCATTTTGGGCATCCGCCTTTGGGTGTCCTGCAGCCGTTTTGTTGGTGCTTTTTTAGTTCTTTCTTACCGGCCCCCTAAACCCTAAACCCTAAACCCTAAACCCTAAACCCTAAACCCTTTGGGGTGCACTTCGCAGCTTTTGAATGCCCTTCGGAGCTTTTCCGATCATGTCGGAGCCTTGTTTAGGGTTTAGGGTTTAGGGGTTTAGGGGTTTAGGGGTTTAGGGGTTTAGGGGTTTAGGGGTTTAGGGGTTTAGGGGTTTAGGGTTTAGGGTTTAGGGTTTAGGGTTTAGGGTTTAGAACTGTTCGACTTGTGTAGACACAGAACTTTGCAAGCTCAGAATGATACGTTGGCAAGTGGAGCGACCTGAGCAAATTTGAGTTTTCAGCTTTTCTGGGGTTGGTGATCCCGGCTTGGGGATTGCAACAATGGTAACCCTAAACCCTAAACCCTCAACCCTAAACCCTAAACCCTAAACCCTGGTGTTATGCCCTCAGTTGTTTTACTCATAACCTTCAACGTGCAAGCCTTGGAGCTGAAAACGCGGCAGACCCAAAACGACTGAGTAATCTTTAGGGCTTCGGGTGTAGGGTTTACGGTTTAGGGTTTAGGGTTTAGGGTTTAGGGGTTTAGGGGTTTAGCAGAACCTGAGGAAGGCATCCGCAGCGACTTCCCGGCGCTTCAACAAGAGGCCCGACTTGCATGTGGGGGGTTTCAGGAAATAAGTAGGGTTTAGGGGTTTAGGGTTTAGGGTTTATGGTTTAGGGTTTAGGGTTTAGGGGTTTAGGGGTTTAGGGGTTTAGGGGTTTAGGGGTTTAGGGGTTTAGGGGTTTAGGGGTTTAGGGGTTTAGGGGTTTAGGGGTTTAGGGTTTAGGGGTTTAGGGGTTTAGGGGTTTAGGGGTTTAGGGGTTTAGGGGTTTAGGGGTCTAGGGGTTTAGGGGTCTAGGGGTTTAGGGGTCTAGGGGTTTAGGGGTTTAGGGGTGTAGGGGTTTAGGGGTTTAGGGGTTTAGGGGTTTAGGGGTTTAGGGGTTCAGGGGTTCAGGGGTTAGGGTTTAGGGTTAAACCCGAAAACCAAAACCCTAAACCCTAAACCCCAAACCCTAAAACCCTAAACCCTTGGAGAGACGCAGGTGAAGCCGGGCGTGCCACTGATTTACCTGGACAACGCTGCCACGTCTCAGAAGCCGAAGCAGGCCACCCTGTCAGAGCTTGTGGGGTGGAGGCATTCCACTGAAGGTTCGGGGTTCGGGGTTCAGGGTTCAGGGTTTGGGGTTTGGGGTTTAGGGTTTAGGGTTTAGGGTGCAGTGTATATGTGTATATACTGAGTAGTAGAGTAGATAGCCTTTAAACCTTTTTGGGGTGTATGAATCCCTTTATAATCCCGCAGGTTAACCTTAAGTTCCCTAGGCTACTGGACCAGTAAGTATTTTGTCTTTCATCTATCCCAAAAATGGAATAGACTCCCTAACCCCTAAACCCTAAACCCTAAACCCTAAACACACACATATACGCGACAGTTTATATGGCAACACACGTACATACCTCTAGACACACATGCATACATACATGACCGACCCCGACCACAAGGCCCTCAGGCCCAGGGCTCCCCTAAACCCTGAACCCTAAACCCTAAACCCTAATTAAACCCTAAACCCTAAACCCTCAACTTTCTTGGCGTTTGGTAGGTTCTGGAGGAGCTCAATCGCTTCTACAGCCAGGACAACAGCGCCGTGCCAGAGTTTTGCTACCCCTATACGCCCTAAACTCCCTAAACTCCTTATAAACCCCAAACCTTGAACCCTAGACCCTAAACCCCAAGCCCTAAACCGCTAAACCCTAATCCGTTTAGAGTTTTAGGATTTAGGGTTTCAAGACTTGGTACGATAGGTTAAGCAGATCCCAATCTCGTTCAGCTTGGACAGGGTCCCAAAGCGCATCTTTCAAAACGGCCCAAGTGTTGTCGAGCTGAACCTTGCTCTGATTTGCTTGTCTGCCTTCACTCACGGGGCTTGGGTTTACAGCGGCCTGCAGGTCGAAAGACACTTTAGGAAGACGTGCGCTAGGGTTTTGATGGCTTGTGTGGGTTTGGGTTGCGGCTTGGGGTACACTCTAGCTCATCGAATTAGATTTCCCTTGATAGTCCAACTCTGTTTTGGTGTCTAGGTACACAGTTCTGTCCATGAACCTCCAAAAACCCGAAGCCCTGACCTCCCCCTTTGAACTTACTGGCTCTTTTGAGTGCGGAATTTTGGTATGCTACAGACTTTATATGCCCCCCCCCCCCCCCCCCCCCCCCGCATAATTTATACCACTTCAAGGATTCTAGTTAGGGGCTCTAGTTTTGCCGAAGTCCCTACACTGGGAACTAAGTCAAACCGCAGCTTTTATTAAGCTCTGAGACCCAATCGAGGCGCTGAGCTTTTGATAGCTGAAGCCTCCATTCCTCCCCCAAACCGGAGCACTTCAATCGTTCAATTCTTGGTTTCCAACAATGTATTCGTACAGTTAAGGCATAATGAGGGAGTTCTTGGGGTTTATGCATTACAAGGAGCCCCAACAAGTACATTTTTCTTCTGGTTACTTCCAAGCCTAGATGCCTTTACCCAGAAAGACAGAAGTTACCTCCTAATTCCTAAACCCTAAACGCTAAACCCTAAACCCTAAACGATACCTCCTAAGGCAACGTCCATCGTGGGATGCATACGCTGTCGATGCGCTCGACGGAAGCCTTCGAAACCGCTCGGCAGAAGGCACGGCGAGGGTACCTGGAATTTCAGGTGTGGAGTCCGTTGCTTTCTCAGTAGCTGAATGAGCAGGGTTTAGGGTTTGGGGTTTAGGGTTTAGGGAGTCCACTTTACACTGTTTTGGGATACTATAATCCCCTGTGCAACTGAAAGTGTGGAGCTTCTCGACTCAGCAACTAAGTTTTAGGGCATACCTAGAGTAACCTTGTGCCTTCATAAAAGGGTGAATTTTCCAATCATCCTGAAACAGTTTGTCAAAGGATACAGAGGTTCCTCTAGCTAGGGTTTAGGGTTGCGACAGTAGAACATACTCAAGCTGTTGTTGGGAAGGCCCTGGCGATGTTTTTGTTATTTCCCAGTGTGGTTTGGGGTTTAGGGTTGATTTGGATTGTTGGATTCAGGGTTGGGTTTAGGGTTTAGGATGGCTTTTGGGATTATTGGGTTTAAACGGATCATACTTAGGAATGTTTTGTTCAGAGGGTTGAAAAGGGGGCCAATCTGGGCTGTTGCATCAGCATGAACCGGATCCGAACTTTGTCTTCAGAGATGAAGTCCTAGCCGGATTTCTCAAGCTTCATGTTTTCTCAGGAGCCTACAGAGACACGGAACTTCGAAGAAGTCACCAGCTCCTGTTCCAATGACACATGCAGCCGCCAGCTGAACCCTTAACCCTAAACCCTAAGCCCTAAACCCTCATAAACCCTAACCCTTAAAACCTGTGTGAGGTGGCGAAGTTCGTGAACGCGCCGGACTCCCACGAAGCCCGACCGATTTTATGTTGGGTTCTTAAGGGAGGGGGATTCAGGGTTTAGGGTTCCCTAATACTCCCCACTACTCCAACCTAGCGGAGGGAAAGTTGAGGGGTGTTGGGATGTTTGGGCTGAGCAACCCCCCGACAGTCCTTTAGCTGCCTCCACAGCATGCGAAACTTGTCTTGCCAAAACGTCGTCCTTTGTCAGCACAGCCCTCAACACAGAAAGCCCTGGCCTAAGCCCCAGACCCCAAACCCCCGTAAAGATGAACCAGGTGCCAGAGTAGGCCCTATAGGCCCTTACTCCTTTTTTGTTTTCAAGGGTGTCGGTTCCCCATAGGCCCCTTTAAACCAACAGGGCACCCTTTTGATTCCTAGGTAGCTCTTGGGGTCCAGGAAAGAAGCCCCTCAGCCCCGGCCTTCGACACTTAAACCCTAACCCTAAACCCTAAACCCTAAACCCTAAACCCTAAACCCTAAACCCTAAACCCTAAACCCGACACTCAGGAGATCGTCTTCACCAGGAACGCAACCGAGGCCATCAACCTCGTAGCGCGCACATGGGGTGCAGCCAACATCCAGATGCCCAGCTCTTCAGGGAGACTGTTGGGGGTTCCCCTACTTGGTAGCCCAGTGGTACCCTTTTCCCTTTTTTTGTTCTGGGTTCCCTTATAAAATAGCCAACCCAGAAAGGGTGCCCCTACTACAATATGGTTACTGGGCTACCAAGCCTAAACCCTAAAACCCTAAAGCCTGAAGCATGGCTTTAGGGTTGCTAGGGTTTGGGGTTTGAGGTTTAGGGTTTAGGGTTTAGGGTTTAGGGTTTAGGGTTTAGGGTTTAGGGTTTAGGGTTTAGGGTTTAGGGTTTAGGGTTTAGGGTAGGCTCGCGGGTTGGTTGCCCCAGGCGGGTGGCGGGCTTCTAGCCTTTTCAAGGTCCTGATGAACTTCTCCTATTTGCTTAGGATTAGGAACCCTCCAAAAAATAGAATTTCCTCCTTATAGGGGCAATATTCGGACTGTTTTTTTTCTGTTGGGGGATTCTTAAACAAAGAATAGGAAACGCATCCTTGAAGACAGTTTGCAGGCTTCCCAGGGCTTCCAACCTCCCATCAACTCTTCGCCCCGAAGCTCGAGGATCCTACCCGAAACCCTAAACCCTAAACCCTACACCCTACACCCTAAACCCTAAACCCTAAACCTGAAGCCCGAATAAACCCCTCCGACGCCGAGGAAGGGGGACGAGATCGTGCTCACCGTCATGGACCTTCGATGTAGGGGGGGGGGGGGGTTGTTTCTGATGGTCCTTCAGAGGGATAGGCCATGCGGCCATGTGATCTGCGCCCCTTATAATGGGGGAATCCTTGGTTAAGCAAGGGAATCGGCTCTTAGGGCTTTTATTGGGGGGACAGATGTCTTGGACAACAGCCGCTGCTTCCCTGCAAGCCCCTAAGCCCTAAGCCCCAAGCCCGTAAGCACCTTCGCCTCCAGGATCATGGTTGCTTAGAGACATTGACGGCTGGAAGTTTCGGAGTCGGGTGCTTTGTTAACGAACACTACTTGTAGTAGCAGCAACAAGAAAACAAGAAGTAGCCTTACCTAAGCTCAAGGCCTCAATGGAAAGCTCCGACGGCCCAAGCCCTACGAGAACGCAAACAAGCTGAGCCAGTCTCCAGGGTGTAATTGTTGGGGTTTAGGGTTTAGGGTTTAGGGTTTAGGGTTTAGGGTTTAGGGTTTAGGGTTTAGGGTTTAGGGCCCCTGCAACGACCAAGAGTGGGCCCGCATTTCTGTTGTTTAGGGTTTCGGTTCTCTTATAAGCCCCTTTAAATCAAAAAAAATGATTCCTGGGATACTCCGGGATCTAGTGTATCTATATATATATATATATATATATGTATGTATGTATGTATATGTATGTATGTAGGTATGTGTACAAATATACATACATATGTATATATATATATATGTGACTTGTGCATTCTCATTTGCTTTTGTCTGCTTAGTTGTTTATGTAATTTGCTTCGTATAATATAGTATAATGTATTGCAATGCAATGTAATGTAACCAACCAAAATGACAATCACAATGAGAGCCATTTCGAAAGCTCTGAGAGCCCAGAGCCTCAAAGTCTTCCATCGTAAGGCCTGCGGCACTTTGCTTAGGGCACCCCGGCCTGCGTATGCCCCAAGTTGAGGTTGCCCTAAACCCTAAACCCTAAACCCTAAACCCTAAACCCGAAACCCTAAACCCTAAACCCTAAACCCCTAAACCCCTGTTCCCTATACCTAGTTAAAGGGTCTTCATGGCACAGGCAGAATGACTGAGCGCCTGCGGCTTCTCTACATCGTCAGAAATGTCCATCCCACATAAGTGGGACCAACACAAATCACTAAACCCTAGGCCCTAAGTCCTAAGCCCTAAACCCTAAACCCTAAACCCTAAACCCTAAACCCTAAACCCTAAACCCTAAACCCTAAACCCTAAACCCTAAACCCTAAACCCTAAACCCTAAACCCAAACCCTACTTGAAGTCCTTGCAGCCTGCCCATGTCCGCCCAAGGAGCACCACGCGAACTTAGTGCCCTGGCAACTACTCGCAGAGTCGACGGGCGCCGTACTACGTTGCTTGGCAGGGTTTAGGGTTCAGGGTTTAGGGTTTAGGGTTTAGGGTTTAGGGCTTAGGGTTTAGGGTTTAGGGTTTAGCGTTTAGGGTTTAGGGGTTTAATAGGGTTGGTTTACCCAAGGGCTCCAATGTAGTTCCTTTTTGGGTTAGTTATAGGGGATTTTAGTATGCTACCCCAAAAAGGTACTACATAGGAGCCTTTGGGTAGGGTTCAGGGTTTAATAGGGTGTTGGGTTTTTGGCTTTGGGTTTCGGGTTCAGGTTTGGAAAGCACGAGCTGTTGTAAGCCGTACCTGTTACAGCCTTCCCAGCTTATCTGGAGACGGAAACAGGGTCAAAGGTTCTTTAACCTTTCGTCCTCTCGGTTTTTCCAGCGATGGCAGGACACAGAGTGCTTGTACTAGGCGTGCTCCGCCTAAATCACAGCAGGGCTGCTTGTCATGCCCGGTCAAGGAATAGTATGTGCCCTGCCTTCTCCCTCCCCCTGCTTTCAACCTCCCCTCCCCCGTGTATCTTAGATGCCTAAACCGCAACAAGTCACCCTAAACCCTAAACCCTAAACCCTAAACCCTAAACCCCTTTGCTTAGAGGGCAGCCGTGGGGTTCAAATCCCAACGAAGGGCCCATACTAAGGGCATCGAAGGTTCAGGGGTCGTGATACGTAGGGTGATAAGTACCCCAAATGAGGCTATAGAACCACTTATAACTTTTGCTACCTTGCTTAGAAACCCAGATAGAACTACGCATGAACCTCCAAGCAACCCTAAACCCTAAACCCTCAATCCTCAACCCTCAACCCTAAACCCTCAACCCTAAACCCTAAACCCTAAGCCCGTATTCAGGGTCGTGTCTCACTGGCAGGCTTTGGACAGCTCCGCAAGGATGGTACGCTGGTGGCTCGGCACCTCTACGGATCCTAGTTTTAGGGTTTAGGGTTTAGGGTTTAGGGTTTAGGGATACTTGGAGGTTGTAACTACGCATGATACAACCCTGCTTCTAACCACCCATGAACCTTCAAGTAGACACTCCCGCTGGCATGAGCCTGCTGCGGCGCACTCCCTCGGAACGACCCATTGCAGGCGCATGTCCTGATACCCTAAACCCTGAACCCTAAACCCTAAACCCTAAACCCTAAACCCTAAACCCTAAACCCTAAACCCTAAACCCTAAACCCTAAACCCTAAACCCTAAACCCTAAACCCTAAACCCTAAACCCTAAACCCTAAACCCTAAACCCTAAACCCTAGAACCTAAACCCTAAACCCTAAACCCTAAACCCTAAACCCTAAACCCTAAACCCTAAACCCTAAACCCTAAACCCTAAACCCTAAACCCTAAACCCTAAACCCTAAACCCTAAACCCTAAACCCTAAACCCTAAGCCAGCTTTGCGTGGCAAGTTGGGCAGACTGCCCCAAGGCCCTTCAAGTAAGGATCCCCATCCCAGAAAACCGCAGCGCGCAGTTTTTTTTCTTAAGAACCACCCCAAAAAATCATCTTCCTTATAAGGGGAATATAGGGGTTGTTTGTCGTACATTTTTGGGGCGGTCCTCGTTCACCATGCAGCGATGCAGGACGTGGAGCACTTCGAAAGCTTGATTGGGGAGAGGACATGTGTTGCCGAGATGCCTGTAGGGTTTAGGGTTTAGGGTTTAGGGTTTAGGGTTTAGGGTTTAGGGTTTAGGGTTTAGGGTTTAGGGTTTAGGGTTTAGGGTTTAGGGTTTAGGGTTTAGGGTGCGCTCAAGTGTGGGCAAACAAGGTGCTGCAGTTGGGTTTCAGGGTGCCAGGTGCACGACGGAGCGAGGGGAGGTGCAAAGATGATTAAGTCCAATTCCGAGACCTCCTGGTCCCAAAGATCCCCTTGACGAGGACCCAGAATAGGCCCTTATTCCCTTTTTCTTGGAGGTTCGGGGTTTAGGGTTTAGGGTTTAGGGTTTAGGGCTACTATAGGACTCAGCATAGGCCCTTATTCCCGTTTTTAGGGTTTGGGTTTTCCTTACAAGCCCCTTGAAGCCAAACGGGGTACCCTTCTGAGGCAGCCTCACGAACATGTAAGCAACGGCTCCCCTCAGGACGAAGCTAGTGGGGCTCTGCCACGTCTCCAATGTCCTCGGATGCGCAGCTCTCACCTGTTTAGGGTTTAGGGTTTAGGGTTTAGGGTTTAGGGTTGTGAGGGTTTAGGGTAAACCCTACAACACCCGAAGCCCCTGTAAAGCCACGAAACCGACATCCAAGCATCTGACTACCCTTAAGAGAAACAAAACTAAGGCGCACTTCCCCTTTTTTCAGGGTATACAGGTTACTCTAAACCCTAAACCCTAAACCCTAAACCCTAAACCCTAAACCCTAAACCCTAAACCCTAAACCCTAAACCCTAAAAAGAGCTGAGGTAAATCCCGTGGAGCGGGTGGCCGAGGTGGCCCATTCTGTGAATGCGAAGGTGCTCGTGGATGCCTGTCAAAGCGCGCTTTGCCAGATCAGATCAGAAACTCCCCCTTTGGGTTTAGGGTTTAGGGTTTAGGGTTTAGGGTTTAGGGTGTAGGGTGTAGGGTGTAGGGTGTAGGGTTTAGTTTACATTCCCCCCCCCCCCCCCTAAACGAGGATCCAAAGGTGGCCACAGGGCCCTTGTTCCCCCTGGTTGGGGATTAGGTTCCCTAGAAAAGCCCCTGTAAACCCCAAAGGGCACCCTCTTTATTCCTAGGTTATACTGTGTCTCGTGAACCGTCCACCCCTCCTTGAGACTTGTACACTGTAGCCATGCGCCAGACTGTAGAAGGCTGATTCTCTTGACGACACTGTGCCCTTGCTGTCCCCAACGAGCAGCGAAGAACGACTCGAACGTCCTCCGTAGGATCCGCTGATAGGAGTTACTTCTGAGGGTAGTTTCATGGGCCCATAATATGGTCCCTAACCTCCTTTAAAGGGTTCTGATGTATGGCCCTCCATTTGTATAGGGTATATAAGGGGTATATAAGGGATACCCTTAGAATCCCTTAGATTTGTAGTGATAACTGGGGTCATAAGAGGGATAACTGCTGTTACTAGCGGTTATGTTCCTATGCGAGGTTCGTTTAACTGAACGTATAACTACCCGTGAACCTTCAAGTAGTGGCCTCGGTACTTTGCAAGCACTGAACCCTAAACCCTAAACCCTAAGCCCTAAACCCTAAACCCTAAACCCTAAACCCTAAGCCGCAGAGAGAGCCAGCGCGAGGTCCCTCACATGCCCGTGGACGTGCAGACACTGGGAGCGGATTGGATCGTTGCCAGCGGCGCCTTGCATGCAGCCACAGAGGTCGCTTTGCGGATCTGTCATTTTTGATTCAACGTCAACACTGAACTAACTAAGCCTTCAAAGAGCCCTAGATTTTCCGCCCTTTGCCTATACCAAACCCTCAACCCCCCCCCCACAGGGTATGTCTCATGACTATGGTGTTGGGGCCCAGGGTGCATTGAGAGAAGGCCTACAAAAACAGGCTGAAGAGCTGAATGATGTTCAAACATGGAGCCTTCTTGGAGGCTCAGGATTCTGACCTACCGTAGGTTGTTTATTATGCCATTATATCGAAAAACGCACACGTCATATACACAGTCATCAACGTTTAGAAAGATCCATATATGCACTTACACACTCACCCAAACCCTAAGCCCTAAACCCTTAGCCCTGAATCCAAACGCCCAAGCCCTAAACCCCAAACCCTAAACCTTTCACCTTAAACCCCAAGCCGTAACCCTAAACCCTATCCCTACTTCACAGGGATGCCAGTTCCTCAGGTCACAAGATGTGTGGTCCCACGGGGATCGGATTCCTGCCTCTTGCCTGCACTGTAGATTCGGGTTCTCCTAGTGCAGCCATGTTCCTTAAAAGAAGTTTAGAAAAACCCTAAACCCTAAACCCTAAACCCTAAACCCTAAACCCTAAACCCTAAAGAATCCTAAGCCCTAAAGAGTAAGGTAAACTTCCCAAAGGTTACAATAAAGGTAGGGGTTGGGTCATAGGCTTCTGAGTGCCTCCGGGCTCCATCAAGCCCTCTCGCCGAGTTGCCTCTCAGATTCGGGGTTTAGGTTTAGGGTTTAGGGTTTAGGGTTTAGGGTTTAGGGTTTAGGCTATAGGCTATAGGCCATAGGCTATAGGCTGGCTTTATGGATGTCCGAGAGCGCAGAAGAACACACGTGCCTTCCCATCATACGGATTTCCGGGCTGCCGTCGCTGTCAGGTGGGGCAGAGGAGAGATCCTCCGAGCATCCCCTCCGTTCTTGGGTGGCGGTGAGATGATCGACCAGGTGACGCTGGAAGGCTCCTTGGGCACTCGGGTGTTTAGGGGAAGTCTCTCTTAGCAACACGTGCACTGTAAAGATATTCCTCCTAAATCCTAAACCCACAACCCAAAACCCTCAACCCAAGGGAAAGGGCATGCCAACAGATTTGGCACGTACGTACTGCAAGTCCATGCAAGGGGCATAGGAGAGAGACGGTCGAAAGCCGCCAACGAACCGACTTTAAACTGGGGGGCTTCTCGTCGCAAGGCAGCACCTTCAACGAGATCCCCCACAAGTTTGAGGCTGCATGGCTTCACCCCGGACTCCTAAACCCTAAACTTCCTAAACCCTAACCCCTAACCCCTAAACCCCAAACCCGTAAACTTAAACCCCAAACCCTAAACCCTAAACCTTTGGCGGTTTTCAGGATCATTTGGGTGCCCGGAGCAGGGGTGGAGGGGTTGTAGGGCTCTAGGGGGGTTTGGAGTTGAAGCCTCGTCGGGTGACTGCTCGCAGCGCCCCTTCCGAACCCTAAACCCTAAACTACTGTTTCTTTAAGGGTTTAGGGGTTAGGGTTCCAGGTTTAGGGTTTAGGGAATCATGGCACCAATCGTCAAGCTTGCCGCTGGAGGCCGGCACCCCGGCTTTCGCGGAGGCCGTGGCGCTTGGCGCAGCCTGCGAGTATCCCCCTGAGGGGTGTTGGGGTTTAGGGTTAAGCGCTTAGGGTGTGTGGGGTTTAGGGTTTAGGGTGTGTAGGGTTTTAGGGTTGTAGGGTTGTAGGGTTTGAGGGTTTTAGGGTTTTCAGGTTTTATTTTGTTTTGTTTCGGTTTTAGGGTTTTAGGGTTTTTAGGGTTTAGGGTTTTAGGGTGTGTGGGTGGGTGTGTGGGTGTGTAGGGTTTCAGGATTTAGAGTTTGAGGGTTTAGGGTTTCAGGGTTTTTGGGTGTGTAGGGTATTAGGGGTTTAGGGTGTTCGGGTTTTCGGATTTAGGGTTTAGCTTTAGCTCTTCTAGGGGCACTTCGCAGCATCGATGAAAGCGCAGAGAGAGGACATCTGGGTTTTTGGGGTTTACTGCATGTTCACAAAGAGTTGAAACCTGTGCTCTACGGGACTCTTGATTCAATGCTGTAATGCCGTTGTGCAATGCCACGTGCCGTGTGCCAAGCTCATTCCCCTGGCCCCAGGTACTTGACAAACCTTGGTATGGATGCCGTTTCCGAGCGCCGCCCGGCTATCGAGATTTGAAAACTGCGCCAACCGGCAGACGTTTTCTTGTTTCGTCGTCGTCGTGGTCGTCGACATCGTCGTCGTCATCGTCGTCATCGTCATCATCATCATCATCATCATCATCATCATCATCATCATCCTAGTCAGAGTCGCATGCATACGGCTTGGGGTTTAGGGTTTCGGGGTTAGGGTTTTAGGGTTCAGGATGTAGGTTACGCTAGCAGGGCTCCCGAAATGGCGCGCAGCAGAAGCTCCCCCCCCCTCCCGTGATTCTGACACTTGAATGCAGCATCCAATACACCCTAAACCCTAACCCCTAAAGCATGCACCTTGGCGACCGACCCAAATTCAAACGGCGCGCCAACCTTGACAAGTAGGTCAGAGAAAGTTCGTACAAGTCAAAGCCAACATGGGGACACTGTTGAATCGTGTTAAGGTGAGCACCAGCTTGCCAAGCACTTGTGGTCCCGCCTCGCCGCGTTGCCAGGTGCCCTTTTAGGGTCTTCGGGTCTTTGCTTTCTACCCTTAAAACAGGCAATTTGACCTCAGTTAGGACATTCGCCCTTTTCTCAGGTACACGGTTGCTCCAGGTTAGTCAAGAAGATTCTCAGAAGAGTGGCTGTGTTTAGGGTTTCGGCTTGCTTTTGAGCAGGTTTTCGGGAGGCCTTCGAGATGAGAAACAGATATTGATTGGCTTTTTCTCCCCCTACAGCAATAGGGATCTTCAGAAGGGCCCTTTTATAATTCCTAGTAAATTTCTGTGTTAGCTGTTACCGTAAGCCATTGCAAGAGCATCGGCAGCATTGAGCATCAGGTCTTCTGTTGCCTGAAGTGAAGTTGGGGGGGGGGGGGGGGGGGGGGCACCCAATCTCTGCTTCTGAGGGGTCAGGCGGTAGGGTTTAGGATTTAGGGTTCAGGGTTTAGGGTTTTGGGTTTAGGGTAGTCATGTAAAACTCACAGCTCCGAACGCCAGAGC
Source organism: Symbiodinium natans (assembly GCA_905221605.1). Taxonomy (NCBI): domain Eukaryota; class Dinophyceae; order Suessiales; family Symbiodiniaceae; genus Symbiodinium; species Symbiodinium natans. The sequence continues at coordinate 91,807 of CAJNDS010000674.1, forward strand.
TCAGTCCTGAAGTCCTGAAACCACAGCCCTAACACGGATGTGGCTTGCTATGAACTCAAGCAGGGGTAGCTTTGAGCATCTGTGTTTAACATGGTTTTTCCCTTCAGCCCTATTTAATCCTTATAAAGCCCCACCCAAACCTACCCCAGCAAAGCAGTAGGACTCCCTACCACCCAACTTGTCGCGTGGCCTTTGGGTTCGCAGAGCTGAAAAAGCGGATTCGGGCTGCAAGGCATGTATAGCTTTTGGGCCTCATAACCCAAACTCTGAGCCCCAAGCCCTAAACCCTAAACCCTAAACCCTAACACCCTAACACCCTAACACCCTAACACCCTAACACCCTAACACCCTAACACCCTAAAACCCTAACACCCTAACACCCTAACACCCTAAACCCTACACCCTAAAACCCTAACATCCTAACACCCTAAAACCCTAAACCCTAAACCAGCGCTCCATCGTGGGACCCTTGATCTTGGGACCTCCGTTCTAGCGGACGGCGCACCCAGAACTTCCACAACCCCCCCCCCCCCCCATGGAAGGGTCTCTTGTAGGTT
>CAJNDS010000675.1:0-32500 GCA_905221605.1 Symbiodinium natans
GGTTTAGGGTTTAGGGTTTAGGGTTTAGGGTTTAGGGTTTAGGGTTTAGGGTTTAGGGTTTAGGGTTTAGGGTTTAGGGTTTAGGGTTTAGGGTTTAGGGCTAGGGTTTAGGGTTGAGGGGTTTGGGGATTAGGGTTTTGGGATGTAGGGCTTAGGGTTTCGGGATTTAGGGTTTGGGGATTTAGCAAACAGGGTTGAGGGTTTGGAGAAGGAGTTTGGAGTTTAGGGATGTCGGGCATAGGGTTTGGGGATTTAGGGTTTTAGGGTTGAGGTGTTTGGGGGTTTGGATTTGGGGGTTTAGGGGTTTAGGGTTTAGGGTTGAGGGGTTTGGGGCTAAGGGTTTAGGGGTTTAGGGTATAGGGTTTGGGGATTTAGGGTTGAGGGGTTTGGGGTTTAGGGGTTTAGGATATAGGGGTGTAGGGTTTGAGGATTTAAGTTTTTGGGTACTATCCTGACTCATGATGGAGTGAGAAGACACGGTTTACGCTTTGGGGTTCGACGAGGCGGGGTGAAACCTCAAAGTTGGCAGTACCTTCAAAGCCTGAACCACCTTTCCCCCAAACCCCCTTGGCCCTAAACTCTTAGCCCTAAACCCTAAACCCTAAACCCTAAACCCTAAACCCCCTGAACCCTGAACCTTACCCCCACCCCCCGCCCACAGCATGTCCGAGCCTGAGCCCCGCATTCTCGGATCCCATAAATCTTCAGAGCCCCCGAGTTGTGCTTTGGGTTGAAAGCCCAATACATTCTGAACCCGAAACCCTAAACCCTAAACCCTAAACCCTCACTTGGAACCCCAAGCTGGAAGCCCGAAACTCCAACTCGAGACCCGAGAACCCTAAGCCTTAAACCCCAACACCCCAAGTCGAGAAGTGTTCCTTCTGCGGGTTAGGGTTGTGGGTCACCCTAAACCCTAAACCCTAAACCCTAAACCCTGCACGTGCTGCCAGCAGCCCCCCCTGGATCGCGGCAGGGCCTGCTGGAAGGCACATGGCCGCTGGCAGACCTGGGCCGCGGTACACAGCACGGGTTGTTAGGGGTTTAGGGTTTAGGGTTTAGGGTTTAGGGTTGGAAGGGTTGGAAGGGTTGCCAGGATTCTAGGCTTTGGGGCTTTAGGGCTTACAAGGCTTGCCAGGATTCCTTGGCTTAGCCATTGCATCGCGCTGTGAGTTCGTGCTTCAAGGCGTGCCAGGGTACAGGGTATAGGGTTTAGGGTTTAGGGTTCAGGGTTTAGGGTTTCGGGTTTAGGGTTTACCCCCTTATACTTACAGGCCTGAATAGGAATTAGGTACTCCCTATCAGAATCCCTGTTAAATGCTCTTAGGATTAGGGGGAACATCCCAAGGTGCAGTTGTTTAGGCCTTCAGGCCTCAGCGTGGCTTGCAAAATGCTTAGTAGTAGAGTAGGTATAGGGTTTAGGGTTTAGGCTTTAGGCTTTAGGCTTTAGTGCTTAGGGCTTAGGGCTTAGGGTTAGGTAACCTTTAACTTGTTTTGAGTATTTAAACCCTGTACAATCACAAAGGCAAACCTTCCAGTTTCCCTAGGGCATTGGACAACTAAGACTGGCTTTGCACCCTAAACCCTAAACCCTAAACCCTAGACCCTAAACCGGGAGGTTGCGCTTTGGGGTTTGAGCTCCAGGGTGCCAATCGGTCCCTGAACGTGCGTGCCCCCCGTGGAAAGCAGCACAGGAACCACAAGATGTCCCATGGCATTGCCGTGTTTTTTCCCTATTAGGGTTTAGGGTTTAGGGTTTAGGGTTCAGGGTTTAGGGTTTAGGGTTTAGGGTAGATAGTTGTAACATAAACTATCACAAATGCTCGTTCCTTTCAATGGGCCTCTACATGATATTGGAGAAAACTAGGTGCAGCGTTCTACGCTGGGGCTTGGGGATGCCAGACAGCTAAAGCTGAGGAAAGTAGGGTTTAGGGTTTAGGGTCGAATTAGGGTTTAGGGTTTAGGGTTTAGGGTTTAGGACATAAGCCTACGAACCTTCTCTCTTGGGGTTTAGCTCTTTCGAAGTTTGCTTGGAGGTTCATGGTACTTTTCAACCAATGATAACTGACTCAGAACCCACTTGTAAGCCCCGTGAAGTGCCCTAACATAGGTATGAGTACAGTTATAACCCTAAACCCAAAACCCTAAACCCTAAACCCTAAACCCTAATATGGTTATAAGTACAGTTATGATTGGTTAGGAAGTACCCTGAACATCCAAGCATGGTTCAGCTTTCAGGGTGTAGAGAAGGCCGGGAGGGCCACCATGAGGGTTTAGGGTTTAGGGTTTAGGGTTTAGGGTTTAGGGTTTAGGGTTTAGGGTTTAGGGCTGCTAAACTCTAGGGGTTGTACCTTGGACCCTTAAGGTTGTATACCCTTGGGTGTTGAGGAGGATCCTCTAACGGAGCGTATTCCTTGCTAAACGCGGTCTTCAAAACAGAAACGTTAAACCCTAACCTTTGGATGTTCCCCCGTATACTAACAGCCCTTAAGAAGGATTATAGTAGGGGGTGGGAGGGGTACTTTCAACTTTCATCCCGATTGAGGACTGTTAGTAGACAGGCGGAACAACCCTAAACCCTAAACCCTAAACCCTAAACCCTAAACCCTAAACCCTAAACCCTAGCCTCCGAAAATGGAAAAGCAAGCATCAAGGCTGGAAGTTCTTCGCGCCTTGGCCGCAGATCTCCGCAAGCTCAGCAAGCTGTGTGTTGAGGGTGTTTAAAATAGGGTTTAGGGTTTAGGGTTTAGGGTTTAGGGTTTAGGGTTTAGGGTTTAGGGTTTAGGGTTTAGGGTTTAGGGTTTAGGGTTTAGGGTTTAGGGTTTAGGGTTTGGGAGGGGATGGTTGTGCGTGTGTGTCTGTTGGTGTGCTTTGTGTGAGTCATGTATGTGGTGTATGGGGTACTTGCATGTTTCGGCAGATTCAGAGCGTAACCCTACACCTCTAAACCATAAACCCTAAACTTAAGCCTAAATCCGAAAGCAAAAATGACTGTTATTGCCTCATTCTTTTCGCTAAACCTTAAAGAGCGGTATCCCTTAATCTTGTTCCCTTACATTTACTCTCAAATCCGATTCCCTAACCCTAAAGAGGTAAAGAGGGGCCCTTACATCTTTAAAAACAGGTCCTATTCCCTAAATTCTTCTCGCTAAGCCCTAAAGGGTGGGATCCCGAATTCCTAACAAGCACGGCTGGAAGCAAGCTGAAACCGATTCAAATCGATTCAAAAATGCTCCAAGATTCAAGATTCCAGGTGCCCGGGAGAACTTGCCGGGGCATCTTGAATCTTGAATCCAAAAGCGTATTCAAGTTGAATACGTTGTGATTGCATTTGAATGCGCTTCATCTTGTTTCATCTTGCATTGGAGCGAAACTTACGTGCTTTATGTATACTACGTAAAGTATATTCCGGCCTCGTCTGCTTATATACGTACTACAGGGTTTCAGGCACTCACCCGATCCCAATAGCCCACTCGTTTCTGCAGAAGCTGAGATTCTGGAAAATGGTCTGGGTACATGGGGGGGGGGGTACTGTACCATATATGCTACCCCCCCCTCTCATGTACCCACGCTTTGTGCTTGAAATTCCCGAAAATGTCCGGAAAATCTGGGTTTTTAGGGCTTAGCGTACAGGACTTCGGGAATAGGATGCGTTTTTAGGAATTTAGGGGCTCTCCTCGATAGGAATTACGGAACCCCCCGACTTCTGCACCCCGCTCCAGGCCTCTCTGACTGTCATACGCCCGCCCCAACCTCAGACAAGCCTGGGGCGCCTGCCGCCTGCAGGGTATAGGGTTTAGGGTTTAGGGTTTAGGGTTTAGGGTTTAGGGTTTAGGGTTTAGGGTTTAGGGTTTAGGGTTTAGGGTTTAGGGTTTAGGGTTTAGGCTTTGAAAGTTCAAATGCTAGGAGAATATGGGTTTAGGGTTTATTCGGGGGGGGATTATCAGGGTTTAGGGCTTCGGGTCTGGCAGGTGGTGGGATGCTGTCGGGATTGGCCACCTTTGGGGTTTTTTCGGGTTTTAGGGGTTTTAGGGTTTTAGGGTTTTAGGGTTTTAGGGTGTTAGGGTTTTTAGGGTTTTTAGGGTTTTGGGGTTTTAGGGTTTTAGGGTTTTAGGGTTTTTAGGGTTTTAGGGTTTTAGGGCTTTAGGGTTTTAGGGTTTTAGGGTTTTAGGGTTTTAGGGTTGTAGGGTTGTAGGGTTTTAGGGTTTTCGGGTTGTAGGGTTTTAGGGTTTTCGGGTTTTAGGGTTTTAGGGTTTAGGGTTTTAGGGTGTTAGGAAGCGGTAAGGGGAGGGTTCCCGCTCCAGAACCATCTAGCCGCCCAGGGGGCACAGACTAAACACTAAACCCTGAACGCTCAACTTGAAGCCAAGAGCCCTACACTTTATACCCTAAACCCTAAACCCTAAACCCTCTCTTACTATGTATATTTAAACCCTAATGACCTTCGTCGGCAAATGGTTTTTTTCTACCCGGGGGGGGGCCCCTAACCCTGACCCCCTTCGTCGGCAAATGGTTTTTTTCCACCCGGGGGGGCCCTAAACCCTGACCCCCTTCGTCGGCAAATGGTTTTTTTCCACCCGGGGGGGCCCCTAAACCCTGACCCCCTTCGTCGGCAAATGGTTTTTTTCCACCCGGGGGGGGCCCTAAACCCTGACCCCATTCGTCGGCAAATGGTTCTTTTCCACCCGGGGGGGCCCTAAACCCTGACCCCCTTCGTCGGCAAATGGTTTTTTTCCACCCGGGGGGGGCCCTAAACCCTGACCCCCTTCGTCGGCAAATGGTTTTTTTCCACCCGGGGGGGCCCTAAACCCTGACCCCCTTCGTCGGCAAATGGTTTTTTCTATTTGGGGCATAGGGTTTAGGGCTCGTAGGGTTTGGGGCATAGGGTTTAGGGCTAAATTTTGCTCCCAAAACACCCCAAATGAGGGCGACCCCAGGATCGGCAAGGGTCCCAGTTAAAAATGCTATTTTTTAGTACTGAAATCGACGGTTCTGGGTGGTTTCTCGTTTTCTGGATTTTTGACCAAAACCGAGCTTCACCAGCTTCAGGATTTCAAGTTTTTTCACGTTCTGTCAAGGTTTTTCAAAGTTTTTCAGTTTCTTTTTAAGGTTTTCAAGTGTTTTTCAGGGTGTTTCAGGGTTTTTTAACCCTCAATTCTGATGACGGGCCACCCCGGCGACCTTTTCACAGCCTAGTTTTGGTCAAGGGGGGGGTCGTATTTTCCAGTTTTAAAAGCAAAATAGTCTTCGGAGACCCCCCCTTGCCTCAAACTCCGACCCCCCCTTGAGAGGGAAAGTTTGCCTCCCAAAACACCCCAAATGAGGGGGACCCCAGGATCGGCAAGGGTCCCAATTAAAAATGCGATTTTTTAGTACTGAAATCGACGGTTCTGGGTAGGCTCTCGTTTTCTGGATTTTTGACCAAAACCGAGCCTTCACCGATCGGGGCTTCTAAACCGTAGGGTTTAGGGCCCTAAGAGCATAAAGGGCTTATTGCGGGCCTTAGATTAGATTTCGGCTTTTGGGTCCGTGAAAAACTAAAATATTTTGGACCAATTGGACTTTGAGCTTTAAGCCTACCGAGAAAGTATTGAGTGAACTTTATATTTTCTCAATGTTATGGGTTTCTTGGGTGGGTGGGATTTTTTTTCCAACGCTTGACAAGCTGCTTGACTAGTGAATGCTCGGACTTGAGATGCTGAACCCTAAACCCTAAACCCTAAACCCTAAACCCTAAACCGCCGTTTGCGTTCCATTGGGAATAGAACCGAAGCCCCAAAGCCTAGAGCCTCCAGCTCATGCCGCCGACCTCGCAGGCGCTGCAGCTCATCCTAAAAATGGGGGACCGGCACCCGGGACCTCAACCCTGACCCCTAAACCCTAAACCCTAAACCCTAAACCCTAAACCCTAAACCCTAAACCCTAAACCCTAAACCCTAAACCCTAAACCCTAAACCCTAAACCTAACAACCCCTGAAACTCCCCACAGGTGTTGCGAACGCTTTTGGTCCAGGTCCAACTTTCGCAGCCTCTGGCAATGGAAGATTTAAGCCGAAACCCTCAAACCCCCAATGCCCTAAAACGACCCTAAACGCTAAACCTTAAGCCCCAAAACAAGCGGTTTCATTTGGGTTTAGGGTTTCGGGTTTGGGGTTTGAAGTTGGGGTTTGGGGTTTGGGGTTTGGGGTCAGGGTTTGGGGCCTTCCAAAAACCTCCTCGCAAAAGCCTGACATTCAAGAAGCCCTCTCAAGGCCCATCCCACTATGGGTTTGGGGTTTAGGGTTTGGGGTTTAGGGTTTAGGGTTCACTACCCTTATGCAAGAGAAACTAATCCTTAAATCATCTTGGGAGGATCCCTAAACTATCATTCGAGTGGTCACGGTGGTCCTGGGTGGTGGTGATGCTTCTGGAAACCTAAACCCTAAACCCTAAACCCTAAACCCTAAACCCTAAACCCTAAACCTCGAAGCACGAATCACGAGACCCTGAAGCTTCAAACCCCGCAAGGCCTCCGAAGCTTCGCCAGCTCTGGCACTCCGGCAGGCCATGCTCCAGATCTCGGCTTCTGGTTTTTTCTGTGTGGTTTAGGGTTTGGGGTTGGGGTTTGGGGTTTTGGGGTTTGGGGTTTGGGGTTTGGGGCTTTGGTTTTTTTTCTCTGTTTCTTGATTCTTTGGGTTTACCGTTTGGGGTTTAGGGTTTAGGGCTCAGGGTTTAGGGCTTAGGGCTTAAGTGCTGATAGGGTTCAGGGTTGTTTTTCTGTGGCGGGGGGTGCCGAGGGAGGAGGGAGATTGAGGGAGCAGGATGGGTGAGGGTTCAGGGCGTAGAAGCCCTGAACCCGAAACTTCGACAGGTTCTGAAGAGAGCCCGACCCCCCCCCCCCCTAAGAAACCGTGAATTTCTGGCTTGAGGGGTGGGGTTTAGGGTTTAGGGTTTAGGGTTTAGGGTTTAGGGTTTAGGGTTTAGGGTCTAGGGTCTAGGGTCTAGGGTCTAGGGTTTAGGGTTTGGGTGCCGGCCATTGGGGGTCCATGTCTTGGATCTGGGGCTTCCTGGGAAGCCTCGGAGGAAGTTCCCAGAAGCTACGCCTTGCGCGCCATGACCCTAGACCCTAAACCCTAAACCCTAAACCCCAAACCCCAAACCCAAACCCAAACCCTAAACCCTAAGCCCTAAGCCCTAGACCCTAAACCCGTGGCTTAATACCTCCCTGCAGGTCCAAAACCCCCCAAAGAAGCCTTCCTAAACCCTTCACCCTGGCACAGAAGGACACGCACTTACATCAAGAAATCCACTTGAACCTCAAGAAACCGAAGCCCCCGATTTCTGATGCGCCCGATCGCGCCCACTCCCTGCAGAGGTACCAAACCCAGCGCTGACCGCCTGACGGGGTAAAGTGGCCGGAAACAATCGCTTGTGGGGACGGGGGGAGGAGAGGTAGGCTCTCCTGAAAATGGGGCCCGTCCTAAGGAGAGCATGCAGGGTGATTCAGACAACATACTCATGGACTACCTGCTCCTGTCCCACCACCAGTATGTAGAGACGGAATGTTGCAGCTGCAGAGGTTGTTGTCCAAACACCCTAAAACTCCGCTCGGAGTTCGAGTGCTTCGGGTTTGGGGTTTGGGTGTGGATTAAGGTCCGCAGCCCCAAATATGGGAAGGGCTCCTTTATCCCCAGTAATGAGAGACCCCACAGCCGAGGTAGGTTCGATTTTAATCCCCCTTTATCCCCTATAGAATCCCTCTAAAGCCATAAAGATTCAACCTGTAAAGGGCCCAGAAACCTGCCCAAGAATACCCTCCCAGAAACCTCCTTGTTCCCTTTTGGGTCTAGGATCCCTTTGGAATCCTGCCCACACCAAAACAAAAGGGTGCCTTCCGGGGGGCAAGAAACCCACCCTGCAGTCGCTTAAAGACTGCCAGAGTAGTGGTTTAGGGCTTAGGGTTGGGATGTTCCCCCTTCTACTGACAGTGGGGAGGCTCGCATTTTTTGCGTTGCAGGGCGCCAAAAAATTAAGGGATTAAGAATCACACGCCGAAGGTTGCACCCTTTGAAAGGTTTCCCTAAACATGCTCCTACCATGGCCCTTACATTCTTAAAGAAAGGGTCCCAAAACCCAAGGGCACAACCTTAGGGGTTTAAGGTAGAGTCCCTAAACCCTAGACCCCAAACCCTAAATTCCACTTTTGACAGAACATACAGATTCAATGCCAATTCCCTGCAATGTGGACGTGCAGTTCAGCTAGGTAAGGGCGCAACCCTAAACCCTAAACCCTAAACCCTAAACCCCAAAAGGAACGAGCCGCCTGCTGCCGTGTGTTGCTGACAGCTTCCGAAGCTTCCGAGTTAGGCTTTCGGGCGTCATAGGCTGAAGGGACCCCCTTCGGAGTAGGACCTCATGGGTCCAGGATTCAGGGTTCAGGCAAGGGCGCCATGATCTTATGGGCTGAGGATTTAGGGCCCAGGGATGACTCAAGGCTTCTAGCAGGAGTTCGGGCGGGGGGGCATGAAAGCTGGGGTGAGAAGACACTGGCTCTCGGACCCTCTACTGTGTAGGGCCGGTACTCAGGGCTTCGGGGTTTCGAGGCTTTGGGGCTTGTTTTTGGACACCCCTGCGTCGCGGTTCCTTTCGAGCCATGGGTCGAGGTAGGCCCAAGCGCAGACAGCTCTGCTGGCTACTCCTGCTGGTGGTGGCTTTCCTTGGGGAGGCGCAGGGGGGGTTCTACTCAGAGCGGAACTCCTTAGCTAGGTTGGCTGTTGGGGAGATATTTCAGATGTTCCTTATAAAGGGGCCCTATGTATAAATATTTTTCAAAGGGTTTAATGGCCAACCTAGTCAGGGAATGTGGGCCACATTCGGAGCATATGAAGGGCACCCTTTGCCGAGGTATTGAACCCTTGAGGGGGGGGGGGGAACTTGGAATCTGTCATTTGCTAAATATATGCTTTACAGTCAAAATTAGGAGCCCCATCGCTTCTAGTCATAAGTGTGAGCAAAAGCACCAGGTTCCACAAGAAGACCCTAAACCCTAAACCCTAAACCCTAAACCCTAAACCCTAAACCCTAAACCCTAAACCCTAAACCCTAAACCCTAAACCCTAAACCCTAAACGAAACCCTAAACCCTAAACCCTAAACCCTAAACCCTAAACCCTAAACCCTAAACCCTAAACCCTAAACCCTAAACCCTAAACCCTAAACCCTAAACCCTAAACCCTAAACCCAAACCCTAAACCCTAAACCCTAAACCCTAAACCCTAAACCCTAAACCCCCCAGCGTGAGCTGCCAGATGCCAGGTTTGCCGATCCATTGTCTTCACGGTTCCCGACTGCGTGAGGACGTTTTAGGGTCCGGGGTTTAGGGATTGGCTCCCGCACAGATGCAAAAATTCGGGTTTAGGGTTTAGGGTTTAGGGTTTAGGGTTTAGGGTTTAGGGTTTAGGGTTTAGGGTTTAGGGTTTAGGGTTTAGGGTTTAGGGTTTAGGGGCAGCACTGTGTGTCCGTGTGCTCAAACCTTCAGGAGACCAGTCCTGATGCAACACAGGGTTTAGGGTTTTAGGGCTGCCTAGACTTCCTTTCATGGTGCCTCCCTCCTCCCCCCCCCCCCCCCCCCCCCCAGCCACACGTGGCCCCCCCAGACATGCCCCTCCAAGTGTTGCTGGGGGCGGGGGGGTTATTGCTCCCAGTCCCTAAACCCTAAACCCCACACCCTAAACCCTAACCGCTCTTTTCCCGATGAGTTGTGGGGGGGGGGGGGGGGGGCTGATGCCGACAGGATCGAAGATTTCAGTCTGGAGATCCTGTCTCTCGGCCCCGAATGCAGAGAGAGGATGGTTTAGGGTTAGAGTTGTTGCCATGACTACTACTGTTATTACCATACTACGAAAACTCGGGTGCAGTTGCGACTCCTTACGACACGTGAAGCTTTACAAAGGGCTCAGCAATAGTAGCAATACTCAGAAATCCTGCTGAAAAAACGAACCTGTCACCGATCCATGCTCAGCACAGCTGTAACAAATCTGCAGCAAGCACTGCTACAACACCTTGTGCCCAACTTGAAAGAAACTCATCGAGAGCTTTCGAAGCAGCACAAAAGCCCTGCATGTGAGCAGTCGATGAGACTGTGGTGCAGTTCGCTTGTGCCAGGCCTGTGCGATTTCTACAGCTAGGCAAGTTCGGCAAGGTTTCCGCAGGTCAAGCTTCGGGATTGCATCACGATTTCTCTCGGCTGGAAACTGACGGAATAGCGATCACCAGCCCCACAGAACCGCAAACGCGCCTGCGATATTCTCGAAACAGAACTACCCAAGAAAGAAACCTAGCCCTAAACCCTAAACCCTAAACCCTAGGGTGCAGGGTTTAGGGCTCCCCGCTCTTGTCAACAGAGCATACCAAAGAGCAGCCTTCTGAGCCGAGGTTGTCCAAGGCACTGTCGGTTGCTGCCGGGCCCCCACGACTTCCGGGGTGTGGGTTAGGGTTTAGGGTTTTTAGGGTTTTATGGTTTAGGGTTTAGGGTTTAGGGTTTAGGGTTTAGGGTTTAGGGTTTAGGGTTTAGGGTTTAGGGTTTAGGGTTTAGGGTTTAGGGTTTAGGGTTTCAGGGTTTGGGTGGTTGAGTGAGTGAGAGGGTTTAGGGTTTAGGGTTTAGGCTTTAGGGTTTAGGGTTTAGGGTTTAGTGTTTGGTGCATTTCAGGGTTTGGGGGTTCATCAACCCCACACCCGCACAGAAACAAAAGGCCTTGCAAGGGTAGGGGGCTTGGGATCACCAATAGAGTTTAGGGGTACTGTTCTGCTTGGGAACAGAGAAGAGCAAGCTTCTGTTTGTCTCAGGATGTCCAGGAATTTCAGGCGCTTGTTTTTTTTTTTCTGCGGGGTGCTTTAGGGCTGTTGGGTTTTTTGCGACGGGTTTTCTGAGGACTGGCTGGGTGTCTTCAAGTGTAGAGGCTTTGGGCCTTGAGATTTTGATGGGGAATCTTTGGGATGTTCCCCTTATACTAACAGTCCTTAATAGGGGTTATAGCGGTCCAAGTATCCCCTATTATAATCCCTATGAAGGGAAAGTTCTTGTGGAGTGTAGGCCTTCGGAGCCTTGCAAGCTTCGAGATTGGACGTCACCTGCCGAGTTTTCCCCTGCCACGGCGGCATCCTTTTCCCCCTTGTGGTTTCTGGGCTTAGGGTTTAGGGTCTAGGGTTTAGGGTACTGAGCTGCAGGACAAAAAACCCGAAACCCTAAACCCTAAACCTCACCCCCTCTCCTGCGAGCCCAGGTCATTGCTGGCTCATGTGTTGGCAAGATGCCGCAGGCAACCAGTACTTACTTTCCCTGAACCCTAAACCGTAAACCCTAAGCCCTTTACCCTTTACAAGACTTAGACAAAGATTGCCTTACAGAGCCTTCAGCTGGTTTTTTGAACCCAAATTCTACAGGGTTTAGGGTTTAGGGTTCCCCTAAACCCTACAAACAAGCCCTAAACCTAGAACCTTAGTTTCCGAACCCTGGACTCCTCAAACCAGGACTTTCAGTGCATTTCAATTGGGAGGCGGAATGTGTGACGTGTTCGTGGTCTCTGCTGTCAGGAGCATGGTGCTGCAGTGTTTGAGTCGGATACCAACATACCCAGCAGTATCCAGGGGGCTTGGGGGGGGGGGTTTAGGATGCTTGAGTTGCACCTTACTAGCAACCTGGACAACCTACCTGGGCTCTGTCAACCCGCAAGGCCCTCGAACCTTCAAGAACGTTTTGAGAAGCTCAGACCCTCATACCTTTTTGTTCGCTCATCTCTTTCTTCTTGGGGGTGATGAGTCTTTCTGCGTCATTTCTTTAGAAATGCCTATTACATATGAACATAGACCGGACAAACAAAAAATGAGAAGGAAGAAAAGACTCAGTGATGCTCATTTACTGTAACTCTAGATCCTTAGCCTCTTTGGGTTCGTTGGGTTCTTTGTATCCCTAAACCCTAAATCCTAAATTTGTAGCTACCCTGCTAAGTGCGGCCAAGAAGAGTACATTTAGGGTTTAAGGTTTAGGGTTTAGAGTTTAGAGTTTAGGGTTTAGGGTTTAGGGTTTTCGTTTTCATTCCTTTCGGTCCCAGAACTTGTCGGGCGAACCTCGACTCGACCCTCGACGCCCAAACCCTAAGCCCGTCGGGCGTGAGAGGTTTAGGGTTTGGGGTTTAGGGTTTAGGGTTTAGGGGTTAAAAACCTCAACAAAAAATGGACGCAGAAGTTATTCTGCACTCTGCATTGGAGCCCTATACCCTAGTAGACCCTCATCCTCACTCAAATAAGCCCTGAACCCCAAAACCCCAAAACTAAACCCCTAAACCCTACACCCCTAAGCCCCCAAACCCCTAAACCCCTAAACCTTAAACCCTAAACCCTAACCCCAAAAGCTCAACATCACAGGTCTTGGCCGTTTGGCATGCGAAGTCGGCGCAAGGTCTGTCGAAGGTCTCGATGTGGACTGAAGCGGAAGATCGGCTGCAAGGGTTTAGGGTTTAGGGTCTAGGGTCTAGGGTCGAGGGTTTAGGTGTTCCCCCTTTCTACTAACAGCTCTTTACTAGGGATTCCAATACAAGAGGGGGGGGGGGGTACTATGATCCCTATTGGGGACTGTTAGTTTTAGGGTGAACATCCCAAGCTTTGTGGCAAGAAAAGGGTTCGGGGCTTAGGATTGTTTAGGGCTTTAGGTGCCAAGGGCTTTAGGGCTTCGGGTTTAGGCTTCAGGGTTTAGGGTAGGGTTCAGGCCACACATGCTGCAGCAGGGCTCAAGGGTGTAAGTCTAGGAGTTTCTGGTTTCGGTCTGAATAAACCAGATCCCAATGCCATATGTGGCTTTTTAGGCTGAGATCTCACTGGCCAAGGATTTAAGGAAGTGTAACTTAAGGCTTAAGGACCACCCAACATGAAAAAACGAATAGTAGATAAGGTTCAAGCAGTTCAGACTTTTTCCGGGGCAAGGTCACTCACCTCGGGGTTGCGGACAGATTCACGTGTGGGCTTTTGAGGTTTAGGGTTTCGGGCTTCGGGGTGAGCATATGAACTTAGGGGCCGCAGGGTTCAGGGTTTAGGTATTCAGGTTGGGATGTTCCCCCTTATACCTAGCAGTCCTGAATAGGTATTATAGTACGCCCTACTATAATCCCTATTAAGGACTGTTAGTCCCAAGGTTTAGGGTTTTAGGGTTTGGGGCTTCGGAGCCCCAAACCCGAGGGGATTTAGATGACTGGGTGGTGGGAGTCTGTGTTTGCTTTTTCTGGGATCCGATGATGGCGTCCCCAAGATTGAAGAACACCCTAAGTCCTCAACCTTAAACCTACATCCTACAACTCATTTCCAAGAAGGGTTGAGTTTTCGGGTCTAGGTCTAAGAAGTCGTTTGGGGTGTGTGTTCTTTTTCTGGGCTCCCGCAGCCACATTTAGGGCTTCGGGTTTAAACGGACTTGGGGCTGTGCGGACAGGGCCCCAATATTTTTAGGTTTAGGGTTTAGGGTTTAGGGTTTAGGGTTTAGGGTTTAGGGTTTAGGTTTAGGGTTTAGGGTTTAGGGTTTAGGGTTCTTTGGTACTTAAGGGCCAGGCTCGAGATTCCGACTCAGGTCAGTATGGGAGTGCAGCTTTCATACAACATTGTCCGCCACACGCCCTTGACGACCTACGCGGAGGTTGCAGCTTGACAGCAGCGACAGCAACCGCAGGATCGCTTTGTTATTCCTTATATGGGCTGATGGTCTCTTTAAGTAGGGTTTCTGTCTTAAAGGGCATATATTCGGGGTTCTTATTACGGTATTTAGGGGCTATATTGAGGTATAAGGGTAACAGATAAAGAGGCCACCGACCTTTATAAGCTAAACCCTGAATGACGCACACCCAAGAACTAGGCCTGCGTCGGGCTTTCTGAAGGTTAATCTGGGTCGTATTTTGGGAAGGGGTAGGGGTAGTTTCGGCAACCCTAAACGGCCCTAAACCCTAAAACGTACAGGATCTCAAAATTTCAGGTTCAGGTTGACGCATGCCCTATAAGCAGCATACAGGGTTTGGGGTTTTAGGGTTTAGGGTTTAGGGTTCAGGGTTTAGGGTTTAGGCCAGAAATTGGTAACTTAAGGACTGTAACTTTGCATTTTGGGGCTTGGGGCTGGGGAGCTCGAATGGCGTCTGGGGCATTGCAGATTGCATTTACGTCGTTCAACGCCTTTTCCCAGAGCCCAATAGCCTCCAATGCAGAAGTTCGCCTCAAAATGCCAGGGTGCTCCTTATCATGCTCGACGCTATACTCCTGAACTTTCATTTGGGTTCTCTGGGATGTTGAATGGGGCCCTAAACCCTAAACCCTAAACCCTACACCCTAAACCCTAAACCCTAAACCCTAAACCCTAAACCCTAAACCCCAAGAACAGGCAATCTTATTCCCGCAGATGTTGCTCCTCACAGTGGTGGTGTCTTGGGCGGACGCGATCCTGGGCCCGCGCGTTTGGACCCTCTGCTTGCAACCCAAGAAGTGATCAAAGCCTCAAACCGTTTTAGGGTTTAGGGTTTAGGGTTTAGGGTTTAGGGTTTAGGGTTTAGGGTTTAGGGTTTAGGGTTTAGGGTTTAGGGTTTAGGAAGCCCTAAACCCGAAACCCTACACCCTAAAACCCCTAAGCCCCTAAATCCCTAAACTCTAACCCCTCAACCCCAAGTCCAAAACCCTAAACTTATAAACCTTCAACCCTTGAACCCCTAAACTCTTCACGGGGGGACCACCAAGAGCTCCAGCCCTAACCCTTCTGCAGCCAGGGTGAAGCTTTGTTTGCTACTCGGTGGTGAAATGTGGGCCTGGGAGCATGCCTTCGCCTTCCTACATCCAACTGCTGGACGCTCTGTGGTGTCCGAGGATGTTTTGCATACGCCGTGGCATATCCAAAAGAGCAGGGTACCACACCTGTCTTTTCGACGTGTCTCGCATGACGGACCCGTTCTGGGGCGGTGTCCGCAAGATCACATGCCTGGTGGGCTCTCTTTCGCAGGTTGCTGGCGACAAAGTTAGGTACTACGAAGTCCCGCATGGTCGGACCGAAAGCATCGAGAAGCGACTCCTCATGAGCTCTATACGCGAGATGTTTGCGGCTGATGCCGTCAAAAGTTCTGCTTCAATCGCTGGTTTGAGTGCTCACGAACAGCCCGTTTGTTTGGGGTTTAGGGGTTCTGGGCGGCTTCTTCGAATTTAAGCTGAGTTACCCTTCTCCACACAGTAGAGAACACCGTTCGCTCTTGTACACGGCAACTCAAACCCCTAAACCCTGAACCCCAAACCCCAAACCCCAAACCCCAAACCCCAAACCCCAAACCCCAAACCCCAAACCCCAAACCCCAAACCCCAAACCCCAAACCCCAACCCCAAACCCCCAACCCCAAACCCCAAACCCCAAACCCCAAACCCCAAACCCCAAACCCCAAACCCCAAACCCCAAACCCCAAACCCTAAACCCTAAACCCTAAACCCAATCTAAGTTCCTTAACGACAATTGGGGGAGTCCCGGCCCCCTCCAAACCCTAAACCCTAAACCGCAAACCCCTTAGCCCCTAAACCCCTTAGGCCCTAGACCCCAAAACCCCTAACTCCAAGCCATCAACCTTAAACCTTAAGCCCTAAAAGCCGCCTAAACCCCTGACCCCCTAAAAACACACTGAAAAAACCCTACGCCTCGAAGTTTCTAAACCCTAAGCCCCTAGACCCCCAAAGCCCCCTCAAAAAACCCTGAAAAAAACCCCTAACTCTAAACCATCAGAAACATCACCGTAAACCCTAAGCCCTAAACCCCTAAAGGACCCTAACCCCCCTAAAAAAACCCTGAACAAACCCTGAAAAACACTTAAAAAACTCTAAAGAACCCTGAAAAAACCCTGAAAAAACTCTAAAAAGCCCTAAAAAAACCTTGAAAAAGCCCCTAAGCCTCTATGCCCCTACACCCTGAAAAACACCTAAAAAACTCTAAAAAGCCCCCAAAAAACCTTGACAAAGCCCCTAAGCCTCTATGCCCCTAGACCAGGCTGGCCTGCGCCTGCCTCTGCACGGGCGTGGTGCTGATGTCGACCGGACTGGTGCTTCGGCCCAGGAATCATAGGGTTTAGGGTTTAGGGTTTAGGGTTTAGGGTTTAGGGTTTAGGGCTAGGGTTTAGGACTTAGAGTTGCGGTTTATCTTTTTATTGGCTTCGTGGAGGGGTGGGGGGGGGATGTTTTTTTTTTTTTTGCGGGAAGGTCCCCTGCCCCCCACCTACCCTTAGCTCCTGGGGCTCTAGGGTCTGGTCATAGAATATGATACTCTCTTTCATACAAACCCTAAACCCTAAACCCTAAACCCTAAACCCTAAACCCTAAACCCTAAACCCTAAACCCTAAACCCTAAACCCTAAACCCTAAACCCTAAACCCTAAACCCTAAACCCTAAACCTAAACCCTAAACCCTAAACCCTAAACCCTAAACCCTAAACATAACGTATATGCATTATGTGATGTAGGTATATCATAGCAGACTATCAGCGGGCTTTAGGGCTTCGAGTTCTAGGGCTTAGGACTCAGGCTCTGGGATTACGAAGCTTTAGGGTGGTGGAGTTCTAAACCCTAAACCCTAAACCCTAACCCTAAACCCTAAACCCTAAACCCTAAACCCTAAACCCTAAACTAAACCTAAACCCTAAACCCTAAACCCTAAACCCTAAACCCTAAACCCTAAACCCTAAACCCTAAACCCTAAACCCTAAACCCTAAACCCTAGCCCGCCCCTGCTGCACAGGTATCCACATCGGTCACCGCGACGGCCTATGCGGCCAATGCACTTTTTGGGCTCGTGGCCGTGCTCCCTCAGGCCCTGATTGTTTCGCGTGGCTTGGGGCGTAGGGTTTAGGGCTTTAGGGTTTGCTGTAAAAGGGTTTAGGGTTTAGGGGTTTAGGGTTTGAGGTTTAGGGTTTAGGGTTCACTGTTCAGCGTTTAGGGCGAAGATTCGTGAGGGGGGAGCGGGGGTCAGGGCCACAAGCCCTAAACCCAAAACCAGTGAGGGCCTTGGAGCTTCAGAGGGGGCTTTGAAGTATTCTTTGCTTTCTTGTGCGGAGGCCCAAAAAAGTGACAAACTGAGCCTTAAAGTCTGAGATCATGATGATGGGGGTTTCTAACCCTTTTCGCGGTTCCCAAAAGAAGCTCCTTTGGCGGGGGAAAGAATCTGGGGGGGAGAAATGCAGGCGGACCCGTTTACGTTGAGAAGTGCTCTAATCCCGAGTGGACTCTATGGACCATGAACCCTGGCAGCGCGTCTTTCACCCCACCTGGGCACATATACATAGATGGAAATCGAGAGCAGCAACGTTTAGGATGTAGTGTTGAGGCAAAGCCCTGATGCAAGAAAGGCAGTAAGCATGCCAAGACACCTTCAATCCCCAAACCTCCTTGAGAAACTCAAGAAGCCTTGTCCTAAAAGCTAAACCCTAAACCCTAAACCCTAAACCCTAAACCCTAAACCCTAAACCCTAAACCCTAAACCCTAAAGACATGCTAGACAACGAGGAGTTCCAAGCCGTAGGCCTAAAGCTTTCTGGTCCATCTGTACAGACCTGACTCCAGGTGGTGATCAACTACCGCAACAAGTGTCTGAGCGAAACCATGAAGCTTTTGTTCAAGACATGTCGGGTTTAGGGTTGTGGGTTTAGGGTTTAGGGTTTAGGGCTTGGAGCCCTGAATGCCAGTTGGAATGTTGAGATGCGGTTTTTTGTTTAGGGTTTGACATGTTCGGTTCTGCAAGCGTTTGGTAGGTATGTCGACCTTCTTTCCAAATCAATAACTGATTGTCAAATCTAGGAATACTCTAGGCTAGCCCCCAACCCCACCCACGCAGTACTGGTGGCTATGACTACAATCAGGCCTAGACTATTACTTTGCGGGGGTCTGTCCTAAAGGAATATTGCACTTGCCCCTCCCTTGTTGGGGAAAGCAGGTACAGGACCCAAGCGTGTCGGGTGTAGGTTCGGGCGCAGAAGTTCGGAGGCTTTTGGGATCGCGGTATATACAAAACCCTAAACCCTACTCCCTGAACCCTAAATTGTAGGGGGAGTGGCCCGAGAGAGTCAGCCAGGCGGGAGGCAACAACCAAACCTAGGGTTTACGGGCTACAAATTAGAGAGGAGGTTGGCGTTTAAACTGCTCTGAAGGCCAGGGTTTAGGGTTTAAGTTCATAGGGTTTCGGGCTTAAGGTTTCGGATCCAACCTTATAGACTCCACGCTTGGGATTTGCAACCCTACACCTTAAACCCCTTGCAATGTGTGCTGGCCGAAAACCCCAGACCCCAAAACCCATGCCACTGAGCCCAAATTGGCTTCGGCTAAAACCTTACAACCCACGCTGAAAACCATGACACCCTAAACCCTAGACCCGAATCCCTAAACCAACGAGCTCACAGGCCGAGCCTAAGCCAAGACTAGTTGAGTAGGCTGGAGCGTTTAAGGTTTTTTCGAGAAAGGGCGTGGGCCTTAGACCAGCATGGATCCTCAAAGGCCTGCTGTTAGGGTTTAGGGTTGAGGGTTTAGGGTTTAGGGTTTAGGGTTTAGGGTGAGGATGCAGCTTCTGAAGCCCCAGCACCTTCGAGAGGTCCACCGGGCAGCTCTCCTTCCTCGTCACCGCCATGACATTTGGAGGGCGCGGAGGGGAGCTCAAACTCCACAGTTGCGATTCTTGGGTTTAGGGTTTAGGGTTTAGGGTTTAGGGTTTAGGGTTTAGGGTTTAGGGTTTAGGGTTTAGGGTTTAGGGTTTAGGGTTTAGGGTTAGGGGGGTTCAGGGAAGCAATGCAGCCCAAGGTTCGCTAATACTCCCACTACTTTCTGAGGACCCCCCCCCCCACATTTAAGAACCCTGTAGGATTCGGATTCTTGAGATTCTGGTTCCGAAACCCTCAACCAGGAACCACTCCTAGCAGGTAGATGTAAGAGTTGTTAGAACCCCGAGTAGGCCCTAAAACCCTAAACCCTAAACCCTAAACCCTAAACCCCTTTCAGAGGGTTCAGGTTCCCTTGCAAGCCTCTTTGAGCCAAAAAGGGGGCCCTTTTTATTCCTAGGTTACTCCTGGGTCTAGGTTGGGCTTGCTCCTTTTTGTGCATGTCCCTGCTGCGTCGTTGTTTAGGCTTTAGGGTTTAGAGTTTAGGGTTTAGGGTTTAGGGTTCAGGGTTTAGGTATCGGTTTGCCACTAGGCTAAGCTTAATACCTGCTGCTTAGACCGCCACGCAGAGAGTATTATGGCCCCTGACCCCGTCACGACTTCCGCAATCATGCGGCGGTCTCGGGCCAGGATGGGAGCACGCCTGTATCTTGGCTCTGAAAATCTGCGCGAAAGGCGCGTGCAACCATGCAAGATCTTCAAGGTGTGGTTAAGGGATGGATACAGAAGTTGAAATGAGGACGCCCAGAATGCTGGACTCAATGATGCAACGTGTAATTTCCCAAGGGAGTCTACCAAAGGGTACCCTGTCATTTTGACCCCCCCGCCCTAGGGGCCGCGCAACAGCTTACGTAGATAGGTTCGTGTAACCAGCAGTTTAACTCCAAATGGCTGTCACAATGGTGGCCCCTTGCCAAACCACTCAATCTGCTGAGAATCTCTGAACTGACTTGCTGTCGGGAATAGAGCCTGCTGTCGGTGTTCTTACGCTGCGCTGCTTTGGGGGATGTGCCAAGGAGGCTAGCCCTAAACCCTAAACCCTAAACCACAAAGAACAAACGTAACCTGGACCCTGCCAAGGTACACCACCTTTGTGGAAGTGGAGGACGTGGCTCTCCGTGCCACCATGCCGCTCGGAAGCTGGAAGCGTTTTGGGGGGTTGGGTTTAGGGTTTAGGGTTTTGGGTTCGGGGTTTTGGGTTTAAGGGATGTACTAAGATTTGCTCAAGAACCCCCAAAAAGTATTAAAGAATATTCCCTATGATTACCCTTTATAAGGAAGAATGTTTGTGTTGTTTTGGGTTCTTGAGCAAGTTCGTAGTGTAGCATCACCAACCCCAACGGCGAACCCTTACGCTACGTTCCGGGGCGCAACATGCTGCTCTCCAGCCTGACGAAACAAGCTTTCCAAGTCCGAACTTGGCTCGTTTCTCCCCTAAACCCTAAACCCCAAACCCTGAACCCTGGTTTTGTAGGGCTTGGGGTCTCCTCCCCCGCACCAAGGCTGCTGAACTTCAGCCTCGTCTCCACGCTGATGCTGCACCTGGAGCGGAGAAGGGTGGTTTTGTGGGAATTCGGGCTGAGGGTTCAGGATTTGGGCCTTCTGACCCGAGCCTTAACACGCTCCAAATGCTTGAGATAGACGTAGGGTTGAGCGTTTAGGAAATGGCTCAAGCCATTTGGTTAGAGACTTCAGGATTCGATCCTCGACCTTTGTGTACCCATGGTGGAACAGATGACGAAACTGACCCTTAACCCTAAACCCTAAACCCTAAACCCTAAACCCTGCATTGCCGGAACTCACCGTTCGAGTCACAAACTTGGAGCGATGTCGCCTCGAAGCTGACGCCGGCACTGCTAGAATCCGCAGATTCAAAAATTTAGAAGGATGTTGTGAAATAGTCCTCGTAGACCAGCGCGTACGAAGCCTGTTAGGTAAAAGCTACAGCACTCATGTACAGTCAGAGTCTGTTTGCCGACCAGTTTTGCGACTCACCGCAGGGGCCCCTTTTTGGAGCCAAGGCTCAGACGGGAAAACGGCCAGTTTTCACACTGGTAGCGGAGCCAGTGCCCTTCAGCGGCCAGTGCTCTTTTCACCTTTTTCGTTCGCCCTAGAGGCGATAGCCGCCAGCGTGTGTCGCCATGGCCACTGGCGGAGGTTTGCGTTTCAATCCTCGGAGCAACCAGGAGCCCGAGCTGACAAAGCAAGGTTTCTTGGTGTATAGTGGATCCGTTTCGGACTACTATGAGTGGGAATTTCGGGCGATGGCGAAGTACCACGCTACGAAGGCGGATGAAAGGTTTACACTTGGTGCAAAATTGCTGGAGTCCCTTCGAGGGGACGCTTACATTGTTGCCCAGGACTTGGGGCACGATGTACTGAAGAGCGCCGACGCGATCACGCAGATCATCGACGCTGTGCGTAAGGTGATTTTTCCTTTGCAGGCCCAAGAGGCAAAGGAACTTTACCGAGTCGGGGCCAGCGTTGGTGGTGTGATGTCAAGACAAGCAGGAGAGTCTATGACCTCCTATATCGGGCGAAGAAAGAGATGGTACAGAAAGTTGAAGGAGTTGGACAAGACGATAGAAATATCCGATACCATCCTTGGAGATCTTTTACTCGACAACTCTGGATTAGATCGCAAGGAGCGACTAATGGTGCTTACAGCTGTCGGGGAAACGTCTTCTTTTGATGCGATCGAGAAAGCCCTCATTACTCAACATGGGAAATTGCATGTTCTGGAGTCCCGAAGTTCGGGCAAGGGTGCAAGCAACTACAACCGCCCCAGAGGCATGGCCTACAAGGGAACAAAGAGTTCTGGCAAAGGAAAGGCGAATGCCCAGACTCACCATGGGGCAGCCTATCTGGCAGAGCCTGAGGACCTCTTCGACTCCTACGACGCCGGGGAATCCTTTTGGGATCCCGAGGCAGAGGAAGAAGAGCTGGTACCTGATGACCAGGACAGTTCAGCCTTCATGGCTGATTCCCTTGGAGAGGCAACAGCCGAGAAGATAGAGCTGGATGTTGTGGAAGCATTCCTTTCGACACCAGACTTTAGTCTGGATGATGATGAGTGTATTGCTTTCCTTGCTTCAGCTTGTCAGGCTGAGGTTTGTGCTTTCTTTGCTCGCTCCAAAGCGAAAGGCAAAGGAAAGCCGATGGGAAAGCATGCCCACGGCTACAGGCCCAAGCCCAGCGGTTTGAGTATTGAAGACCGCAAAGCGAAGCTCAAGGAGATCAAGGCACGTAGCGTTTGTCGCACGTGCGGGAAGAAAGGGCATTGGGCTGGTGACCGAGATTGCAAAGGCAAGCCATCTTCAGGAGGCAGCAGCACGCAAGGCACCAAGGATAGAACTGCGCATTTCTCCGCGATCTTGACAAAAGACGCGTCCGTGCAGACCTCGTTTTGTTGCTCATCTTCGGAGAGCGAAGGGTCAGAGGTACTGCATAAGCCTCAGATGTTTCTGGCGCTGGATGACGACCACGAGCATCCCGAGGGTTACCCGGGCTTCTTCAACCCCGGAGACTTTGCGGAGGAAGAAGAAGAGCTCGAAGAAGCAGATGGGTCGTTTGAGCTGCTAGAAGCACCGCCTGAGGGTTCGGACACCGTTTTTGGGTTCGGAGTTCACCGAGGTTCCACCTTCGGGGATGTCGTTTTGAGACACCCTGACTATTTCACGTGGGGCATCAAGGAAAAGAACCCCAGCCGAACGCTGGAGGAGTTCCTTGTGTGGTGTAACATGTACTACGTGTTCCCACGTGGAAAGGCCGAAAGAAGGGAATACCCTCTTTCAGGTTATGAGGCGCGAGACCTCGAGTCTGTTAAGGCCTGGATGCTGTCACAAGGCATCGGTGGAAAGGTGAACAAGTCAAAGCTCGCCAACCTGAAGCCGGATCCTCGTGGACCGTGCCAAGGCGGATGCCCGGCTCATGCCATTAGTAAGGCAGGGTCAAATGACAAGGTCATCAAGACCACTTGCATGATTTGTGGCCACCGATGGTCAGAGCCACGGCCACAAGCGCAGCCCACGAGGGATGCGGCGACTTGTCCTCACAGCCGCGCGGACAACAGAGGTTCCACCAAGGCCGTGCACAAGGTCTGGTGTTTGGACTGTTGTACTTTTGTTAAGGAGATGCCGCAGGCGCTCCACAAGCAACAGGTTGAGCTAGGGAGAGCCGCGCAACAGGCACCCCTGAAGGCTCAGGACCTCACCCGTCGTACGCTTCAGGACACACCTCTTACGCAGATGGAGGCAGGCGAGGTAATCAAGCATTTTGTGAAGAACATGAATAGATACCTCACGAGAGTAGAGAGCACTTCCTCGCAGGAACTTCTGAGCATGTTGAGTGACTCTGTTGATTTTGTAGTAGCAAGCCAAGCCACTCAGCAAGTTTTAGGGACGGCTAGTAGTAGCTCAGGTTTCGCTAGGAGGGATCTCCAAGCACAGGCCCTAAATCCCGTAGGAAGAAGTCCTCCAGGAACTCCCGCTCACGCCTCTGCCGCCGCAGCCGTTTTGGCCCCCAGGACGCCGCCTAGGACCCCGCAGAGGCCGACAGCGCCTCAGCTTCCTGAGGGGGGCTGTCCTCCAGGATATCCACCGCACGCCTTTATGGCGGTGGAAACGCCCGAGCCTGTGTTGGAGCAGCTCGAGGAGGTCGATCCCCTTAGGGACGACCATGTCTACGCCATGCTCGATGAAGGTTGCAACTCCACCTGTCACGGGGAGAAATGGCGTATAGACGCAGAAAAGAAGCTCGAGAAGCTTGGCTTCCGAGCGAAAGCTGCACCACTTACCGTGGGCACCTACCGTGGAATCGGAGGTGCAGAGGCCACGCAGAGATTGGTGTTTCCAATCGCTCTGGCGATGGAGCCATCTCAGCTGTCTTGGAATGGCAGCGTGGCAAGCAACGAGATCGGGGGGCAAGACTTTCCGCTCCTTCTCTCGTTGCAAGTGCAGCAGAAGCTAGGCCTAAGGAAGGACGTGAGAGCCGGACTAGTTCAACTAGCCGACTACCCAGGCCAAAGCTTGAGGTTGTTCAAGAACAGCCGAACCGGACTACTGATGATCCGAATCGACCAGTTCGAGAAGGACTTGGCCGAAGGACATCAGGAGTTCAGACTGGAAGAGTATCCGAACCTGCCAAAGGTCGGACACCAATCACCTTCAAGGACCGTTATGGCCTTGAGAAGCGCCTCTCCAGTTCAGAGAGCCTACATGATTGCCGACACAAAGCCGAACATCGTTTTGATGTCGGCAGGAGTGTGGACGCTAGACGTAGGCGCGGAAAGTTCCAAAGTGAGTAAGGAACTCACCGACGCAGTGGACAGAATCCACGCGAACCGATTTTCGGTCGCACTTCCGAAGAATCTTGAATTGGTGAAGAGAAGTTTGAGGAAGAACTACCCGATTATCACAGAGGAAGTGAAATCGGACGATCACCTGGTGATCTTGGATGTAAGGGACATCCCAGACCCGAAGAAGTACCGGGATCATATCGGGACGTACCCGGAGAACCTGCACCACACCGTCTACAGCAAGACTTTTCTATCCCTTTGGGAAGAAATTGCAAAGCAGATCGATCGGATTATCCGACGATCGAAAGATGGTGACAAGATCATCATCCTTTTCTTGTGCACTGGTGGAAAGCACAGGAGTGTAGCCCTGAGACACCTTGTGCAAGTCGTACTTGAGAATGTCTATGGCATCTGTGCTGGATATTTGGACGTGTCGAGAACAGTCAATTGGCATAAAACATGCCAAGGCTGCACAAGATGCAGACATGTCGAGAGTGACGACAAAGAAATCCTTGAGGAGATGGAGGCCTACGTCGTCAAGCAATGGAAGGGTTTCTTCGACCCCTCAAGAACGCCAGTGAAGGGAAGAAGTCGCACACCAACAGGAACTTGGGTGCGAAAGGACGGGAGAGGTGATGCCTCTACACCTTCTTCGTCCGCCCCGAAGCAGGGAGATCAGCAACTGACTCCCGGCACGGGGGCCACGCCAAAGGCGATGCCGAAGGGCGGAGGCACGCCGAAGAAAGAAGAAAAGGCTTCGACCTCTACGGATGTCAAGGACACCGAGAAGGACAAGAAGAAGACGCAGGCAGCAAACGCGAGCGCGAAGAAAGGAGCCAGCAAGGCGGAGGCCGGAGACTCGTTAACGAGCTCCGATGACGACTTGTTGGGAACCAGTGGCGTCCCAGAACACTACCACGACTTCTCCGATTTGATTGAGGAAGACCACCGGGACTTGGAGCGCATCGCGTACATTTTCATCCACAGGA
Organism: Symbiodinium natans; assembly: GCA_905221605.1. Taxonomy (NCBI): domain Eukaryota; class Dinophyceae; order Suessiales; family Symbiodiniaceae; genus Symbiodinium; species Symbiodinium natans. Next base: position 24,953 of record CAJNDS010000675.1, read on the forward strand.
TCGTCCAGGTTTTTCAACCGGATGCCCTGACAAAGCCGGATACGCTGATCCGCAAGTATTCGGACAGCTTGGTGTTGGCTATGGGTGCGGTCGCCCGCAAGTATCTGGACGAGAAGCAAGCTCGCCAGATCCTCGAAGCAGTCTTACGTTTGCGTAGACTGGACATCGAGGGTTTCAACGCAGAGTACCTCGAGAAGTCTCTTAGGGCAGCCACCGAAATGGTTGAGGAGCTCGACGAGGCGACGCCTGACTTCGGCGCCAGAGACGTGCGAGACAGCATGCGGGGCCGCAGTCTAGGCTCAGCTGCCGCAGGATCGAGGGATAATCCCCGATCAGTGCTCGGGGGTATGGGCGAAGCGCAACCCCAGTTAGGAAGAAGTGGCATTGGGACGATCGTCGAGACGTCCGCAACACGCCACGCAAGAGCCGCGAGGAGGAAGCCAGGGAGTATCAGGAGCGTAGGGACGCGCGAGAGTCTCGCGAAAGCCAGCAGCGTCGTGTGAGGAACGACCAGGACCACGAGCGTGCGAGGTCAGACCTGCTGGGTATGGGGATTGATCCGAACTTACCAAGCGAGATCACCTCAGCTTACCTTGACCAGATGTGGCAAGGAGACCCTCGGACTTCGAAGAAGCCGGTGCTAATGCTGTGGGTACAGGACCCGAAGGAAAAGAATGGGCCTGTGAGAGTGACCCTTAAAACGGGCACTTACAACACTGCCACGAAGGTCGCGCCCGAGCTGAAGAACTGGTACAAGAACACGTTCGTTCAGCGCGAGGAAGGAGGCGACTGGTCTTGGGCAGAGCGATGGGAGTGGCCAACCCACGTTCAGGACGAAAAAACGTACAGGGTAGCAATTGTTTTGTGCGCCCAGAGAATGAACCATAGCTGACTCTTTGACGAAAGTGAGGTATACGATGGTTCGCAGTTTTGCTCTGCCTACTACTCCACGCCATCGATATACCCTGGAGCGCCTGTAATGGGCACAAAGGAAAGAGAGACCTTTGAGAAAGGCTCTCGACAAATGAGCAAGCGAGATTCGCTGCTATGGAAGGAGTTGAGGGGATCGTTTACGACCCCTGAAGAATCAAGAAAGGTATTCCTTCTTGGGCAATGGTTCGGACCTTTTGAAGAGGCCGAAATGAAAGCAGCAGACCCCGGACCAGATCTGGCCGGGTATGAGACTGCGAGTTGGAGGCATAAAGTGTCCCAACAGATCCAATCGTTTCACCCAGACCTACTCTTAGTCTTGTTTCCGGGAGACTGCGCCAAGCAGCTCTCAGAGACCGCCTCGGAGTGGCTACAGGACTTGCTCTCGCAGAGTGAAATGTGCGTTTGCGTTTTAGACGAAGTGGGTTCAGTTAGGTGGAAAGATTTGGAAGGTTTGGAAAGGGACGACAGTAAAAGTTTTGAACTTCACTACGCTAGAGGTGACCTTTGTATAGGCACTAGTAGCCAAGGCTTGGGGGAGACCCTTTCTCTGTGGGCTAGTCAGGATCATAGTCGCTACTATGCCCCGATAAGCATTGACACGATACACACTCACGAAGGTTTCAGTCGGTTGATTGTTGATGTTTTGGAAGAGACTCTTCATGATCACGATCTTCATGTTGCGTTCCCTGTTGAAGCTTTGATTGAAGATCATATGGAGTTGGGTACTCTTGACACTGTTCCTTTAGGGGAGGATGTTGAAGGTTTGGACCTCAACTTTGTTGACCCGATGCAAGATCATGAGGATGACTTGTTGGATACCTTACCCCTCGCCGGTTTCCCTAAGGATGAGGCCGAAAGGCGTAGGGAGTGGGCTAAGGTTCCTAGGAAGGTGAGGATCGCAATTAGGCGACTTCACAACATGATGTCACACAAGCCAAAGGAAGTTTTGTTGCAGGTTTTGAGAGGTTCAGGAGCTTCGGACGATATGATTAGGGCGGCGAAAGCATTCAGGTGCCCTACATGTGCTGTTTCACAAGAGATCCCGAAGACTCACCCTGTTTCCGCACCACCTTCCTATGTTTTTAACAAGGAAGTTTCGATTGATGTGTTCGAGGTTCAGGATTCGGACAGAACCAAATATCAGTTTCTTAACATGATATGTGTAGGTACTTGTTACCAAGTTGTTGCGTTGGTCAGGGTAGGAGAAGGACAACCTACCAGCGCGCAGTGTTTGAAAAAGTTCCAGAGACACTGGGTACAGTGGGCTGGATGGCCCGAATCTGTTTCAACAGATCGGGGATTGCACAATCGCGGTGCATTTGCAACCGGACTTTCGCAACATGGCGTTGTGTTGAGGCAAGCCGGTCTTGAAAGTCCAGAACACATCGGAAGATGTGAAAGGCACGGAGGTATCATTAAAAGAGCCTACCGAAGAGTGTGCAGACAGCACCACCTGCAAGGTAAAGAACAGGTGAAAGCAGCTATGACAGAATGTCAAGTTGCCAAGAATGAATTTGTGAGACACGGAGGATTTTCCCCGTCGCAATGGGTACTTGGAAGGCAACCTAGAGGCATAGGACATCTCTTGGATGAGGATGAGCTAGGTCAGCTAGGAGTACTCAGTGGAGCGATGGACCCCTCCACAGCATTTGGACGCAGCATAGAGTACCGCCACACTGCGAGAAGAGCGTACGTACAGGCAGATACTTCAAGGCGAGCTAGAGCCGCCGTGCTGCGCAAGTCGGGACCACTACCAGGCAAGTACTCCGCAGGAGACTTGGTGTGCTACCGGATCGAAAGAGACTCGAGCGGTGTGCCTAGCTGGAGTGGAGTTTCCCGCATCATTGGTTTTGATGGGAAGACCGTCTGGGTAACGCACAGAGGCGTGCCCGTAGCAACTAGTTTAGGCAAACTCCGACCGTGTACTTTGGCGGAAGTTCTAGCTTATCAGATTTTGAGTAAAGGCAACTTACAGTACGAACACCTAGAATCTGAGAGAGAGCAGCAGCGATTTGTCGATGCGCGAGCGCACGACAGTGATGCAGACGATGAAGAGGACAGTGACTCTGCACGTCCGTCTTCTGCCATACGCTCAAATCCTTTGGAAGGATTGAGGACAGTGAGAAGGAGAGTGGGACTTACTCCTGAAGAGTCACGGGCAGAGCCCCGTGTAGAGCCCACGATAGAAGAACCCGAAGTAGAAGACGCTCAACAGATGGATGGGCCTACGGTGGAAGCCGTAGCAGAGAATGATCCGCAACTTGACGCGGCGGACATTCCGGTTCCCGAAGAAGAGGACACAGCTGATGCTTTATTGGCACAGTTTAAGATTCCCACGTATGGATCGAAAGAGTGCAACAAGTATAGAGCTTTTGTGGCCGATCGAATAGACTCAGAAAGCGCCCGAAAGTGGTTGAAGAAAAGGAGCAGCTATTCTAACAAGAAGAAAGCTGCGCAGAACAAGGTGTTCACGTACGAAAAGTGTTCACCAGAGTTGCAAAAGGGAATCGACGGATCCCGTAAGGTCGAATGGGACAAGTGGAAAGAGTTTAACGCTGCACTTGATCTCGATGAAGAGCAGTACCAGAAGCTTAAAGATGAAGGCCATGAGGAAGTACCGCTCAAGTGGGTTGACACAGATAAGAACGATGCACTTAGAGGCACGCAACCAGATATTGAAGTACGGCATAAAAGTCGACTCGTCACCAGAGGAGATTTGGAGTCGGGGGATATCCGATCGGATTCTCCGACGGCAGATATCGAAGCTCAGAATTTGATATTCAGCTTCGCCGCTTCGCGGAAGGTGAGAATAGGCTCAGCCGACATCACGAATGCCTATTTTCAAGGAGAGGAATTAGACAGAGTACTAATCCTCAGACAGCCAAAGGGAGGACTCCCAGGGGAGCCCCCAGAGCGAAGGTTTCTGGCAAGGGTACCCGTGTACGGGACTCATGACGGAGGACGTAAGTTTTGGAAACGTCTCAAGACCAGTGCGCAGAAAAGAGGTTTTCTGGAAAACGCCATTTTCAAAGCACTTTATGTTCTCCGCAACAACGAGGGACGTATTATTGCGCTACTTTGCACACACGTAGATGACCTGCTGTGGGCAGCCGAGCCAGAAGCAGAGCCTGTCATCGAGGAATTGCTGAAGGAGTTTTCGTGCGGAAAAGTAGAGCGAAAAACTTTCCGTTACTGCGGGAAGGAAGTTTCCCAGGCAGATGATTACACTATCACTGTCACCTGCAAAGAAACGACATTGAAAGTTAGGAGGATTTTTATTGCCCCTAAACGAAAACCCGGTGAGCCCTTGACTGATAAAGACAAGCTACAGCTAAAAAGCGTAGCAGGAAGTCTGTCTTGGGTGGCGAGGCAATGTCGTCCGGACTTAGCATATCGAGTAAGTCGAATGCAGTCCGCTAGCGCAGGAGGAATTGTAGCAGACCTTCGAGAGGCGAACAAAGCCGTCGACTATGCGTTAGCGACGCCGGATAGAGGTTTGACTTTCAGAGCAAACGTTCTGGATTGGGACAACCTTATTTCGTGTGTCATCACTGACGCCAGCCATGCAAATGAGAGTCAGGTGATGAAGGTCAAAGGTGAGGATTCTGTGGAACCTTACCGAAGCCAAGGAGCTAGGTTGAATGCCCTTGGAACCCCCAGTTTGATCTCATCAGATGAAGGGCATATGCACCTCATCAGTTACGCCTCAAGGAAAGTGCGTAGGGTCTGTAGATCCACGCTGCAAGCCGAAGCCTATACCCTGCAGGCAGGAGTTGAAGAAGGCGATAGACTGCGAGCTGCCGTCGCAGATCTTTTCGGCAAACTTGACCGCAAGAAGTGGGAAGCATCTTCTGCGGCGTTTATGAGGCAGGTGTGGTTTACGGATTGTCGTAGTCTAAGTGACACGCTCCGAAACCCTAAGATGAGCAAGCATGAGGATAAGCGACTCTCTATCGAGATCGCCTCAATGCGAGAATCCCTATGGAGAGCAAAGGGAGAACAATACGGCGATCCTTATTATCAGGACGACCGTCCAGAAGAGCCAACGGACGAAGTTCGCTGGATCGACACAGACGTCATGGTAGCAGATCCACTGACAAAAGTCATGGAGAGCACCAAGTTAGTTGAGTGTTTGTTCACTAACTGTTTGAAAGTCGAGCAGCCGATTGAGTCCGTGATCAAGAAAAGGGCTAAGCAGCTTCAGAGAAGGAAGACTGCAGACCCTGCGGACGGGCTGGAAGTGATGGATTAGATCCACTCTTCGTTTGGACCTTGTACAGGCCAGGCTTCTACGCCAGAAGAGTCACGGGTGTGAAATAGTCCTCGTAGACCAGCGCGTACGAAGCCTGTTAGGTAAAAGCTACAGCACTCATGTACAGTCAGAGTCTGTTTGCCGACCAGTTTTGACAGCACCGACTCACCGCAGGGGCCCCTGTTTGGAGCCAAGGCTCAGACGGGAAAACGGCCAGTTTTCACAGATGTGTTTTAGAACCTTCTAAGTGAGTTCAAATTTAAAAATGTTGAAGCATCTGTTTTAGAACCTTCTAAGTGAGTTCAAAATTAAAAAAATTCGAGCATCTGTTTTAGAACCTTCTACGTGAGTTCTACCACTTTCAAATATCCAATCTGTGTTAAAGCTTGGAGGTTGTGTGTTGCAGGGCAAAGGGTTTGATGGCCACGAGTGCTTATGTAGGAAGGGACAGCGACTTGGACCTCAGCGGTTTTGGGGCTTGACAGGCTAGGACGACACGAGCTTCCAGAATGCCACGTGCCCTGAGCTTCCTGTGTGAGGCTGCATGTGGTTGAGAAAGAGAGGGCCCTCCTTTCCGTGTGCCGCCCCCCAAGACCTAATCGCAAACATGTGTCGACCCTAAACCCTAAACCGCCTTGCCTGCCTTGTGAGAGCGTGAGAGTCGAAACCCTAAAAAGATTCTGAATAGTGCCGGGCCCCACCAAACGGATGCGGGCTTAGAGGCCTGGCATGTGGGTTTCAAGCCCCTGGCTCTGACCCCACTCGATTCTGCAGCCGAGGCAGTTTGCGATCTACCGCGATACGCGCCCACTCCCGCCAAAGCCGCAAGAGACGCTTCGCTGCAGCCCTCAACCCCAAACCCAAAGCCCCCCCCCAAAAAAAAAAAAAAAAAAGCACACACACACACACACACACAAAAAAAAAAACACGCTAACCCTCAAGGACCTTAGAACCCTAAGGACCTTAGACCCTAAAGCCCTAAACCCTTAAGGCCCTGGCGCTCCCCAAGCCTTTAAGCACGAAGCCTTCACACATGCCTTTGCACAAACTTCCCAGCAAAAGAAACACCCTTCCAAGTCCGAGCTGACGTGCAAACCAGGGTAAGTTTATATAGGCTCTAGGGTTTAGGGCTTAGGGTTTAGGGCTTAGGGTTTAGGGTTTAGGGTTTAGGGTTTAGTGTTTAGGGTTTAGGGTTCAGGGTTTAGAGCGCGCAACGTTGAACCTGTAGGGCGCAACGAGCATGTTCGACCTTCGAGTTTCAAGGCTCAGGGTGTGAGAAAAATCAGGATGCCCTAAAGCCTCACAGGTTTGGGGTTTAGGGGTTTAGGGGTTTTAGGGTTTAGGGGTTTAGGGGGTTAGGGTTTAGGGTTTAGGGGTTTAGGGTTTAGGGTTTAGGGTTTGGGGTTTGGGGTTTAGGGTTTAGGGTTTAGAGTTTAGGGTTTAGGGTTTAGGGCTGAAACCCCGAACCCCGGCCCTCAACTCTGCCAGGATCGAGTTTGAGCCGGAGTCGCCCATAGAGTCCATGCCCACGCCCAAGCCTTTCAAGCGCCAGAACTCCATGTTCCAGGCCTCCAAGAAAGAGAGATGAGAGTTGCCAGGGTTTAGGGTTTAGGGTTTAGGTGTTCAGATTCTGGCTCGTTTTCTGCTGGCAGTCATCAAGTCCGGTTTCAAAAAAGGGTTTAGGGTTTAGGGTTCAAGGTTTAGGGTTTTGGGTTTAGGGTTTAGATGAACTCCATGATTCCAGGCCCGAGAAAGTCTTCTTGGGCTTGGGGTTTTAAGGGTGGAGGAGTTTAGGGTTGAGGAGTTTTGGAGTTCAGGAGTTTAGGAGTTTCGGAGTTTAGGGCTTTAGGGGTTTAGGAGTTTAAAAGGAGTTTAGGAGCTTAGGGTTTGATGAACTCCATGTCCCAGGCAAACTATGGAGTCCTTGCTGTGAGCTAAGGGGGCTCTCTGGGTGGTGTTTCTTGCAAGATCTTTTGGCTGGTGACTGCTGCGCACACCGCCGGCGCAAGGAAACCCCAAACCCAAACACCCGTAAACCCTAAGCCCTAATTGGCGCCAGAACCCCTAAACCCTACACTCTCAACCCTAAACTCCAGAACCCCCCTAAACCCTGAATTCCCAAACCCCTAAATCCCTAAATCCTTACACCCCTGAATTCCTAAACCCTAAACTCCTAAACCCTTAAACTCCCAAGCCGCTTAGGGTTTAGGGTTTAGGGTTTAGGGTTTAGGGTTTAGGGTTTAGGGTTTAGGGTTTAGGGTTTAGGGTTTAGGGTTTAGGGTTTAGGGTTTAGGGTTTAGGGTTTAGGGTTTAGGGCCCCCCAATAGCCCTGGGCACATCCAACTTTCGTCAGGCGATCGCGA
>CAJNDS010000675.1:35000-91819 GCA_905221605.1 Symbiodinium natans
TTCGCCGTGACTTTCGGGTTTAGGGTTCAGGGTTCAGGGTTCAGGGTTCAGGGTTCAGGGTTTAGGGTTCAGGGTTTAGGGTTTAGGGTTTAGGGTTGAGGAGCTTCCTCGAAGCTTCGTATGCCAAAAGTGCCGACAGCCGCAGGGATCGTCCGCGTCGGGGTCCCATCCTCGTAGAGGTCGTCAATTTTCGAGCTTTGGGGTGTAGAGTCGTTTAGGGGGTTAGGGGTTTTAGGGGTTTAGGGAGCCTGGATGCAACAAAAGGGTTTAGGGTTTCAGGGGTGGAGTCGTGGCCGCCTGGTACGCGTGTCGGGGTCTTACACTTTTGCGCCGAGTGGTGGGCTTTTGCGTTGTGTAGGGTCTGTAGGGCTTGGCTACTATTTGCTTAAGAACCCCCCTTAAACAAGGGAATAATAATAATAATAATCCCTATCTTAGACCTTATAAGGAAGAATCTTTTAATTTTTTGGGGGATTTCTTAAGCAATTCGTAGCTGGGGTTCAAGGATGGTGATGCTCCTAGGAGGGCCAATGCTGAGCGGCGAATGCCAACAACCGAAGAGGAACGCGCGTTCCAAGCCCAAAAAAGTCGTGAGCTTGACTTCGGTACTCAGGCAACCTTTAGACTGTAAGCCGTAAACCCTAAACGCTAAGCCCTAAACCCTAAGCCCTAAACCCTAAACCCTAAACACCCGAAGTTGGAATCTTATCCCATCAGAACGCAGTCAGCAAAACCCAAGCAGGCATCGCGGTGGAGCTGCTGAAGCCCCTTTTTTGGGGTTTAGGGTTTAGGGTTTAGGGTTTAGGGGGTTTAGGGGTGGCGAACCCTCACAGCTCCCTCAAGCACAAGATGCCAAACCGAGGAGCCTTCCCGCTCAGATAAGCCAAGCCCGCACACAGGCTCGATCCCTGTCCTGGAGCGAGTATCCGCCAGCGAGCAACTTGAGCCAAACGGGTTGTGTTTTCAGGAGAGCGTGTGCGATTAGAAGATTTCTTGATGTAGACTTAAGTAAGCAAAGTACGAAGAACAAGGTCAAAATTAAGAAGAAACATGGGCTTTGTGCCCTTTCACCTTTTCTGGGCTTTGTGTTGGTTCCTAAACCCTAAACCCTAAACCCTAAAACCCTAAACCCTATTAGAAAAATCCCTCTTACGAGCTGGTTTAGTACAAGGGGGGAACATCCCCAGGGGGAGAACTCAGGCAACTCTGTACCGGCCCTCGACACTTTCGACCTCCGGCAGGCGCGCCAGGATGTGTGTGTGTGGGGTTTAGGGTTTTAGGGTTTTAGGGTTTAGGGTTTAGGGTTTAGGGTTTAGGGTTTAGGGTTTAGGGTTTAGGGTTTAGGGTTTAGGGTTTAGGGTTGGTGCTTGGAGTCAAACTCCCGACAAAACCAGGGGTCCGCGCTGGTCCGCGCAGGATTTGAGCGGCGTTGTTGCCCAACAGCGAAGCGATGGGGTTCCGGAGCAGGTTCTGGAGCGGATTCCATGGACCAAGAACGAGTTCCGGAGCAGGTTCCGGAGCGGAACCCTAAGAAGCACACTGGCTTGAAACCACCCTTCCCCCCAATTCCCAAAAGCCCGGACGGAGGTCCGCGCTTGTTTTCTCGAGGTTTTTCATGGTCCGCGCTTGGTGCTTGGAGTCAAGTTGATTCTTTGTGGTCTTTTGTAATTCCCAAAAGCCCGGGAACTAATACATGAAAGCATCGCATTCGGTTTTTTTGGGAGGCCGGGGTTGAAGCATCTTTCGTCTTCTTTGCTGTTGGGGCTACAGTGGGCTTATTTGTTCCTTGTGTCTTCTGTGGGTTCTGAAGGGATGTGTGAGGCTTTGTCTTCGGCCCCAAATTTGCGAACGGACCCCGGGGTGTGTTTGTTTCTCGGGCTCCAGGGACGAATGATATTGTGAGCGCGTACTGATAATATTCGTGTGTGTGTGTGTGTGTGTGAGAACGAAGACTGCACTCATTGATTCTCTTATTGCGCCGATATTGTAGTTCACTTCGTTCATACATTAGTTCACGTCTCACTTCGTTCAGTAAATTAACTGTATTCTCTTCGTGTTAATATTCATAATTATAATGTCCCGGCACGCGTGCGTTCATTTCGTACACTTGTTCACTTACCGTGTGTTCTAAATATTAATACTACTGCGGGCTCACAATATAACAATGGTAAAGGGCCTCAGTGTGTGCTCACTTCTGCATTCATGTGTTAACTTATAATGCACTGCGTTCACTCTGTCCACACCTTTCCTAACATTACAATCATCGGCTAGTCTTAAGGTTCACCCCTGAGAAGTTACCCCAAAGCCCCTGTCTTCTGTATCCGGCGGGATATTCACCTGGTTTAGGGTTTGGGGTTTAGGGTTTAGGGTTTAGGGTTTTTGCAAAAGGGTTTAGGGTTTAGGGTTTCGGAGACTACACCCCTAAAAATTTCAGGCCAGTGCTCCATCGCCGGCCCTCCGCCGCAACTGAGCCGCTGGCGTGGGTGGCCGATGACTGGTTGCTGTTGAAAGAACTGAAACACAAGAGGGTGGTTGTAAAATTCCTGGTCTCTTTTTGGATCCCTAATATAATACGGCACCGAATATTTAGGGTAACCAAAGGTAGGCCCTTGGGAATCTTCATGTTACAGTAGGGATGTGCCACTGTACCATAAAGTAGACATATAGCAAGTAGCTTCCTTATACTCATAAAACCTAGCTCAAGGGACTCGAACTTGGACCCCTTAAGGTTGTACCCTTGGATTTGGGGACCCTTGTTTTAAAAGGTCCTCTAAGAGAAAACCGGGAAATGTTCAGAGTACATTCAGGGAAGCCTTTAAGGGTACAACCTCCAGGGGGTGTGAGTCTGACCCTCTTGACTAAACCCCCCTAAACCCTAAACCCTAAACCCTAAACCCTAAACCCTAAACCCTAAACCCCGAACCCACCCTAAACCCTAAACCTGCGGATGGACACCAGCCATCCATGAGCCGATGAAGCAGCGCTGGGGGGTTTGCCAACGTGCCTTTTGAGCAGACATGAGCACGTAATGGAGGTTTAGGGCTTCGGGCTTAGGGTTTAGGGTTTAGGGTTTAGGGGAGGGGTCGGAGCAATTACTAGTAGTATTCCCTTATGCTCCCTTTCTTCTTGTACTCTAAATACCCCCCCTAAACCCTATTCTAATTGTTAAGGCCCTATGCTATACGACGGGGGCTTTAGAATGGCCAATGAGGGTTGAGGGTTTAGGCGTTTAGTGTTACCCACAGATTCTCTTGAAAGCAAGCCAATGTACCCCAATTGTAAAAACTTGATGTCTGTATGTGGCTCCGTAAAGGCCTCAACTCTCTGAATTGCTTGCTGACTGACCCCTCGCAGATCTTGTGGAAGTCGTCCCAACCTTCCTTGCCCTTGCAAGATGCGGCTGGGTCTCTGCTGCAAGGATGTGACTAGGCCTGTCTGGGCGTTTCAAAAGTTCTAAAGCCCGGAGGCCAAAAGCGTCCAGCAACTTCGACAGTTCCGAAATGGGCATTTCCGGGAGGGCGATGTTTGCATACGACTCACTCCTCGTACCCTGAACTGTGAGACATCAGATGTCCGAAATACAATTTTAAGCCGGAAGACCCACACACAACTACTATTTGCTTAAGAACCCCAAAATAACTTAAAACTTAATAATCCCGAATATTTAATTTGTTCGGGGTTCTTCAGCAATTAGTAGTAGAACACCCTTAAAGGGAAGAATATTTTGTTCTTTGGGGGTTCTTAAGCAATGAGTAGACAAGCGAACCAGGATCAGGCCATGGCATTCGGGATGCCGCGAAAACCGCCGCGCATTCTCTTGAAAAAGCATGTGTTGTCCGATGCCGATGAGCTGCACAACCCTACATACAGGTAAAGCCTATGAAATCCCACAACTTCGGAGCACCTTTTGGTGGTAGAATGGCGGCAGTTTCCGGATAGTGCGGTCGGGTAACGGTAGGAAGCTTAACAGGCATGACCCGGTTCAAAAAGGATACTTCAACTGCGGATTCACAAAGAATATAAACAGCCCAGGGGTGCCCCTATTCCGTTTTCTTGGAGGTTGCACTCTCTTATCAGCAACAGGGAACCAATAAATGGTTGGGGAGCAACCTGGCAGTTGTTCCTAGGAGTCGTTCTTCCGTCGTGCTTCTCTTCGTAAACAGGCGGCGGTGCACTCTTGGCCTACCTTCGACTTGTTTGCGCTTCGAGGACTTTTCTGGTTGGAGAGGAACCTCCAAGTACTAGCTGAAAACTACTCAGCTTCGCCGGATGTGCCGCAGACGTAGCTCGCAAGGAGGATGGTTTAGGGTTTAGGGTTCAGGGTTTAGGGCTTATGTGTTAGGGGTTTAGGGTTTAGGGTTTAGGGTTTAGGGTTTAGGGTTTAGGGTTTAGGGTTTAGGGTTTAGGGTTTAGGGTTTAGGGTTTAGGGTTTAGGGTTGCAGCCCACAGTGCGCATCGAATGCCACCGTCCACCTTTCTGCTCTGAGGCTCAAAGCCGAACTCCCGTAGCTTACAAGCACCTGAGGAAGGAGGTTCCAGTGCTTAGGGGCTGTCAGGACTGAGGGTTTTTTCCGAATCACTGCTCGCAGGTTCACGCCCACAGGTGGGTTAGGGCAGAGGTAGGAAACGGCTCGGAACCAAGACCAGGGATTTAGAGTTGAGGATTTAGGGGGTTTAGGGTTTAGGGTTTAGGGTTTAGGGTTTAGGGTTTAGGGTTTAGGGTTTAGGGTTTAGGGTTTAGGGTTTAGGCGCCAAAAAGGGGTTCAAGGGCTTGAGCGCCTGGTCGCTGCTGTGCCGACCGCAGCCTTCGCCAACTGCTTGGGCCAGGCGCCAGGACATGAAGCATCCTTCCGCTTGGGGGGTTTAGGGTTTAGGGTTTAGGGTTTAGGGTTTAGGGTTTAGGGTTTAGGGTTTAGAGACTTCACAGGGTTTTAGGGCTCAGGGCTCTTCATGGGAAGTTTGGGAGTTGGGCAAATTCCGCACTGCAATGTTCAGGCTTTCTTGGGGAGGGGGGGGGGGGGGGGGGACTGAAGAAATGCGAGTACAGGGCTTGAGGACTCTCTTTTCTCGATTAGGGTCAAGGATTTCGTGCTGGGCCCTACTGTAAAATCCCCCAGGGCCGCAAAAACCCACATGGCGGGAGTCCAGCCAAATTTACACAACACCCCATCAAACCCCTACTAGGACCCCGAGTAGGCCCTGGTTCCCTTTTTTTGTGGGGGGAGGGGGGGGGGGTTCAGGTTCCCTTCTAAGCACCTTGAAAGCAAAAGGGCACCCCTTTCTAGACCAAGATTACTCTTGGGTCGAGGGTTTAGGGTTTAGGGTTTAGGGTTTAGGGTTTAGCTTAAAGGATCGGGAGCAATTCCTGCACCGGAAGCACCGATCCCCAAACTCCGACCCACCCGAACAGCCTCCAAGTTGGATTCCAACCAAGGGCGAAGAGTTAGGGTTTAGGGTTTAGGGTTTAGTGTTTAGGGTTTAGGGTTTAGGGTTTAGGGTTTAGGGTTTAGGGTTTAGGGTTTAGGAACCCTGAACGCTAAACCCTACACCCTTCACAGTAGGGCAGCTAAAGTGTTGTTTTGGTTCTACTGTTGACCTGTTTGAACGAGTCCCTGAGATGCTACTGATTTTTCTTTTCTTCGAGATGTGGACATTTCCGGAATGATTCCCCTAAACCCTAAACCCTAGACCCTAAACCCTAAACCCTAAACCCTAAACCCTAAACCCTAAACCCTAAACCCTAAACCCTAAACCCTAAACCCTAAACCTTAACCCTAAACCCTAAACCCTAAAAATTTGGCCTGAGTGTCAGCGACCAGGGACTGACACGGGGCATGGCGACGACGCCGCCGACGCACGGCAGATCAAACCACGGAATCAGCACTTGTACCCTAAGGGGGTTAGGGGGTTATAGGGTTTAGGGTTTGGGGTTTAGGGCTAGGGTTTAGGGTTTAGGGTTTAGGGTTTAGGGTTTAGGGTTTAGGGTTTAGGGTTTAGGGTTTAGGGTTATGGGGCTTAGGGTTCCAGAGAGAGATTCGGCTTAGGGTTTTTTGAGGGCTTCGGGCCCCTGTGAAGGGGTTCGGGGGTTCAGGGGGCCCCGAGAAGCTCGAATCCTGATTCTTGTGGCCCCGGCCCCGTCAAGGGAACGTATGGGAACCCTAAATCCTAAACCCTAAACCCTATGTAAAGAGTCCCCAACCAGAAGGGCACAGCTTTAGGGGGGGCCAAGAAGCTGGATGTGACTAAGCTCAGAACCCTGGTAGGAATCTTCCACCCTAAGTAACAAACCCAAAGCCCTAAAACCCTAAACTTCTAAGCCAATAAAATAATGCACCAAGAACACTGAACCCTAGAACCCGAATGCCCGAACTCAGAACGGTTTTGGGCCCCTAAACCCTCAACCCTAAACCCTAAACCCTACATCCTAAGCATCCTTCTAAGCCCCTGAGCATCCTCCGAGCCCACCACCCTTCAACTGACTCCGCTTTCAAGCTGCACCTGCCTTACGTCCTTCAACTACGAATTGCTTAAGAACCCCCCCGAAGAAGTAAGATATTCTTCAATTTAAGGGTAATAATAGGGATGGTTCTTCTTTATTGTTCGGGGTTTTTCAGGAAAGTAGTCAAGGAATCCCTTGCAAACCCTGAGGTCCTTCGTGACAACATGAAAGCTTCTCAAGCTGCAGCTACGTAAACCTGCAGTCCGGAGCCCTCAAGCACGAAACCCTCAACACCACCCAGTCTTACTTGGAAGCCCATGTGACTCAGTAAGTCTACGTAGTATCCCCTAGAAACCTTATTCATACTCCCCAGAACCCAACTTATTAACCCAGCTTAACCGAGGAACGCGCAGCGCCGATTGCTACGCGACTTCAAGAAGGTGGGGTGTAGACTGAACCGTAGACCCTAAACCCGAACCCAAAACCCTAAGCCCAAAACCCCAGACCCCAAACCCTAAACCCTAAACCCTGAAAACAAAATAAATAAATATTGTATGTGAAATCATTCTGAATTTTCAAGTTATTTGTCAACACAGCTGACAGGCCGAGTATAAGTCTGAGGCCGAATGCTCAATTTACTTAAACCTCGCCCTCCCCTTTTTTCCCCCTTTTTCCTTTGTATGTGGTATCATTCTGAATTTTTAAAAATTCTCGCCTGAGGTCATTTTGTTTGAGGTCACCCTCGCCCTCCCCCCCCCCCCCCCCCCCTCCTCCCCTCTCCCCCCCCTCTCCCCCTCCCCCCTCCCCACCCCCCCCTGGCAGTGCAAGGATCCATCTCCGGAGTTCCAATAGGTTTTGCGCCCCCGAACAGTCAGGGACCAGAGACCATGAAGCAAGCACAAGTTGAGGACCTTTCTCTCATGACCCGTCGCAACAGTGTGCCCTGGCCAGATTGCGCGGGCGCTGAGCCCCCGAAATCCCGCATACTGCAATTTGGACGACGCCAGCAATAGCTCCGAGGAACCGATTAATACTGCAACGAATATGGGACCTAAAACGTGCACGGCGCCGTGACACCTTGTGGCGACAGCACGATATAAACACATTACGAGGCGCCGAAGTGCTGTAATTTACTCATTGAGTTTGCCGCCCTCGATGCACCACCTGCGCCGTCACAGCAGCGGGGCTGTGGCGGGAGCGCGATTCCGGTCCGGATCGAGCATGGCACCCGCGTGCCGGCAGCATCAACATCTTCTGTACCGTAGTAAATACATAACTAAACATGTACAAGAACCCGAAATGTCACCACACTTTGTTTGGGAAATTTCTTTGTTTTCGGATCAGTGGGACATCCTTGCCAGACCGGGCGTTACGGGATGTTAAGGGCTACGCTGCAAAATGCCCTCTCGCGAGATTTAGGCGAGGAAGGTGCATATTCAGCAGGCGAACCAGATTTTTCTCAGAGCTCATTTGTCATGCATGAAAAAGAACCTCATGGCGGGCAATGGGTCCCGGGTTGAAGTCCCGCAGCTGCCTGACAGCCAAGGGCACAGGCGGGCGGGTGAGTCGCGCTTGAGGCTCCGCGCTTCCGCGAGGCACGGGCAAGGCGTGCAGGGTCTCCGAGCCATCAGTGGCGCGAACCACCATGGAGTTATAAGAGCCCAGATCCTTGGCAGCCCCGTACTGGGGTTGGAAGCTCCTCGCATTGGTGGGGCAGCCGTCGCTGCCGGCTCCTGGTCAGGGCGTCGAACTTCGGTGGTGGCTGGCTGCTTCTCCACATCCCCGGGCGCTGCGTGCACCGCCTCGTGGGGTCGTTTGTTGCCCCCTCCCCCCTCCCCACGCCGCCCCCCACCCCCCCCCCCCCCAACGCCCCCTCTTCCAGGAGGGGGGCAAAACGGCACATTTTAAAAAACAAAACGTTTCGGTCAAAACTTTCGGTCAAAACTTCTTGGGACCCAAACCCTATACAATTTCTATAAACCCTAAACCCTAAACCCTAAACCCTAATCCCTAAACTAAGAGAGGGGTCGCTTCCGTCGAGCGACAGACCCCGAACGCTCGGCCGAGGGCCTTACAGCCCGAGCGCCCAAGCGAAAAGAGAAACGGAAAGGTGAGGGTTAAGCCTCACCGTCTGTCCTGGACAGGCCAACGGACATCGGCCTTTTTTACGACAACGTCAGTACTCGGCTAAGGGATGGCCGGCACCCAGACCACCTTTAGCGTAGCTAAATTAAAGTATAACCCCAAATCGTAACCCTAGCATTTGCCCATACCCGCAATGAAAAATGCTACCCCACAAGGCCCCCAAAAGGTCCAAAAAAGCCCCAGCAAGCCCCGAGAGACCCCAAGAGCCACCAAAAAGGCTTCAAAAGGCTTCAAAAGGCCCCCTAAAAGAAGGACCCCAGGATGCCCGTACCCGCAATGAAAAATGCGATTTTTTGTACTGAAATCGATGGTTTTGGGCACCCCTTCATTTTACCCGGAAGGGCCAGGAAAGCCTCCCAGGAAGCCCCCAAAAGGCCCAAGAGCCACCAAAAGGCTTGAGGCCCTTAAAGAAAGGGAATCCAGGAGCCGGCACAAAGGGTTTCCCTGACCTTCAAATAAAAAAGGGCCTCTACGGGCCCTGACACGCCGAAGGCCCGACAAGGGCCGAGGCTACCCCCAACCCCAGCTTAAACCCTAACGCCGCAACTTTAAAAACATCGAAGCAAGCTTGCAAACCAAACTCCCGCGACTTGGGACGCCCTCGGGGGGTCCTCTCAAGCGTGGAGGAGAAGAAGAAGAAGAAGAGAGGGAGCGAGAGAGGCCAGCCCTGACAATGAAACAGCCCTGGACCCTAGTGCGCAACCATCCGAAGGTGACGGCTGATGCGCCGATCGGGGTGTCTGCAGCCCCAGCGCGGGCCCAAGCTGCGATTTCAAGGTTTCGGGTCTAGGTTTGGCGGGGAGGAACAGGGGTTTTAGCCATGGCTGTTCGGTTTAGGGTTTAGGGCTTAGGGTTTAGGGCCTGTCCAGTTTTCACCGTTGCTTTCCTTGTTGCGGGCACCTGAAGGGTTTGGACAGAGACCTCTCACGCATGAGCTAGAGTATGAGTTTATTAGCAATGCTGTGAGAGAATTGATGAGGTCGCGGGAATTCCTTTTTGCTTCTGCTTCCTTGATTGTTTCACTCCACCCCCCCCCCCCCCGCCCCTAGAAAGCTTCCGCACCCTAACCAACGCCCCTGCTCGAAATTGACGACGTGAGCCTGCTTTGGGTCAGAGGGGGGAGGGGGTGGCGGTAGCCTTCAACCCCTCAGCGTGGGACTGTAAACCCTTCAACCCTTAATGCCCTCAACCCTAAAATCCCTAAGCCCTAAACCCTGAAACCCCTCAACCCTAAGCCCTTAACCCCGAACCCTCAAGTACCCTTATCATGTACAGGATCTCAGAAGAACCCTAAGCCCTAAACCCTAGCCCTAAACCCTAAACCCAGAGTTCCCCCAGCCCACTCCAAAGTCTCGACCTGAAGGTGGGTGACGACCTCTTCCAGTGGAACGCCATCATCTTTGGGCCCTCAGGCCCCAACGCGTCTACAAGGGTTTGGGGTTTAGGGTTTGGGGTTTAGGGTTTAGGGTTCAGGGTTTGAGGTGTAGGGCCAGTGTAGGGTTTCGGGTTTGGGGTGGCACAGAGTTTGGGGTTTAGGATTTAAGAGGTTGAGGTTGAGGTCCTGTGCTGAAGGGCTGAGGGCTTCGAAATTCTGTACCTGGATTTCCCGGGGTTCCCTGACACCCCAAACCCTCAAACCCTGAACCCCAAACCCCTAACTCTTGAACCCCAAACCCTGGACCCCAAAGCCCTACGCCCTAAACCCTATGCGGAGCTGCAACTGGTATTGTAGAAAGGAGTTAGTGTTGGGTGTTGGAAGGGCCAACGTACCCGGAAATCCTTTATGGCTCAAGATGGCCAAGAGCCGTCAGCTTTTGTTGAAAAAGTACGTACGCCTGGGGTTGGGTTTAACGGGTTGGAGTAGTCCCGTCCCTTCTCCCTTATCCTGTTCCCTTAGGGGTGGGTGTTCTTGTTTCTGGTTCGATCTGGGAAATCCATATAGGCGACTGTTGAGGGTTGGTTTCTTTCCCTGTTCCCTTTCGGTTGCCCCCGTAGGTTATGAGCCCAAATTAGGTTCCCTGCGGTTGAGTGTTGTCTTAAGATCTTTGGGATCAAGAAGCAATGCCTTCTCCCAAGCGATGGCTCCAACCTTCCTCGGATGGTGGACAGAATGGTGGAGCTGGAAATGGTGCAGCTGAGTCTCTGGGTAAAAGAGCGGTGTTGGAAGAGGTGATGCCCGGCGCTGAAGAACATCTGGAAGAAGCCTTGGTTGCAGAAGACCCCAATGTGGGTATGAATCCAAATGTGGATATGGTTAGCAATGCTGAAGCTGAAGGACGTGCTGTCTCTGTATCGCCAAAGCCTGGTGAAAAAAGGAACTGGGACGCGACTGGTGGTATAGATCGTGAAATGGAGGTGACTGTTTTACGCGTGTTGCAAAAACATGGGTATCAGCCGTCGACTTCGACTTCGGGCCGAATGGTAGACCAAGGGTCTCAGACCGATCTGGTTGGAGAGGTGCTGCAAGCGGCCAGGAGGCCTCTGAACAAGATTAAAGGGGATCCCTCTGCGAGTTCCCAAGGTGGTGGAAGCGGTTACGAACAGAAGGGTGCGGACAGCTTTGAAGCTGCACCAACTGCTGAATACGCCATGGGGGAGGAGGAGATCTTACAGATGGAGGCTGAAAGGTTGCGCCAGTTGTCAGAAGAAGAGGATGAGATGCGTCAAGTCTCTGAAAGGGATGGTTTTCGGAAAGATGAGCATCTGATCAAAGCGTGCGATGGGACAACGTGGGAATGGCACTTCCACGAAGATGGGAGACAATATTACTACTGCCTGGATACGCAGGAAAGCAAGTGGACGTTGCCGGTAGTAGGTGAAAAGATGAAGAGTGACGAGGTGGTTGGGTCTCCTTCGGGCAATGAGCTGGAAATGGAGGCTGCACTGGGTTCTTCGTCCTCTACTCCGACGCCTGAGTCCACGAGGGCATTCCAGGGTAGTGTAAATAGTGTAGGTGAAAAAGATTTTTCCTCTACTATCAGGGATAGCGGTCTTAGGGCTGGTGGTGACGCCCCGACCTCGGGTTCTCCTGATGAGGAGGGGATTCCTGGAAACCGAGCAGACGATTGTTGTACCCGTACAGATGCATCGGAAGGAACTGCTTTTTCCAGTCCTCCCGGACGATATCGGACACCACCAACCAATTGCAGAATTTTGCATGCTGTCACTTTGTTGATCCCTTTATCAACCAAATCTTCCACAAAGATGAACTCTTGCAGGTCCGACACGTTGGTCACACCAAGTGTAATCATCACCTCACTTACATGAGGGGTATACACCCAAAGGTGTTCGTTGCGAGCCATCCAATTTTCAATTGGCTCCTCTGGATTTTGAAGCCGAGTACCAGTGGACTGCGCCACCGAATTCTTTTGTTCATCTTCTTCTGCTTCATCCAGGATCCCTTTTTCACCTTCTTTTTGTGACACATTGGTCATTTGCAGCGCTTTTGGTGCCGAGGATGATGAAGATTCAGCTCCCCCACTCGCAGGTGGCTGAAAAGTGCTCCTGTCCGAAATCTCCCATCCTCTCTCTTTTTCAAACCGGACCTGATTGGCCACCTGTACCAGGTGTTTCAGGTTAGTCAGCCGCTCATCAGACATCTCGTCGTGGGAGTACTTGCAGAAATTTGACCCTTTCCGGCAACGTCCTCTGATGTAATAATCGAAACAGCAATGGTGGAACCCCGCGTCCCTTAGTGCCTTCCTGGAAGCATTGTCCCAAGATTTGCCGGGCTCCCAAGTCCCTTCCAATGCTATGTCATCGTTGTGAAGATACCTGCATGTAGTCCCATATTTACAACCACCTTGATTGTAATACAGACACAGCCGACCTTTTGGCTCACCCGACGTAGGTTCACCCTTTGATGCACCTTTACCAAAGTTGTACTTGGCCCGGAAGGCTAAATCCTCCCGCTCCTGCTGTGCCTCATCCACTGCGCCTTCCTCTGTGGGAGGGTCACCAATGTTCCCATCCTCATCACCAGCTTCTTGGCTGTTCTTTGGCTCAGTTGATCCTTCTCCTGGCCAACCTTCACCATAACGACGATGCTCATAGGGACATCCATCACCATTGCGACACCTTCCCCGATTGAAGAACTTGCACAGCTTGCTGTATCCAGGTGACACAGTCTGTGGAGTCATGTGAGCCTTTTTGTACTGGTCAGGATCCATGTAGGCTTCCATTGGCCTACCCTCCCTTTTACTCATGGATTGCACTGCACCATCAAGCTCCTGCAAAAATCGCTTGGTGTCCAACCAAAGCGCGTTCCAAAGCTCATCTTCCCCTTGACTCAGCACCATTGCCACCGCTTCACCCACAACTGGTCGAGTAAATCTCCTTTTTCTGCATGCCAGTTCGAAGAGCGCGTTGTGGTACTGTTTTCGGGGAAAAGTGGATATCTTTCCCAAACCTGTGCTTTCCGTACCATCAGGTTCCCAACCATCACTTTGCAAGATGCCATAGGCGCGCCGAGCTTCCGCGTTCAGGAATGATTGATCTGCAACACACTCCTGTAGATCTTCCATTGGGCGACCCAACAGCATCCCAGTGATTTTGCCCACATAGGCCTGATCTTCGTTTCCATCCTCAAGAAGAGCTTTATAGATCTTTTCTCCATAAAGTTGCCTTTCCTCTTTTTCTTCTGAGGATAACTCTTGATCAGCAACCTTTTCATCGGATTGCTCTTCCTCCCGTTTCCAGTCCCATTGACTGTTGGAATCTTGGTACCATTGACCAGCATACCATGAATCTGTCCACCACGTACTCCAGCCGCTGGGTTTCCATTTACGCAGCGTCGAAGAAGAGTCCTCCTCGTCCTCTTCCAAAACCAGAAAGGTGTCCAAGATTATGGTACCATCATCTTCCACTCGCTTCACTGTTCCATTGACAGTATCACCAAATTTGAACTGATATGCGTTGTTCCCTTCTGCAGGAATCAACACATTCACATCACCATGGTCCAAAAAAGCTCCATACCCATTGATGCAGCGCACTAGACCCATGATCTCATCTCCCTCTTGGTAGCAATGTTCCCCAGGTGATTCCAAGGCTCCCGCTCGGGGCACTTTCTTTGCATGCTCTTCAGAAACCATCTCTGTATCATCGGCTCCTGGCACATCCTTTGTTTCCACCTTTGGGTCACACTGCTCGTCCGGCTCCTGCACGAGTCCCACAAGATCATCCATCTTGTGCTCCAGGGGCTCAGGACCTTCCTTTTTTCCAGCCAATGGCCTTGCCTCATCTGCTGCAGTTCGCTCGGTGTCGACTTCCGGCGAGCTTCCAGACGGCAATACTTCTCCCTTCATGGGAGTGGACCCATCATTGGAGTCTTTTGTCACACCTTCTGCAGCAGGCAAATTTTCTTCCACTGCAGGGCGATTTAATTGCTCATCCACGGCAGGTACATTTTCTTCCACCGCAGGCTCCTTTGGTTCCATGGTTTCCAAAGGAGAATTGCCACCATCATTGACCACAGCTGCCTCATCGGCTCCGGTGTAGCCCTTGCCATTTCGTTCCTCGCGGCTAACTTCAGGTTGCACCAGTGCGTCCACCTGTGAACCTCCATCATCAGCTGCTGCGGAGACCTGCGCCCCATTGTTGCAGTCGCCCGTGGAACGTGACACCATATGCACCTCAACCCGTGCCTCTTTCGCACTCCAGGTACTATCTGGCGCATTGACCCGCGCATCATTGGCGCTCCAGGCCTCATCTTTCAGATCTTCCGTGTCTCCAGCTATTCCAGAAGCTTCTTTTTCCCATTGAATGGCAGGATTCTTGGCACCAAACGAAGAGACCTCCTCAGTCGTAACACACAACTTTTTCCCTCCGTCTTCCGAATCTCCAGGACCACCTTCCTGAACGACAGGTACCACATCCACCACTCGCTCTTCTGCAGCCGACACAGTTCCGATCTCCACATTGGGCATTTTTTCTTCTGGACCCACCGATTCCACCGCTGCCACACCCTCAGAAAGCGCTTCCATTTTCTTCCCGATCCAGATGTTGAGCTCCAGCGAGCAAGGAAACTGGAAGAGAGGCGGTGCGAACCCTCACTCAGGTGCGTGAAGCTGAAGGCTCCGGTGCAAAAACAATGCCGAGAGGCTCCTATCGGGAGCTTTTTGATAAGGTCAGGTGCCGTGATGCTTGGACGCTTGCGCAGAGGTCTCCGCTGTGCGTACAGAAGCTGCAGTTGGTGGGAGTTGGAACGCCGCCGGTGAACCCGCCAACAAAAAAATATCGGTCAAGATCAAACCCTGTAAGAAGGGGAAGGCCCTTGCTGGATAAAAAACAGGTGCGACAGGTGCCACGCTCTCGTTCACAACGACGAGTGCAACCGGCGGAAGTGGTGGAAAAGCCAAAGCCACTGGAACTGAAGCCTCGTGGTGGGTTGTCGTATCGGTTCAGCAGAGCGTGGGCAGATGTGGTGGATGATGATGATCAGGCGGAGGCTTTGGTCTCTTATGCCGCTTCCTCAAGCGATTCAAGCGAGGAGGAGACCAATGCCGCGCAACGTATGAGGGAAATCTTTTTGCAAGAAAGGGATGCACAGAGAACTGCGATTCGTGGCAATGTTCCGCTGGGTGGTTCTTCAGGCCCCAATGACGGGCAGAAAAAATCGGTTCACCTTGGCGAAGGGCGCGACAAAGCGTCGCGGGGGGAGACCCGCCAAGAAGTGACTTTACAAGTTTTTTCGCTACCACAACCTTCTCGTCGAACTGAACAGTCTCAAAAAAGAGCAAGGGATGGCTCAGTTATAGTTGGTTCGCTGGCGGTGGGCTCCACGGATGAGGTTTTACCTGGGCAAGGTGTTGCTGGACAGGTGAATGTATCTGAAAGCGCTCAAGTTCTTCCTGGGCAAGAAGTGGCTGGACAGGAGACGGCGCTGGAAGGAGCAGTGCAAATTTCTGGCGAGGAGACTGACCAAAAAGAAGGAGAAGGGTGGAGCAATGAACTCCGTGGTGATGGTGCGAAGACATTGGATGTTCGTCCGGTGAAGAAGGATCCTCAGCAATTGCTGGTTAAAGGCCTTCTGACTCGGATTTATTGGAAGGTTGCTGTTGGCAAGTTGCCTGTGGGGCAAAGAGACTGCCAGAAGGGGTCCAATAAGATGGATCGAAATTTGGTTATTAGCGTGTCATCCGAGGGTGCAAGCGAACAGGATGAGAACCTGGCACTGGAGGACGATGCTGATCAGTCAATGGGTGATGGTGCGATGGTGGTTATGGTGTATGATCCAGGAACGCTGATTCAGTCGCCAACAACTGATTGGGTTATGCGTCGCGGTCTGACCGATCGTTCCGTCTGGCCAGCAATAGCGGCTATGGCACAGAGGATATGTGCTGAAATGGTTCAAGTGGATGAAATGAATGCCCAGCTAGGGACTGGAGCACTCCTTTTTCAAAGGAGAGATCAAGGATACTATGGTGATTTGCATCATTCGTTCCATGACAATCCGTGCTTGCCGGCGGTGGGAAATTATCCTCTTTCGGTGATGGGTGCATTGCTATCTCCTGGTCTGGAAGGGGAGTTCAAAAATACTGATAAGTTTGGAACTGCTATGGAGGCAATTGCCTATGATTGGAGTCGCAGTCCAGGCATGGAAGTTCACATTGAACTTATGGCGAGGGTAGCCAAATTGGTTCATCCGTTCCTTACCCTCGGAGCCCAAGGGTCAGTGATGGTTTCGGAATTTCTCTGGCAGCGCGGGAGGGCCCAGTTGATGGAGTTTCTTCAGGCGGCGACTTGCGCTGATCAATTGGAGGTTCTCTGGAAAAGGA
Organism: Symbiodinium natans; assembly: GCA_905221605.1. NCBI lineage: Eukaryota > Dinophyceae > Suessiales > Symbiodiniaceae > Symbiodinium > Symbiodinium natans. The sequence goes on from CAJNDS010000675.1 coordinate 51,360, forward strand.
TGGACGACGATGCTGATGAAGAAGTGGATCCTTCGACAGCGGTGCTGGAAGTTCTTGGACAGGAGGTTGCGGTACTTGATCAAGGGAACAATGAATCCCTTATCCCCATTGAAGATGCTGGAGGTGAGACAATTGGTGACACTGGAAGGGACGGCAAAGCGCCAGAAGTTTCTCCGGAAGAGGAGACATCAAGTGGGTCATCAAGACTGGCGGACACAAGGATTTTCTTGTGGTCAGTGTACTCCCGCGTTGCTTCCAATTTCTCTACGCAGGACCGCACTACTGGTAAGATCTTTGACAGCACAAAAGGGTATCCTGGTGAAGGACCAAACAATGGTGACGATCCTTCCTCTAAGAGGAACTTACCCTGGATCTCGGAAGACTACCTCGACGAAGTGGTGTCAAAAAAGATGGAAAGGTCTTCAGATATGGATGGGTTGGATGGGTTTGTTCCGGGAAGTGAGGGACCGTTGGAAAAGGTAGAGGTGGAGAATGTTACTGCCTCTAGAATTCTTATGGCTCTTTGGAAGAAGGGATATAGAGCTGGGTATAGGAGGTTGTGTCGTTTGAACGCATCTGGATGCAAGGTTGGAGCAATGAAACGTCCAACCAAAAGGGTGCAGAAGATCGGCGCTAGAAAGGCCTTCATGAAGATGTTCAATGTTTTTGGATCGTCTCAGCATGGCTCAGGAGCTGCCGGAAAACCAAACATGAAGGTGGTAGGACCAAGGCCAGGTTTTCCAGCTGTACTCCAAGCATCAAATACTGATAGCACCTTGGGTGAAGGGAGCAGTTCTCAGGTACATGGCAATGTTCATGTAGAGCAGAATCGCCCTATGGACCGGTACGAGGCAGAGCGCTTGGAGAAGAGGAAGAAAGGCTTCTGCTATTGGTTCAGCAAGGGAAAAGATCGCTGCAAATTTGGTGAAAACTGCAAATTCATCCATTCAGAAGATGATGTGGTGCTGCATTCGTATTGCATGGTGCAAATACTATGTGGCGGGGAGAGACTGTTTCGCTGGAAAGGAGTGTGCGTTCTCGCACGATGCAACTGGTGTGAGGTGCATCCAGTTTGCTCAGTCTGGGAAGTGTCGATATGGTGACAGGTGTGTCTTCGAGCATGGTGATCCGCTGGAAGAACAGAGGCCAAGGTCTCCAAGGACGCCCCCAAGGGATGGTCCAAGGAGAAGTTCTGGTGCAAAAGGTGGAGAAAAGGAGATTTCTCCTGAACAGTTCGATGATGGTGAGGAGGATTTTATGGGTTATGACGATGATACCAAAATGACGGAACTGTTGATGGAGGCGATTTCACTTCTGTCCGATGGCAAGCCAGATTTGGCTCGAGCAGAGGCGGACCCATTGTTCAAACTCCTGAAGTTCAATGGAGATACTGACCAGATGGATAGAGAATGGGTTTCGTGGACCACTGGTATGCTGTCCGTGCTGGACCTTCACGAAGTAGTGAAGTCGTATGACGTTTCGCTCGCAGAGGTGGAAGAATGGGTCAATGACCTGAGGATATGGTTCGAGCGTGCCAACGTGGGAGAAGAGAAAGATCCCAAAAGGGGGAAAAAGAGGTCCCTAGAAAGGGAGTCCAGCAAGGATATTCCTGCCGAAAAGGAGGTGGTTGAGACTTCGGAGACGGAGGTTGCCGTTGAGGAAGAGATGAAAAAGGTCAAAAAGAAGAGGAAAGCTGCAGTTATCGAAGATCCTTATACTCTCTTGGTTCCAAAGCCGAAGAAGATGCCGGCGAACATTGAGAGGGGTGGATCATCATCCAATGCGGTGGTTTCTGCAGGGGAAAAAGCCTCGAAAATGCGCACAAAGTCAAACGTCGGTGGAAAGACGAAGAAGAAGGAGAAAAGTCAGAGTCCCAAAAAGGAAGAGGTGGTAATGGTGCAAGGTCCTGAGGAAAAGGATCGTCCATCTGATGTGGATGCACCAGCGTCTACCACTGTGAATGCAGAGCTGGGTCAATCTTGCCAAGCGATTGAGGACGCAAAGAGAGAAGGATTGGTATCCTCAATACAAAGGTGCGTGCAGGATCCTGTTCTTACAGTTTCGGACCTGGAGTATATTCTGCTGCAACTTCACCTCAGAATTGCCAGCAATCGGAAAAAGAAGTGATTGGATGGTATGGATGAAGGGATGGTTTTTCTCTTTCTGGAGACAGGTGCGCTGGAACAGCCAATGTGCTGCCAATGTGGTGGTTACTATTAAGGGTATGGAAATCCCTGATAGTAGAAGTCAGTAGTTTTTCGCGTAGCGAAGACCACGGTTTGTGGTGAAGAAGGCCGAAGAGTCTTCAATGATAAAGAGGATCATGGTGGAAAAAAGATTCTCTGTGGTTAGTGGGTTTAGCCAATGTGCTATAATTTCGTCCTGGATGACGTAAAACCATATTGTGCATTTCAAGCAGCTGGCTGCTGCCTTAATGGCAGTTTTTGGCCAAAAGATCTGCACCTCCAATGTGTCCTAGGAAATCCTAGGACAGGGGGAGTGCGGAGCTGCAACTGGTATTGTAGAAAGGAGTTAGTGTTGGGTGTTGGAAGGGTCAATGTACCCGGAAATCCTTTATGGCTCAAGATGGCCAAGAGCCGTCAGCTTTTGTTGAAAAAGTACGTACGCCTGGGGTTGGGTTTAACGGGTTGGAGTAGTCCCGTCCCTTCTCCCTTATCCTGTTCCCTTAGGGGTGGGTGTTCTTGTTTCTGGTTCGATCTGGGAAATCCATATAGGCGACTGTTGAGGGTTGGTTTCTTTCCCTGTTCCCTTTCGGTTGCCCCCGTACCCTAAACCCTAAACCCTATACTCTATACCCTAGCCCTAAACCCCAAACCCTAAAAGTGGGTAGAGAAGGCTGGACGTGAAGCCCTGCAGGTGGCCCAGACCGTTCTAGGGTTTAGGGTTTAGGGTTTAGGGTTTAGGGTTTAGGGTTTAGGGTTTAGGGCTCAGCAGTTCTGAGCATGACGAGTCTAGTCCAGCCATTCTCTCGACCAACACCCACCCGCCCAAAGAACCCCACCACATCCGAACATATTTAAAAAAATCGCCACTTTGTTACGGAGTGTCCCCCTTCAATAAGAAAAAAGGCACTTTGTTAAGGAGCGTTTCCCCTTCAAAAAAAGGCGCCACTTTGTTACGGAGCGTTTCCCCTGGTTCAAAAACCATCGGAAAAGAGGGTTTAGGGTTTAGGGCTAGGGTTTAGGGTTGAGGGATCCACTCCTTCTACCCTAAGCCCAAAACCGAAGTTCTCTCTGCGGACAGGCACCGCATGGGAGGGCGGCGTGCCCGGGCCTTGAAAGACTCGAAGCAGCTCTTGATCAGCCTCAGGGCTTAGAGTCCAGGACCGGGAGTAGGCCCTTTTTTCCCTTTATTTTGGGGTTGGGGTTCCCTTATAATCCCCTTAAAACGAAAAAGGGCGCCCTTTTTCTTCCTAGGTTACTCCCGGGTCTAGGAGTGTTAGGTCACGCTGGAGGGTTGTACACTTGAGGGTGCTTCAAATTCTTGCCATAGCTGGGTACCACTTTACATGTTTAAGGGTACTTACACCCTATAAGGAATACACATTTAGTACTTAAACCCTATAAGGAATACACATGTAGATTTTACTCTTATCCCAACCATGAACTAGAAATTTGGCAAGTCAAGCCGACCCCCCCCCCCCTGCTTAAACCCACTTAAACCAAGGGCAGCTTCGTAGGTTTTCCATGAGGGGGGCCCTGAACCCTGAGCCGCGAAACCCTAAACCCTACACCCCAACTAAACCGGAAACCCTGAAACCCTAAAAACCTTGGTTTCCCATCCAAGAACATTGGCTTCAGGCGTCTGTTGGCTTCATGGTTTGAAGGGTTTAGGCTGGCACTTTGGTGGATACTCCTGCGCCTTCCGCTCTTCACTATTGCTTAGCAACCCGCAGAATCTTGGGGTAGTTACGTGGTCCCTTAGTATGGGCTTTATGGGGACCTCGCATATACCCTATACAACCCAAGGGTCGCATACTTCATAACCCGTTAGAGGACCATGTTAAGAAACGCAGACAAAAACCACCCTATATTACCCTCATAAGGAAGAATTGTTTGTTTTTTTGTGCTCTTAAGCAAAGAGTTGAATTCAGCTTCCTGTTCCATGAGTCTAAGCCCCAAACTCCCTAGAAAACTTGGTGGCCCAGTGGTACCCTTTTGCCCTTGTACTTTGGTTCTAGGCTCCCTTATCAAGCAACCAACCCCAGACCCTATAAACCCTACATAGACACTTTGTGTAATATCGCTACTGGGGCTAGCAAGAAGAGGACTTTCAACTCGCAAGGAACCCTAGACACCCCATTGTTACTACTGTTTGCTTAAGAACCCACCCTCCCACCCCAAAAGAAAAAAGAAAAAAGTTAGTAATCCCTATATTGCCCTTATAAGGAAGAACATTTTCAATTTTTTTGGGTTTCTGAAGCAAGTCGTAGGTTAAGCTGAAGGTGGAAGTTGGTGCTGTCCTTCTCGCCGGGGCCCCAGCTGCCAAGTAGGGTTTAGGGTTTAGGGTGTAGGGTTTAGGGTTTAGGGTTTAGGGTTTAGGGTTTAGGGTTTAGGGTTTGGCGTGGGATGTTCCCCCTTTTACTAACAGTCCTGAAGAGGGATTATAGTACCCCCCCTGCTATGACCCCTAGCAAGGACTCTTCGTATAAGGGGAACATCCCAAGGTTTGGGGTTCAAGGCTTATAACCCTAAACTCTAAACCCTAAACCCTAAACCCTAAACCCAGGGAAAGCCTTCGGCCCTAGCCAAAGACGCCGAAACCGAAACCGGCCCTTCGGCCAACCCAGCCCTTAGGGTTTAGGGTTTAGCTTTATTTAGGGTTATTTCGGGTTATTTAGGGTTATTTAGGGTTTAGGGTTTTTCCTCAACCCGAAAACCCCGGAGGGCTGGAGGTCTGGAGGGAGACCATCGTTTCATTAGAGCTGGTCCAGAACCTCAGCTTTGCGAGCCTGATAAGCGTTATAGACCGCAATTCTTGCAATCATAGTGGGCCCAAGAAGTGAAGCCCTAAACCCGAAACCCTAAACCCCGGGGGGCAATGCCCTGGCTGCATGACCATGACTCGTTGTGTCCGAAGACGGGGCTTGGACAGGAAGATGCCTTGGCGAGTGTGTGAAGTACATGGTGACGTTTTAGACGTCTGCAAAAATCAGACGTTCCAAACAGCTTGTGGACAATTTGGCTTTGCAGTTCTTCAAGGGGGCGCTATAGGGAGTTTCAAGAGGGCTTAGGGTTGAAGGTGTATGAGTTTACGACCGGAGGATGGGTTGAAGGGCTCCCTGAACCCTAAACCCTAAACCCTAAACCCTAAACCCTAAACCCTAAACCCTAAACCCTAAACCCTAAACCCTAAACCTAAACCCTAAACCCTAAACCCTAAACCCTAACCCTGAAACAGGGATGGTGTCCAGGGACTCGGGCCCCTGGAGTGGGGGGGGAGGGGGGGAGGGGGTGGCACGTGACACTTTCGAGTCTAAGTTCCAACAGAGGTGGGGAGGAAGGGTTGGGTGGATCCAGGAACTTTCTTGGAGGTTCATGGTACTTGTTAACTGTACTTATAACTGTACTTATAACCATATTAGGGCACTTAAGGGGCTTATAAGTGGGTGATAAGTACAGTTCTAATTTGTTATTACGTACAATGAACCTCCAAGTAGGGTCCAGGCTTCAGGGTTTAATGCTGCGCAGTCATCAGCTGGGCAGGTGGCACGACAAGGTCAGGGCTTCTTTCTAAACCCTAAACCCTAAATCCTAAACCCTAAACCCTTCTTGCAACTCCCAAAGCAACACCCCCGCGAGGACCGAGTATCCACAGAAGCCACCCGATGTGCGCTTCCAGACAGAGGCGACCGCCTTCTTGGGTTTAGGGTTTAGGGTTTAGGGTTTCGGGTTTAGGGTTTAGGGTTCAGGGGCTTGCGGGCTTTAAAGGTCCCGTAAGGTTCTGAGAGAAGCTATGAAACACCCCCTTGGTTCAGGGAGACGCCTTCGTGCACGTTCAGGACACCTAGATGGCCAGAAGTCGTTGATAGTTCCAAGTTATCAATCCCTAAACCCCGACCCCTCAGCCCTTAAACCCTCAACCCCGAACCGTCTGTCAAGGGTACCCAAGGCACCAAGGGCTCGAGCCTTAGACCCTTAGGCCCTCCTACTCGTCCTAGACTTAATTACAGTAACCTCCAGAAATTTTGAATCTTGTTGAAGGATGATTGTAGCTGGGATTCCCTTTCGTATACCTTTTGGGTATGGGGATAAGGATGTTCCAACTTTTTGGAGTTTACCCTAAACCCTAAACCCTAAACCCTAAACCCTAAACTGTAGACCTTGACTGACCTGGGAACCCGAAGCTTCCAGGATGAAGGGTTTACGGGTTTAGGGTTTACGGTTTACGGTTTACGGGGTTGGGGTTTGTGATTTCATGGTGTCGGTTATAAGGTTTGGGGTTTCAAGCCCTCGAATTTAGAGCTGAGGGTTTCAAGGCTGAGGGTTTAAGGGCTTTTGGATCCCTAAACCCTAAACTTAACCCTAAACCCTAAACCCTAATTGGGTGGCTTGTGACAAGTTTTCGGCTTCGGCGGGCTAAAGGTGTCGGTATTGGAGCCTGTTGGGAGGTCTTCCATCCCAACGTCTTCCCAGACGGACAGATATGTCGGGGGCCTCAGGATGAAATCGCGTGGTCGCCGGGTGGTACGCGGGCCGTTCTCTGCATTAGGTCGCGCACTGCGGGCAGTGGTGTCTCAAGCAGGGCTGAGTTTGTCAAATGGCCCAGGTAGCTCACAGAGTTATGTACGTACCCCGAATGGGAGTTCGGAATACTTAACCCAAAGCACGAAAGAAACCTAAGATTTGGAAAAATAGGGGAGGTACCCACCCAAGTACAATCCTGTTCTAACCCAAACCCTATACCCTGTGTCTAGGGTTTAGGGCCTGGGGTTTCGGGATCTTCTGGCCGCTCACTTTTTCTCACTTCGCCTTTAGTTGAACTTTAAACTGTTTGGGTCTCCTTATTTAGTAGGAATAACCCTTTTTCCCCCTTGGTTATTGGAGAAGTAAGTTTTTGGGTTGAAGCATCTTCTAGCCGTTCCCTTTTTTGGGTTGAACCCTGAACCCTAAACCCCAAACCCTGAACCCTAAACCCTAAGCCTGAAGACAGGGATTGCAGTCGGATCTAGTCGGTCCCTAAACCCTAAACCCTAAACCCTAAACCCTAAACCCTAAACCCTAAACCCTAAACCCTAAACCCTAAACCCTATTTGCTTTGCTTATACCCCTAAGCCCGAAACGAGGATGGCCAGCCGGGCTCGTACCCCCGGCGCCACAGGATGCCCCCAAAAACCTTATTCCCCCGAATATTAGGGTTTAGGGTTTAGGGTTTGGGGTTTAGGGTTTAGGGTTTAGGGTTTGGGGTTTGGGGTTTAGGGTTTAGGGTTCAGGGTTTCGGGTTTAGGATGCCCCAAAAACCCTACTCTCCACCTGCTAGGGTTTGTTGTCTATGTGCTTAAGAACCCCAAAAGAATTTTGAAAAAAGACATTTCATCCCTATATTAACCTTAATAAGGAAGAATATTTTCATTTTTTCGAGCTGCTTATGCAATGAGTAGAGGTCCTTCTGGTAAATCTTCGGGGTTTCTAAGTTGGTCTACACGGGAAGTATAGGGTGATTTTCTGGGGAACAGGATTTAGGAAAATTTTGGGAGCAGGTCTTTGGATCAACTCCCACTTGCACTCTCCCTCTTATCTACGCTCGTCCTTCCAGTGTTTAGGGATTGGGGTTTAGGGTTTAGGGTTTAGGGTTTAGGGTGGATTAGAGCTCCCTAAACTCTAAGCCTTTATCAACACCCTAGATCCTATAAGGCTTTGAAACGGCTAAAACCCCCTTGACCTAAATCCAAACCAAACTGGCCCTAAACCCTAAAACCTATAATGCCCTAATCCCTATGAAGCCCCCTCAACCTTAAAAATAAGCAAAACAAACCCCAACCCTGAAGGACCCTTAGCCCTTTGCCCTCCAACCCCGAAACCCTAAACCCTCCAGAACCCTAATCCCTTGAGAGCCCTCAGCCCCACACCCATCTAAACCCTAAACCCTAAATCCTAAAAACAAAACAAGCCCGACATCCTAAAAATCCCCCAGGCTCTATACCCCATCGGTAATATTAACGTGTGACCGTAGCGCATGCGCTTTTTAAAATTTTTTGGGCGCGGTAACACTTAACATTTTGTAAGAGAGAACGAAGTGCTAGAGAACAGGCCGTGTGTTTATTATTCTTCTACGGGGGCTTAGCTTCATTAGCAAGAATTGTCGGTCCTTAAAGAAATATATTTGGCCGTCCATACAAATATACTTCACCTCATAGGGCGTGCATAACATAAGTCTTCCGCACGCCATAAGGTCTTTTTGACTGTGTGACTGGGGGCTTTTTCGGATTCTTATTGTAAGCCCCTGGAATCACCCCCTAAGCCTAACCCTAGAGAAGCCCTAAGCTCTATACCCCGCAAAGCCCGAAACCCTGAACCCTATGAAGCCCTAAACCCTAAACCCTAAAACGTATGAAGCCCGAAGTCCAAAGAAACAAAGCAAATCCTAAACCCTAAAGAACTCTAAGCCCTATACCCCTCCAACTCCTAAACCCTGAACCCTACAGAAAGCCCTGAACAGCCCGCCTAAACAGTCTAAACCCTTAAGAAATCCTCAAGGGCCGAATTTCGAAAGCAGAGCCAAGCCCTAAACCGTCAACCCCGTACCCCTCTAAACCCGTCCGGAGGCCCTTTTACCAAAAAACCCGAAGCCCTAAACTCTTGAACCGTTGAAGTCTTAAACCCTTGAACCATTAAACCCTTAAACTCTCAAACTCTTCAACCCTCAAACCCTTAAACCCTTGAACACTTGAACCCTTAAACCCTTGAACCCTTATTAAACCCCTAAACCCTAAGCCCCAAACCCAAACCCGGAACCCTAAATCCCAAACCCTAAAACCTAAGCCCTTGAAGGGCCTAATTTCATGGAGGCCTGTACCCTAAACCCTAAACTCGAAACCTTAAACCCCAAACCCTAAACCTTAAACCCTAAACCCTAAATGGAGGCCTGGACCTCCTCAAGTCCTCCGGCTGGTCGCCGGCCTACGACGCCGGGAGCTCCGCCATTTTGTGCTGGGGGGAGAGAGGGGGGGGAGTCAGGGTGTAGGCTTTAGGGTTTAGGGTTGAGGGTTTAGGGTTTAGGGTTAGAGTTTAGGGTTTCGGGTTTAGGGTTAAGGGTTTAGGGTTTAGGGTTTTATGGCCCATAGAAATTGTATAGGGTTTGGGTCCCAAAGAGTTTTGAGCGAAAGTGTTTTCTTTTGGAATCATGTTTTTCGTTTTTTTGGGGGGCGGGCTGAGAGGCAGAGGGGGGTGAAGGTCTGAGCCGCCCGGGGCCTGCTTTGGGGCCTTCCGAAGCTTAGTCTGGGGCCTCCCAGCCGCCTAATTTAGGGCTTCCCGGTGCCTAATTTGTGCCTGATTTGGCTTAATTTGGAGCCGATTTGGGGGCTTCGCGGGCCTAATTTGGGGGCCTCATTTGAAGCCTTCCGGGGCCGCGGGGTTTTGTTGGGTTTCTGGGGCAAATTTTGGGGCCTATCCCGGGGCTTGATTTCAGGTGCTTAATTTGGGGTCTGAGTTGGGTCCAGGGCTCCCCGCCCAATTTGGCGCCTCCGGGGGCTTAATTTGGAGGCCTCCCGGGGCTTAATTTGGGGCCTCGCGGGGCGTCCTTGGGGGCCCCAATTTGGGGTATGATTTGGGCCCGCCATTGGGGGGTTTGGTGCTTGGGGCTTTCTGTTTTGGAGGGTTGGACGCCAGTGGTTTAAGTAAATTGAACGGTTTGCCTCCCAGAAGCGCTTTGAATGAATTTACTTAAACTCGGTTTGTCAGGTGTTTAGACAAAAAACTTGGGAAATTCATAATGATACCACATACAATTTCTATGTATTTGTCTTGAGGGTTTAGGGCTTAGGTTTTAGGGTTTAGGGTTTAGGTTTTAGGGTTTAGGGTTTAGGGTTTAGCTTAGCTTCAACCTTAAGCACGTCCCACCCAAACCCTAAACGTGTAGACCCTAAATCCCCGACCCCAAACCCTAAACCCTAAATCCTGCGCAAGACTTGCACAACAAGTGGCCAGTCTCCAACCGTCTCGTACCCCTAAGGCTGTACCCCGAAAAAGGGTTCCCCCAGTCCCAGAAGCAAGGGACTAAAGGAGGGACTTCTTTGGTATATAGGGACTACATCAGAGGTGTGCATATATATATATATATACGTATATATATATATATATATATATATACGTATATATATATATGTATATATATATATAAGGGTTAGGTGGGTTATTGAGGGGAATAAGCTTAAGGGTCCATTCTAGGGGTCCGTCCTTACACTCCTGTTCTGGCCCTTACAACACTTTCTTCAGGGTCCTTCAAAAGGGTTTAGGGTTTAGGGTTTAGGGTTTAGGGTTTAGGGTTTAGGGTTGCAACCTTAACCCTAAACCCAAAACCCTCAACCCCAGAAGCCAGGCTCCAACCAGGCTTGAGCCAAGTCTGAGGTAGGGATGTGCAATGATTTGAAGATGATGTTCGCCAAAGAGAGGCGTCTGGAGGAGCCGGAGATCTTGAAGTTGCTCTCCAGGAAGAGGGACAATTGAGTCGTGAGCACTCGCCCTCGCTACCACTCGCCTGCGCTATTTGGATTCGCGGAGCTCTCAGAACATGTAGCTTGGGCATCTGGATTGACCTCCTTTGCAGCATGTGCCTTGTGCGTCCTTGTGGTTTAAGGGTGCTTTGAGGTGTCTAGGGTTTAGGCTTAGGCTTTAGGCTTTAGGGTTTAGGGTTTAGGGTTTAGGGTTTAGGGTTTAGGGTTTAGGGTTCAGGACCGCTCAGCCTACTAAACGCCATAACCCTTAAAGCCTAAAGTGATAGATGTTGGACCCTAGACCCTTAAGCCTACACGCATAGATTTTCGGGTTCTTAAAGGGGGGGGGGGGGGGGCTAAACCCTCAACCCTCAACCCTAAACCCTAAACCCTAAACCCTCGCGAGTGAGTGAGCAGCCAGTTAGAGTCAATGAGACTTGGCTTATCTGTGGCATTGGCTCAGGTCTACGGAATAGGAGCCCTTGTCACCAGCACACTGTTCTTTTCGAAAAGAAGCCAATATGTATAGTGTACAGCATTTAGGCAGAAGTCATAGGACACAGACTCCTATCAGAACATGTCTTTTCTTGCCTTGTTTTGTGTTGCTGCTTGGTGGCAAAAAGAGAGCCCTGCGTAACCCCGCTGTGGAGCTTCCTGCCCACGCGAGGGTTATGAGCCCAACGCTAAGTAAAAGGGCCCTGTAGAAAGTAGACCTTGCCATGGCAAACTTCCCGAACCCTTTCTGGTCAGATGCAGTACAGCAGGAATTTCGCCGTGCACAACAGGTCGTGCAGGACGACCCTGGGGAACGAGGTGCAGCCATTAGGGAAGGCGATGAGTCAGAACGTGAACCGCCATATGAGCTTGGACCTCAAGCCCAGGAAACTCCTGAGGCCGCAGCAAGCACAGCCAGGGATGATGTGCCTCATGAACTAGCTCCGTGTCATGCAGAAGTACTTCGTATTGACCCTGTTGCGCTGGCGACACAGCCACAGGAACCGGAGGCACAAGTTGCCAGAGAAGCATCACCTGGACATTTTAGCGTTACAGGTGACAGCGAGTTTTCGGCCATGGAACGTGGGGCTATAAAAGCGGAAGATGATCGCGAACTGGTTCCAGTACAGCCAGTGGCTACAGATCCCTTTGGCGATCTGGCATCAATGCTACGGGTACTGATGCAAGGCCAACAGTCTTTGGTGGAGCGAATGGATAAGCTGGAGAGCTCCAAAGCATCGTCATCGTCTGCGGGTGCAAGCTCTAGTGTCCCTGAGCCACGTCCGAAGGCTGTGTTTCCTCCTCAGTTCGTTGGCACACCAGCTGTGACAGGCAAGCCGGCTAACCTTGGGGAAACTGGGACGGGGTCGGATGGGAGAGGGGGTCAAATGGGACCACCAACTGAGGCCCAGGCCCAGGCTCCAAGTGCGGGTGTGGTGGAAGTGGAAGGGTCAAAGTACGCCTGGCGAGTCACGCCCGAAGGATTGAAACTTGAGAAACAGGCCCCAACACGACCGGCAAGGGCCGTGTCCGTAGCTGAGGTCTTGAACCCAAGGGCTAGGTCACCCTTCGTACCCGTCACTCCCGATAAATCCCCAAAGCGAGGACGAGAGCCTAGGACTCGTAGTGAAAGCCCTCAAAGAGCTCGTCAATCTGGAGGAGCTGCTGCAAGCTTGTCAGGACCTCTTGACATGGGTAACTTTGGGTATGAGAACTATGTTCAGCTGTATCAAGATGCCTTGCGTCCCGGTGAGCCTCCACCCATTCCCGAATTCTTAAGAAAGCAGCCCGGTCAGGACAGAGGTAGAAGTAGCCCTGCTCGAAAGGCCGTAGGTGTCAGCAGTGGGTTGAAGTACCCAGTGAGCCCAGGAGGTACTGAAATTAGGCCACCCCCACCTCCAGGCCTTAGAGCTCAAGCCGAAATGCAACCTGAAGAACCCATCAAGTACGTGCCTGAGCTTCCTCAACTTGACAAGTATGATCCTACTAACTCCAGTATTACTGCAGGTGATTGGCTGGCAACGTTGGGTCCCACCATGTCGTCGTTGAGTCAGGGCGCGCGTGAGTGGTGGGGAGACGTGTTGCGTGAGGCGAAACAGTTGTACACACGTTGGCTACTCGCGTCACCCCTCGACCGACTTAGTATTTACCCCGAAGCCCTCGTTGAACTTCACCAAACCGGTAGATTCAGTAGGGTAGAGCAGAAAGCAGTGCCCATGTTGCTGAAATGTGTTGGTGCAGATTTGCGTGAGGACATAGTTACGTCTAGATTGTTTTCGACCGCTGCAATCGTGTACAAGACCATGTGTAAGTACCAACCTGGGGGAAGTGCAGAGCGTGAACAACTGCTTAACTACAATACACACCCAGGAAGCAGTGCAACTGCGCATGCCGCAGTCAAGGCTATCAGGAAATGGCGTCGTTGGATTGTCAGATCGACTGAGGTTGGCCTGAATCTCCCAGACCCGTCGTTGCAGGTGAAAGGTCTAGACAGTCTTCATCCTCCGAATTTGTCCACCTCTTCGTTGTTTCGCCTTCAAACCTTTAGGACGAACCACTTGCTTGACCAAGTTCCCAACCAGGATGCTGTCAGTAAGTACGCTGAGCTTTTGTTGGCCGAGTGCGAGGCTGCAGCGTTGAGTGAGGACCCCAAGAAACATAAGGTTGCTCGGGTCGAGACGCCGGGTGGTGGGGAGTCCAAGGGGAAGGGTGCTGAAGCGAAGGGTGGTGGTAAGGGTGGAAAGGGCAATCCTAAGCCAGCATGCAAGCACTGGATGACTGAAGCTGGATGTCACTATGCCGATAAATGTCATTTTACGCATGCCCCCATAGGTAAGGGAACTGGCAGGTGTTTTCTATGCAGTGCCACTGGTCACATGAAAGATGCATGTCCCCGCAAAAACCCTGAAGCTGCTAAGGTTGAGGATACCCTGCCCAAAGCCAAGGGTAAGGGGGGAACCAAGAGCGCTAAGAAGGCTGAGGCTGCAAGCGCCGCGGAGTCCGCCCAGGCTGCTAGTGCAGGTTCGGGGGAGGGGCAGTTGGGAGCATCAAGCGCCCAAATGATGCAAGAGGCCACGAACTTGCTGCGGTCCCTGCAGCTTAAAGCGCTCAATGTCGGCGCTGAGTTGGTGCCAGAGTTGTTCCAAAACGACCGCGCGAGTTTTGAGCCGTCTGACGCAGCCCATCTGGGCGTGCCGGATGGCCCGGGCCTTAGTTGCAAGTATGGCCTGATCGATTCCGGTGCAAGCGCGTGCCTTAGACCGAAGCTTGAGGGCGAGGACTTGAGTGCTCTCAGGAGACATGAAGTAAATCTCGCGTCAGGTTCCGCGATGTTATGGGTCAACTCACTAGGCACACTTGTCACTGACCAAGAGGCTGAGCCGATCGTTTCCCTAGGACAGCTTATCGAGCTTGGATGTCGGCTAGACTGGTCAGGTCGAAGGTGTGTGCTAGCTCACCCGCAACGCGGAAAGATTGAAGTTCTCACCACTTCTGGATGCCCCCGAGTGTCAGAAACTGAGGCATACAAGTTGATCGCCGAAATTGAGCAACATCGCATGTGGAGCTTCGCCAATGACCTGTGTGCACGAACGCTCGAAATCCGCACAGCGCACAACACTGAAATTGAGCTTTTAGACAAGTTGATTCACGACGTGCGGGTTGATGGGGACGTTGGTTCGGCTTTGCATGTTGCTGCAGGACGCATGTGGCCCCAAATCCCAAATGATGTGAAGTCCGCAGTCGCAGCGTGGCCAGAGCAGTCACATGAGACCTTAGTCTGGAATCGTAGGTTTAGGCGAAAACTTAAAAAGGCTGGGAAGGTAGTTCTTAACTTGTTTGCTGGAGAGAGCCGGCGGCAGATTGAGGATGCCGTGACAGCTGCAGGAGGTGTTTGTGTGTCGGTCGACCTAAAAGAAGACCTGATGAACCCGCTCACGTATAGGTACCTCCTTGAGTTAGTTTGTTCGGGGAAAGTCGGTGCGGTGCTCGGGGGTCCGCCCTTTCGGGAGGGAGGTCCACCCCCACTTCGAGCTCGCGATGGCCCCCATGTGCATGGTTTGCCCGGTTTGACTCCCTCTCAGCAGTCGCAGGTGTATGAATCTGATGTCCTTTTGCATCGCATGTACATGTTGGCATTGTTGGCATCACGAGCAGTTACCTGGGTAGACGGGACAGCTGATGAGTGCATAAAACGCGTGGGAAGCACCTCGGCAGGGGATGCCGGTACCTACACGTTCAGGAGTCGATGTTGGGTGTTGTTTGAAAATCCCCAGGACCCTCAGTCGTACCTGAGCCCTGAGGTCATGGAGCATGAGGCCCCAGATGGATACCCTTCAATGTGGGCCACTCCGAGTTACCTAGCAGTTGAGCGATTGCTGGGGTTAAAGCAAATTCATGGGGATCAAGGACCGCTTGGCCACCCTAAAAGGAAGCCAACTACGTGGGCGTCCACACAGCCGATGAGCGCCATGAGTGTGAGGGGTCCGGGTTGGCAGGGTGAGGGAGCGGGTGATCCAAACCAATCCACTGTTGGGGAGTCTGCTCGATGGGCGGCATGGGCGCCAGGTGCATTGCGCATTGTGTGTGCTCAGCTTGAGGCCGTTGTGTCGGGGAGCCCCAAACTCAAACTTTCCAAGATTAGTTTTGAAACACATGTAAAGAATGGACATTGGCCACCATTAAGGACATGCAGAGATTGTGTGATCGGGACCGCTACCCAAAGGCAACATAGACGAGTCCGCGCACCACAGGCCTTTGTATTGTCGCTTGATTGTCCAGGTCCGTACAAAAAGTCGCAGGACGAACTCAGTCATCGTAGGCGTTATCTATTGACTGCGGTTTACACAGTTCCTGTTGACGTGCGTGGTCGGCCCTTGTTGGCGGAGTCCCAAACTCCGGCAAATCCTGATGAAGAGCGCGCTAGTCAGGTGGATTTGGGAAATGAGCCAGATGAACCTAGGGAGGTTGAGGCCGAGCCCGATAATCAACCAGGGTTGGATGGTGATGGCGATCCTGGAGTGCCCCGAGTTGGACCCGATGGTCAGCGAGGGAGTAAGTGTCATGAGCTTCCGGGTTCGGGGGAGGGTTCGCTGATGCCAGATGCTGGCGCGGATGCCTCGAGTGAACTTCGGGGGAGTGTTGTGTTGGGTGAGGTTTGTGAGGAGCTCGACATAAGCCGGGGAGGTCCTCAGGCCGAGTGCACGAACGAGCCCAGCATCCCAAGTGATTGTGAGGGCTACGAGCCTTCAGTTGTAGATCCTAGTGAAGAGGATCGCGCTCTAGATGAGTGGTTCGGTGATAAGTTGTACCCCGCGCGTGCGTGGCAGCCACGCTGCAGGTCGTGAGTTGCTTGAGCGCTGTGCGGAAGATAAGGCTAAGCTGGACGATGAAGCTGATGCCGAAAACCGCCCCATAAAAATGGTTGAGCTTGTCTTTGTTGAACCCCTTGACTCCAAAGGTCCGAACGAAGTTGCGCATGCTACTGCCCGGATTTGTGCGCAGCTTGAGGTGCTGAAGTTGCCGATTGCGCGAATCCATACAGACGCAGGGTCCGAGTTCATCTCGACACCATTTAGGCGTTTCGTTGACGCGCGTGGCATATTGCACACTGCAGCTGCGCCCCAAGAGCACAACAGCAACGGCAGGGTTGAAAATGTCGTACGCCGACTAAAGCAGCAGGTTCGTACTATTCTGCTAGCTAACGCACATCCCCCCGATAAGTGGGCCTGCGCCGCAAGAGCGGTCGCCGCGAGGTGGCGGTCAGACACGCTTGCCCGCTTGGGATGGCCACAGCCCACGTTGGCACCTTACGGCGCTAAAACACAGATACTTACTAGGACATGGCATCGCCGACGTCAGTCAGAGTGGAAGGCCCGTGCCGAAGACGGTATTGTGTTATGCCCCGCCAGCCTTGTAAAACATGGCTATGTTGTGTTGGTCGGTGACATGTTGAAGCTTGCGACGAAGCTGTTCCACGGCGACAGCCCAAACTTACAGGTAGTTGCCACCAATCCTGATGGCGACGATCCACCGTTTGAAGAGGGAGAGCTGCCAGCCCCAGTGCGCCGGCATAGTGCCAAACGGCCCGTTGTGCTTGCAAAAGTTGGTTGCGAAAGCCGGGGAACACCCCAGGCCGTTGACCAATGTGCTGGTGAGCTTGCTGCTACAACGCCATTTGATGTTGATGCGGCTTTGGCCTTTGTTGCTCAGTTGTCTCTTTCTGACCTTGACGCGTCGCGTGATAATGGCAAGCGCCTACACTCTGGCAAACATCATGTGTTTGGTCAGTTTGTGCATGGTGGCGTGTCAGGTGTGACCAAGAACACGAAGCGTTGCTCAGGTGTTGCAGCGTTGTTGACCAAGCTTGTGCGGCATGCTGTGCCACACGCTGAGTTTACTACCGTTGTTTTGAGTACTGACGCTGAGGCAGTGTTGCATCGTGATGTTCACAATCATCCATTGTACCCAAACCACATAGTTACTGTGCAAGCGCCGTCTAGTGGTGGTGGCTTGTGGGTGCAAACCGTCAGCGGTGATGAGCTAAGTGGACCAGCGGTTTGCAAAACGCTTCCTACAGGACAAGTTGCGCAAGGACAAGTTTTTCCCTTAGGACAGCCGTTTCAGTTCAACTCGCACCGGTTTCATTGCACTGAGCCGTGGCCATGTGGAGAGCATCGAGTTGTGCTTTCTGCTTACACGGTGAGCCGCCCGGATAAGCTCAAAGGAGCGGAGCGTGCGGAGTTGACAAGCCTGGGGTTCAAAGTTCCCCCACACGAGCAGTTTTCCAATGTTGCTGTTGCACAGCAAGGGGGAGCCACCCCTCTGAAAGAGCTTGAAAATCCCAAAAACCCTAAAAATAGCATAATCCAAAACCCAAAAAAGCTTGAAAGTGAAGGCGTAGGTCCTGTTGCTGAAGAGCAGGCCGCCGCATGTACCTGTAGTTGCTGTGAGCGTGACTGTATTGTTTGCAGCAAGTTGTTTGTGAAGCTTGACGCCGTGTGCTTTGCTGGGGTGTCGCCAGAGGCAACCGTTGAGCGTGAGGTGTCTGCCGTGCCAGACCTGTCCATGAGCGTACCTTGCTGTTGCGCGGTAGGGTGCGAGGAGTTCGAAGCACAGTTGTTTTTCGACAGTTTTCGGCCAACTAACCTTGAAGACATGCCAGACAGAGCGTGTGACGAGGAGGCCTATGAGCAAGAAGTTGAGCAGGCTCTGTTTTTAGAACCGCGCGAGCTTGAGGGTGATGCGTGGGCGCTTGAAGGGCTGCTTAACGAGCACAGTGTGGTGAGCAAGCTGATCGCCCATGAGCGACAAGAGTTCATCACAGCCTTTGAAGAGCATGGCCTAAAGGAGGCCTGTGAGGGCACCATCCTCTCTGACCTGCTCGTGAAGCGTGAGGAGTTGGAGTGCGAGTTGCGTGCCTTGAGCTTGCGTGACGAAAGTGCGGTTGCTGTCTGCGTGTGTGAAGCATCCTTTCCGGAAACTCTTGATGAGAACGCGGTTCAAGAGGACACGCCGGAGCAGGTGTTGCAGACCAAGATCGTACCGAACTGGCAAGTTCTTCAAAACTTCGAGGTGTGGCGACCGGCAGTCGTCGCAGAGTTCCTGTCCCTTACTGAGGACAAAGAGGCGCTTGAGCCTGTGACCCAGGAGAGGCTGGACGAGTTGAGCGCGAAGGGTGTGAAGGTCACTGTCATTCCCTCAAAGCTTATCTGCAGTATCAAGGCCCCCAAAGGTAGGCTCAAAGCCCGAATAGTTGCTTGTGGTAACTTTCTTGGTACGTGCCTAGGAGAGTCAAAGGCCCAGAGGAAACATGACCTCTACTCTAGTGGAGTTGACCTTACTCACCTGCGCATGTTGTTAGCATATAGTTCACGTCGTGGAATGCCTGTTTGGTCTGTAGACATCAAGACTGCTTTCCTGAACTCAGAACTGTTACCTAGGAACCGTGAGGGTGCACAAGAAGCAGTAGCTCACGCTGGAACTGCTCACGCGGTCCGCCGGGACTCGCCGGAGAGCGAGAACCCAGCCGAGTACGTTGTCCTGAACCCTCCACGTATCCTAGTGTCCAAAGGAGTCGTGCCTGTAGGTACTTTCCTCATAGTGAAAAAGGCAGTTTACGGTCTTGACCAAAGTCCAAGAGACTGGGGTTTCACGAGAGACGCTGAACTTCGTACCCTGAAAATTCCCTGGAAAAGCAAGCTTTTGAAGCTAGTGCAGTCTCTTGCTGACGAGTGCGTTTGGTTTGTTGTTGACGTTGAGACAGTTCTCGTTCAGGACCCAGACTTTCCTGTGCCTGCGCAGTCCCAGGAAGTGCTCGGGTGGATCGCTGTCTACGTTGACGATATTCTTGGGTCAGGTATAGAGGATTTAGGCGAGGGGGTCATTAGGGCAGTTTGTGAAAAGTGGGCGTGTTCTGACCCAGAGAAGGTTGGAAGTGACCCGTCGAATCCAGTTCGCTTTTTAGGCTTAGAGCTGTACTGGTCAAGGGAGGGCAGGTTGGTTGTAACTCAAACCGCTTACGCAAAGGACTTGCTGAGTAGGTACACCAACGAGTTTGTCGCTTCCGTGCAGCCTCTTCCACAAGGACTGGAGGACCCTGTTGCCGTCCCTAACCCCAACGCCGAAAGCATTAGGAAGTGCCAACAAGTTGTAGGTGAACTGCTGTGGTTGTCGATTCGTACTAGGGTTGACCTTTGCTACGCCGTTTCCAAGCTTGCTCAGTGGAGCACAAAGGACCCTGAGTTCACGTTTAGGCAGGCCCTGCAGGTTCTAGGTTACTTGTCTGTGACGCCGTCGGTAGGTCTTGTTTTCGCAGGCCCAAAGGACAGGGATGAGCACAACCTTGTAGGAGCACAAGACTACATGCACGTGCTGCAGGCATACACAGATGCGTCGCACGCACCAGGAGGTGATAGGTCTCATGAGTGCACCGTGCTTCGCTGTGAAGGGTCTACTGTTGGTTGGGTCAGCACAAGGCAGCCATTTTGCACGCAGTCTTCATGTGAAGCAGAACTTCTCTCCACTACTACTGGCAGTAACTATGCAGTTGCACATGTAGGACTTGCTCGTGAACTGTGGCAGCATGAACCAAGGGTGTTTGTGGCAAACGACAACCTGAGTGCTATCACAGTGATCAACAGCCCCACCGTTTCTTGGAGAACCCGTCACCTAAAAATTAGGGCTAGAGTCCTGAAAGAGAGGTCTGACATGAAATTGCTCGTTTTCGTGCATGTAGGTGGAGACAAGAATGGTGCTGATATAGGGACTAAGGCACTTGGCCCGCAGAGGATCAAGACGTTGATGGCAGTGCTGGGAATGTCCGCGCAGGATCCGCCTGCCGAAACCACTAAGGCAAAATCCGTTCAGCACGTGAAGGATTGCCTAAGGGCAATCATTTTGGCCTGTTGCCTGTGCAACGCCAGAGCCACTAAGGACCAGGACAGGACCCAGAGTAGTGAAGACTGGTCTCTTGTAGTGTTTGCTGTGCTAATCTCAATCACGTCCATTGCAGTTTGGGAAGCATTTAAGGCTTGTTTGAGGGCAGTGTTTCGTCTTGCCGAGGAACTCCTCAGGCCGAGACTCCCAGCCCCAGAACCTGAAGAGCTTTTCATCCCTGAACAGCCCGAAGATGAGTATGAAGGCCCAGATCCTGATGAGGCCCCCATTGCTCGTGTTAGGGATCCCGTTCCCGCAATGACCCCTGAAGAAGGCTTGAGGCGAAGGCCCCCAAGACCTGTAGCGCAGCAGGAGCCTGATGTAGAGCCTCAAGGCCGCCCTATCACATTTGCCTTTGCTGATGATGAGGTTCAGGTGTTTATGCCAGGCCCAGCAGACGCGCCAGCGAACCCGCCTGAGCCTGTCCACAGAGACGCAGTCGCCCAGCCTAGAGGCCCATTGCAAGCAAGGCCCCTACGGCTCAATCATCCACCTGATCCGCCCTATATCCTCAGGGTCGGCTGGCCCGCCCCCACGCTGCAGCCAACTATGAGGGAAATGCGGCTGACGAGGACATCATGGGGTGGAGATCTATCCACACTTTTTCAGGCACCGCCGCCAGAGTTTCGACAGGACTTCTTTCAGTACGATGCAGAGAGGCCAACTGTCTTAGTACGCTGGCACGCTGTCGTGAGAGTTCGTCGCTTCGACCCAGCGCAGACCAGGTTGCCCGAGCACTCACAGGCCGCAGGAGGACGCTAGCCATATATGCAGCTGGTGAGCGACAGTATTATGATGATAACTGGCGAAACCCAGAAGCTGCTCGCCGGTACCATGAACACGAGTGGCGTGGTCGCACTGAACTTGAGGTCGATGTGCAACGCCTTTACCCAACAGGGTAGATGAGTTCTTGCTTCATCCATGCCGGGGAAACACTCCAGGCCGGAGTGGAGCATTCGAAGCCCATTTCTTCAACGAAGCATTTTGCTTCCAAGAGGCTACGCTTGAGCCTGCCGGGAAAGCATCCCAGGCCGCAGGATCCAGTGAGAGCCCTCTTTGCCGTTGTGATGATGAAGCTCTTTTGCCTCCCGTAGTACAGTTGGTGACACGTCACCAAGGGGGAGCGCGAGTGAGTGAGCAGCCAGTTAGAGTCAATGAGACTTGGCTTATCTGTGGCATTGGCTCAGGTCTACGGAATAGGAGCCCTTGTCACCAGCACACTGTTCTTTTCGAAAAGAAGCCAATATGTATAGTGTACAGCATTTAGGCAGAAGTCATAGGACACAGACTCCTATCAGAACATGTCTTTTCTTGCCTTGTTTTGTGTTGCTGCTTGGTGGCAAAAAGAGAGCCCTGCGTACCCCCCCTGTGGAGCTTCCTGCCCACGCGAGACCCTAAACCTTCAGGAGCCGATATTCTCTGCGGGGGGGGGATTCATGGGGGGGTAGGTACCTAGGGAAGCTGAGTGAGCCTTGGGGGGTAGTGGGGAGTCTTGGGGAACCTTGGGTTACATACGCCCCTTGAACCCAAACCCTAAACCCTAAACCTTAACCCCTGAACCCTGAACCCTAAACCCTAAACCCTAAACCCTAAACCCCAAACCAAAAAACGCAGGTGTGCACCATCCTGGTGGCCATCCAGTCCTTACTTGCCGACCCGGACACGCATGCGCCAGCCTCGGGCCCAAAACCCCCAAAGCACATTGGGGCCCCTTAAACCCGAAGCCCGGAACCCGAGGGGTTAGGGTTTAGGGTTTAGGCTTTAGGGTTTAGGGTTTAGGGTTTAGTGTAGCCCATTTTACGTAACCAAAAATCTCAGCCCTCCTCCGAGATGTGCAGGGCAAGGGACGTTCAGCTGTGACCTTAGGGTTTAGGGTTTAGGCTTTAGGGTTTAGGGTTTAGGGATAAGGGTGCTGATTTTGGGCTTAAGGTCTGCAAGGCTTCATAAGGGTTTGGGCTGCAGGGTGTAAGACTTAGCCAGGTTTAGGATTTAGGACTTAGGGTCGAGTGTTGAGGGTTTAGGATTTAGGGTTTAGGGTTGTAGCCTAGCGGAATCTGCTTTCCTGCTGCAGAGCGCGGATTTTGAGATGGTTTAGGGTTTGGGGCTCCGGTTTGGATTACTTTGATTCTTCCTAATCACCCAAACCCCAAGACCTACCCCTAAACCCTAAACCCTATGCGGAGCTGCAATTGGTATTGTAGAAAAGAGTTAGTGTTGAGAGTTGGAAGGGTTAATGAACCCGGTAATCGTATTTGGCTCAAGATGGGCTTGAACAGAAAGCCACAAGTTCAAAAAGAAGTGCCTGGGTTCTTAGGGTTTGGTAAGGGTGTGGATTCCTTCCCCTTTTCCTTCCCCCCTGGGTTGCTCTTATCCGTGCTCTTGGTTGTTTCTTGGTTCGATCTGGGAAATATAAGTTCAGGGCGATTAGGGGAGTTGATTTCCTTCCTTGGTTGTCCCCCCGTAGGTTATGAGCCCAAATTAGGTTCCCTGCGGTTAAGTGTTCTTTCAAGGTTTTTGGGATCAAGAAGCAATGCCTTCCCCGAAGCGATGGCTCCAACTTGCCTCGGATGGTGGACAAGATGCCTTAGTTGCAGAAAGCCCCAATGCGGGTATGAATCCCAATAGGGATATGGTTAGCAATGCTGAAGCTGAAGGACGTGCTGTTTCTGTACCGCCAAAGCCTGGTGAAAAAAGGAACTGGGATGCGACTGGTGGCATAGATCGTGAAATGGAGGTGACTGTTTTACGAGTGTTACACAAACACGGGTACCAGCCGTCGTCTTCGACTTCGGGTCGAATGGTAGACCAAGAGTCTCAGACCGATCTGATTGGAGAAGTGCTACAAGCGACCAGGAGGCCGTTGAACAAGATCAAAAAGGGTCCATCTTCGAGTTCCCAAGGTGGTGGAAGCGGTCACAAACAGAAGGGTGCGGACGGCTTTGAAGCTGCACCTGCTGCTGAATACGCCATGGGGGAGGAGGAGATCCTACAGATGGAGGCTGAACGGTTGCGACAGCTGTCAGAAGAAGAGGACGAGATGCGACAGGTTTCTGAAAGGGACGGTTTTCGGAAAGACGAGCATCTGATCCAAGCGTGTGATGGCACAATGTGGGAATTGCACCTCCATGAAGATGGGAGACAATATTATTACTGCCTGGATACGCACGAAACCAAGTGGACATTGCCGGTGGTAGGTGAAAAGGTGAAGAGTGACGAGGTGGTTGGGTCTCCTTTGGGCAATGAGCTGGAAATGGAGGCGGCACTGGATTCTTCATCCTCTACTCCGAAGACTGAGTCTACGAGGGCATTCCAGGGTAGTGTAAATAGTTTAGGTGAAAAAGATTTTTCCTCTACTATCAGGGATAGCGGTCCTAGGGCTGATGGTGACGCCCCGACCTCGGGTTCTCCTGATGAGGAAGGGATTCCTGGGAACCAAGCCAACATCGCTGGAGCTCAACACCTGGATCGGGAAGAAACAGAAGCGCTTTCTGAGGGTGGGGCAGCGATGGAATTGGTGGATCCAGAAGAGAAAATGCCCAATGAGGTGATCGGAACTGTGTCGGCTGCAGAAGAGCGAGTGGTGGATGTGGTACCTGTTGTTCAGGAAGGTGGTCCTGGAGATTCGGAGGATGGAGAGAAAAAGTTGTGTGTTACGACTGAGGAGGTCTCTTCGTTTGGTGCCAAGAATTCTGCCATTCAAGGGGAAAAAGAAGCTTCTGGAATAGCTGGAGACACGGATGATCTGAAAAATGAGGCCTGGAGCGCCAATGATGCGCGGGTTGATGCGCCAGATATTACCTGGAGTGCGAAGGAAGCACGGGTTGAGGTGCATGTGGTGGTACGTTCCACGGGCGACTGCAACAATGGGGCGCAGGTCTCCGCAGCAGCTGATGATGGAGGTTCACAGGTGGACGCACTGGTGCAACCTGAAGTTAGCAGCGAGGAACGAAATGACAAGGGCTACACCGGAGCCAATGAGGCAGCTGTGGTCAATGATGGTGGAAATTCTCCTTTGGAGGCCATGGAACCAAAGGAGCCTGCGGTGGAAGAAAGCGTGCCTGCCGTGGATGATCGACTCAATTGCCCTGCAGTGGAAGAAGATTTGCCTGCTGCAGAAGGTGAGACAAAGGACTCCAATGATGGGTCCACTCCCATGAAGGGAGAAGCGTTGCCGTCTGGAAGTTCACCGGAAGTCGACACCGAGCGAACTACAGCAGATGAGGCAAAGCCGTTGGCGGAGAAAAAGGGAGGTCCTGAAATCCAGGAGCACAAAAAAGATGAGCTTGTGGGACTCGTGGAGCAGGACGAGCAGTGTGACCCAAAGGTGAAGACAAAGGATGCGCCAGGAGCCGATGATACAGAGATGGTTTCTGAAGAGCGTGTAAAGAAAGTGCCCCGAGCGGGAGCCTTGGAGTCACCTGGGCCACATTGCTATCAAGAGGGAGATGAGATCATGGGTCTAGTGCGCTGCATCAATGGGTATGGAGCCTTTTTGGACCATGGGGATATGAATGTATTGATTCCTGCAGAAGGGAACAATGCATATCAGTTCAAGTTTGGTGATACTGTCAATGGAACAGTGAAACGAGTGGAAGATGATGGTACCATAATCTTGGACACCTTTCTGGTTTTGGAAGAGGACGTGGAGGACTCTTCTTCGACGCTGCGGAAGTGGAAACCCAGCGGCTGGAGTACGTGGTGGACGGATTCATGGTATGCTGGTCAATGGTACCAAGATTCCAACGGTCAATGGGACTGGAAACAGGAGGAAGAGCAATCCGATGAAGAGCTTGTGGTACAGGAGTTGTCTTCTGAAGAACGAAAAGAAAGGCAACTTTATGGAGAAAAGATCTACAAAGCTCTTCTGGAGAATGGAAATGAAGAGGAAGCCTATGTTGGCAAAATTACTGGGATGCTGTTAGGTCGGCCGATGGAAGATTTACAGGAGTGTGTTGCGGATCAGGCATTCCTCAATGCGGAAGCTCGGCGCGCGTATGGCATCTTGCAAAATGATGGTTGGGAGCCTGATGGTACAGAAAACACAGGTTTGGGGGAGTTAACCACCTTTTCCCGAACACAGTACCACAACGCGCTCTTCGAACTGGCACGTAGGAAAAGGAGATTTTCTCGACCAGTTGTGGGTGATGCGGTGGCAGTGGTGCTGGATCAAGGGGAAGAGGAGTTTTGGAACGCGCTTTGGTTGGACACCAAGCTATTTTTGCAGGAGCTTGATGGTGCAGTGCAATCCATGAGCAAAAGGGAGAACAAGCCAATGGAAGCCTACATGGATCCTGACCAGTACAAAAAGGCTTACATGACACCAAAGACGGTGTTGTCACCTGGTTACAGCAAGCTGTGCAGGTTCTTCAATAAGGGAAGGTGTCGCAATGGCGATGGGTGTCCCTATGAGCATCGTCGGTACGGTGAAGGTTGGCCAGAAGGGGGGTCAACTGATCCAAAGAATAGCCACGAAGCTGATGATGAGGACGGGAACATCGGTGACCCTCCCACAGAGGAAGGTACAGTGGATGAGGCACAGCAGGAGCGGGAGGATTTAGCCTTCCGGGCTAAGTACAATGGTGCATCAAAGGGTGAGCCTACGTCGGGTGAGCCAAAAGGTCGTCTGTGTCTGTATTACAATCAAGGTGGTTGTAAATATGGGACTACATGCAGGTATCTTCACAACGATGACATAGCATTGGAAGGGACTTGGGAGCCCGGCAAAGCTTGGGACAATGCTTCCAGGAAGTCACTAAGGGACGCAGGGTTCCACCATTGCTGTTTCGATTATTACCTCAGAGGACGTTGCCGGAAAGGGTTAAATTTCTGCAAGTACTCCCATGACGAGATGTCAGAGGAGCGGCTGTCGCTCCTGAAACACTTGGTACAGGTGGCCAATCAGGTCCGGTTTGAAAAAGAGAGAGGATGGGAGCTTACGGATAGAAGCACTTTTCAGCCACCTGCGAGTGGGGGAGCTGAATCTTCCTCATCCTCGGCACCAAAAGCGCTGCAAATGACCAATGTGTCACAAAAAGATGGTGAAAAAGGTATTCTGGATGAAGTAGAAGCTGATGAGCAAAAGAATTCGGTGGCTGCATCCACTAGTACTCAGCTTCACAATCCGGAGGAGCCGATTGAAAATTGGATGGCTCGCAACGCACACCTGTGGGTGTATACCCCTCATGTAAGTGAGGTGATGATTACGCTTGGTGTGACCAATGTGTCGGACTTGCAAGAGTTCATCTTTGTGGAAGATTTGGTTGACAAAGGGATCAACAAAGTGACCGCATGCAAAATTCTGCAATTGGTGGGTGAGGTCCGATATCGACCGGGAGGACCGGAAAAGGCAGTTCCTTCTGATGCATCTGTACGGGTACAACAATCTTCTGGGAACAAAGGGACTGGAAGAGCGGCGGTGCGAACCCTCACTCAGGTGCGTGAAGCTGAAGACTCCGGTGCAAAAACTATGCCGAGAGGTTCCTATCGGGAGCTTTTTGATAAGGTCAGGTACCGTGATGGTTGGACGCTTGCGCAGAGGTCTCCGTTGTGCGTACAGAAGCTGCGGTTGGTGGGAGTTGGAATGCCGCCGGTGAATCCACCAACGAAAAAGTATCGGTCAAGATCAAACCCTGTAAGAAGGGGAAGGCCCTTGCTGGACAAAAAACAGGTGCGACAGGTGCCACGATCTCGGTCACAACGACGAGTGCAACTGGCGGAAGTGGTGGAAAAACCGAAGCCACTGGAGCCGGTGAAACCTCGTGGTGGTTTGTCGTATCCATTCAGCAGAGCGTGGGCAGATGTGGTGGATGATGATGACCAGGCGGAGGCTTTGGTCTCGTATGCCGCTTCCTCAAGCGATTCAAGCGAGGAGGAGACCAATGCGGTACAACGCCTGAAGGAACTCTTTTTGCAAGAAAGGGATTCGTGGAGAACTGCGAGTCGTGGCAATGTTCCACAAAGTGGTTCTTCAGGCTCCAATGATGGGCCGAAAAAATCGGTTCACCTTGGCGAAGGGCGCGACAAAGCGTCGCGGGGGGAGACCCGCCAAGAAGTGACTTCACAAGTTTTTTCGCTACCACAACCTTCTCGTCGAGCTGAACGGTCTCAAAAAAGAACAAGGGATGGTTCAGTTATGGTTGGTTCGCTGGCGGTGGGCTCCACGGATGAGGTTTTACCTGGGCAAGGTGCTGCTGGACAGGTGAATGTCTCTGAAAGCGCTCAAGTTCTTCCTGGGCATGAAGTGGCTGGACAGGAGACGGCGCCGGAAGGAGCAGTACAGATTTCTGGCGAGGAGACCGACCAAAAAGAAGGAGAAGGCGGGAGCAATGATCTCCGTGGTAATGATGCGAAGATGTTGGATGGTGGTCCGGTGAGGAGTGACCTTCAGCAATTGCTGGTGAAAGGCCTTCTGACTCGAATTTATTGGAAGGTTGCAGTTGGCAAGTTGCCCATGGGGCAAAGAGATTGCCAAAAAGGGTCCAATAAGATGGATCGAAATTTGGTTATTAGCATGTCATCCGAGGGTGCAAGCGAACAGGATGAGAACCTGGCACTGGAGGACGATGCTGATCAGTCAATGGGAGACGGTGCAATGGTTATGGTGTATGATCCAGGAACGCTGATCCAGTCGCCAACAACTGATTGGGTTATGCGTCGCGGTCTGACCGATCGTACCGTCTGGCCAGCAATGGCGCACCTGGCACAGAGGATATGTGCTGAAATGGTTCAAGTGGATGAAATGAATGCCCAGCTAGGGACTGGAACACTCCTTTTTCAAAGGAGAGATCAAGGATATTATACTGACCTGCATCATTCGTTCCATGACAACCCGTGCTTGCCGGCGGTGGGGAACCCTCTTTCGGTGATGGGTGCCTTGTTGTCTCCTGGTCTGGAAGGGGAATTCAAGAATACGGACAAGTTTGGTACTGCTATGGAGGCAATTGCCTATGATTGGAGCCGCAGTCCAGGCATGGAAGTTCATATTGAACTTATGGCGAGGGTAGCCAAAATGGTTCACCCATTCCTGAATCTGGGAGCACAAGGGTCGGTGATGGTTTCAGAATTTCTCTGGCAGCGCGGGAGGGCTCGGTTGATGGAGTTTCTTCAAGCGGCGACTTGTGCGGACCAATTGGAGGCTCTCTGGAGAAGGATGGACGACGATGCGGATGAGGAGGTGGATCCTTCGACAGCGATGCTGGAAGTTCTTGGACTAGAGGATGCGGTGCTTGATCAAGGGAACAATGAATCCCTTATTCCCGTTGAAGATGCTGGAGGTGAGACAAGCGGTGACACTGGAGGGAAGGGCAAAGCGCCAGAAGTTTCTCCGGAAGAGGAGAAATCCAGTGGGTCATCCAGACTGGCGGACACAAGGATTTTCTTGTGGTCAGTGTACTCCCGCGTGGCTTCGAATTTCTCTATGCAGGACCGCACTACTGGTAAGATCTTTGACAGCACCAAAGGATATCCTGGTGAAGGACCAAACAATGATGACAATCCTTCCTCTAAGGGGAACTTTCCCTGGATTTCAGAAGACTACCTCGACGAAGTGGTGTCAAAAAAGATGGAAAGGTCTTCAGATATGGATGGGTTTGTTCCGGGAAGTGAGGGATCATTGGAAAAGGTAGAGGTGGAGAATGTTACTGCCTCTAAAATTCTTATGGCTCTTTGGAAGAAGGGACATAGAGTTGGGTTTAGAAGGTTGCGTCGTTTGAATGCATCTGGATGCAAGGTTGGAGCAATGAAACGTCCAATCAAAAGGGTGCAGAAGATTGGCGCTAGGAAGGCCTTCATGAAGATGTTCAATGTTTTTGGATCGTCTCAGCATGGCTCAGGAGTTGGCGGAAAACCGATCATGAAGGTGGTAGGACCAAGGCCAGGTTTTCCAGCTGTACTCCAAGCACCAAATACTGATAGCACGTCGGGTGAAGGGAGCAGTCCCCAGGTACATGGCAATGTTCATGTAGAGCACAGTCGCCCTATGGACCGGTATGAGGCAGAGCGCTTGGAGAAGAGGAAGAAGGGTTTCTGCTATTGGTTTGGCAAAGGGAAAGATCGCTGCAAATTTGGTGACGACTGCAAATTCATCCATTCCGAAGATGATGTGGTGCTACATTCATATTGGTGCAAGTACTATGTGGCAGGGAGAGAATGTTTCGCTGGAAAGGATTGTGAGTTCTCGCATGATGCAACTGGTGTGAGGTGCGTCCAGTTTGCTCGGTCTGGGAAGTGTCGGTTTGGTGACAGGTGTGTCTTTGGACATGAGGTTCCGTTGGAAAAACAGAGGCCAAGGTCTCCAAGGACGCCCCCAAGGGATGGTCCAAGGAGAAAGTCTGGTGCAAATGGTGGAAAAAAGGAGATCTCTCCTGAACAGTTCGGTGATGATGAGGAGGATTTTATGGTTTATGACGAAGAGACCAAGATGACGGAACTGTTGATGGAGGCGATTTCATTTCTGTCCAATGGCAAGTCAGATTTGGCTCGAGCAGAGGCGGACCCATTGTTCAAACTCCTGAAGATCACTGGAGATGCTGACTACATGGATCAAGTATGGGTTTCGTGGACCACTGAAATGTTGTCAGTGCTGGAACTTCTCGAAGTAGTGAAGTCGTACGATGTTTCGCTCGCGGAGGTGGAAGAATGGGTCAATGACCTGAGGATATGGTATGAGCGAGCCAATTTGGGAGAAGAAAAGGATCCCAAAAAAGGGAAAAAGAGGTCCCTAGAAGGGGAGTCCAGCAAAGATATTCCTGCCGAAAAAGAAGTGGTTGAGACTTCGGAGACGGAGGTTGCCGTTGAGGAGGAGAAGAAAAAGGTAAAAAAGAAGAGGAAAGCTGCAGCTATCGAAGATCCTTATACCCTCATGGTTCCAAAGCCGAAGAAGATGCCGGCGGTCATTGAGAAGGGTGGATCATCATCCAATGTGGTGGTTTCTGCAGTGGAAAAAGCCTCAAAAGCGCGCACAAAGTCAAATGTCGGTGGAAAGACAAAGAAGAAGGAGAAAAGTCAGAGTCCCAAAAAAGAAGAGGTGGTAATGGTGCAAGATCCTGAGGAAAAGGATCGTCCATCCGATGCGGAGGCACCAGGGTCTGCCAATGCGAATGAAGAGCTGGATCAATCTTGCCAGGCGATTGAGGATGCGAAGAGAGAAGGATTGGTATCCTCAATTCAAAGGGGCATACAGGATCCTGTTCTTACAGTTTCGGACCTGGAGTATATTCTGCTGCAACTTCACCTCAAGATTGCCAACAATCGGAAAAAGAAGTGATTGGATGGTATGGATGAAGGGATGGTTTTTCTCTTTCTGGAGACAGGTGCGCTGGAACAGCCAATGTGCTGACAATGTGGTGGTTACTATTAAGGGTATGGAAATCCCTGATAGTAGGAGTCAGTAGCTTTTCGCGTAGCGAAGACCACGGTTTGTGGTGAAGAAGGCCAAGGAGTCTTCAGTGATGAGAGGATCAAGGTGAAAAAAGATTCTCTATGGGTAGTAGGTTAGCCAATGTGCTATAATTCCGTCCTGGAAGACGTTAAACCACAATTTGCATTTCAAGCAGCTGGCTGCTGCCGTAATGGCAGTTTTTGGCCAAAAGATCTGCATCTCCAATGTGTCCTAGGAAATCCTAGGACAGGGGGAGTGCGG
Organism: Symbiodinium natans; assembly: GCA_905221605.1. Classification (NCBI taxonomy): domain Eukaryota; class Dinophyceae; order Suessiales; family Symbiodiniaceae; genus Symbiodinium; species Symbiodinium natans. Next base: position 82,100 of record CAJNDS010000675.1, read on the forward strand.
AGCTGCAATTGGTATTGTAGAAAAGAGTTAGTGTTGAGAGTTGGAAGGGTTAATGAACCCGGTAATCGTATTTGGCTCAAGATGGGCTTGAACAGAAAGCCACAAGTTCAAAAAGAAGTGCCTGGGTTCTTAGGGTTTGGTAAGGGTGTGGATTCCTTCCCCTTTTCCTTCCCCCCTGGGTTGCTCTTATCCGTGTTCTTGGTTGTTTCTTGGTTCGATCTGGGAAATATAAGTTCAGGGCGATTAGGGGAGTTGATTTCCTTCCTTGGTTGTCCCCCCGTACCCTAAACCCTAAACAACTTGTGCTGAGCAGAGGCCACGCCCGAAGGGGGTGCAAACCCGGATGCGGAGTCGCTCTTCGTGAGGTGCAGCAGCCAGGAAGTGGTCCTAGCGTATAGGGTTTAGGGTTTAGGGTTTAGGGTTTAGGGTTTAGGGTTTAGGGTTTACGGGTAGGGTTTCGGGTTTAGGGGTCCTAGCGTAATCTACTACTTGTGAAAGAACCCCCCCCCCACTCCAAAGAATGCAAAATATTATTCCTTATAAGGGCAATATAGGTATCAATTAGTATGCTATTTTTTGGGGTTCTTAAGCAAACAGCAGTAATCTGGGTGCCTTGTAGTGCTAGACCCTAAGCCCTAAACTCTCAACCTGTCTCCCTTTCTTCAGAGTTCGGTTCCCTTAAAAAATTCCGTCTTAAGCCTTTTAAGATCTTTCTTCGTGGGCTAGGGTTTAGGGTTTAGGGTTTAGGGTTTAGGGTTTAGGGTTTAGGGTTTAGGGTTTAGGGTTTAGGGTTTACTGGGCAATCCAGGCACAGAGCTTAGGAATCATGTTCAATCTCAGGGCGCAAGTCGCAGTCACATCTAAAGGTGAAGGTGTCGGGTTATGATATGGGGGTCGGAAAAAATTACTAACATTCCCTCGTGGTCCCTTTGTAATCATACTATAACAACCCCCAAAACATCCCCACGCCTAACTTATGTATAACGGGGGGGGGGTGTACTTAGGGGGAAAATTGGGCCGCCAAGGCAGAAATGTATAACGTGGGGGGTCGGTATAGCGAGGTCTGAGGTGCCGTGCACGGATTCAAGCTGTGACACTGCCCTTGCAAGATGCAGATATATTTCAGCAACGCCTGGAAGACAGCCGCGCGTGCAAGAACGACAGACACATGTAGAAGTGCATCATAATCCATGCCTCACTCCGCATCCGTGCCGGTTCCCTGTTCGATACGGGCAACACGAGCAGACCGTCTCATTGGATCTCAGCTCCAGGCTCCAGGCTTTGGTCTCTTGAGGTACATCCCCAACATTGTATAGTAGGGAGGCGGGGAATGTATGGCGGGGGGGGGGGTCCGTCATGCATTCTGCGGGTTTCGGGGACAGGTCCAGATGCCGTAAGATCGCAGCTCTGGGAGGTACATGCCTAGCTTGGTGGGTAGATACGGGCAACACGAGCAGACAGTCTCATTGGTGTAGTAGGGAGGCGGGGAATGTATGGGGGGGGGGTCCGTCATACATTCTGCGGGTTTCGATGCAGCTCCATGAAATAGGTCCCCTGTCGCCCATGTCCCAATATCTCAGTTGTTGGAGGCAGCCCCTGGATTTCTAGGGAGCTTTCATTTCTCCGGGCCTTAGCAGATCCCCGCAGCAGGCCACGTCCCCAAGAAACTTCTCATAGAGATTCGCACTTTGTCACCAACTCTTTTGCCAAGGCATCGTAGCTCGTCGTTCCGTTATTCGGTGCTTTTCCCAACTCACGCCTGAAAGGCCCATGGGGGGATCGGCTTTTTCTGTGATTACAAGCGACCGAAGAGCACAAAGGCAAAAATCGATCACATGTCATTAGGGTCCGTTATGCATTTCTCTTGGCCTGGTAAACCCAGGAAATTAATGTATAACGGAGGGGGGGCGTCGTAAGTAGGAGTTAGGCGTAGGTATCCCAAAACCCTATTCTAATTATTCAGGCCCCTAGATTAGTTTGGAACCAGATGGGCTCACATGCGGCGTAGCCCTGGCCTCTTTCAACTTCAGTTTGCCTTGAGGCCCCCAAGAGACGTTCGATCCTGGGCCCATGTAGGGCTTCGCGTTTTAGGTTTTTTTACTCGGGGCTTACGGTCTAAGCCCCAGGGTTTCGGAACGATTCCGAGCTAAGACATCGTCCACTCCTTGATGTTGGTTTAGGGAGCTAAGGCCACGGGATCTCCGAAGCCGCTAACTCTGAACCCTAAACCCTAAACCCTGAACCCTAAACCCTAAACCCTAAACCCTACTCCTGGGGCCTCAACCCGACACATCCTTCAACCCCAAGCCCGTTGTGCTATAGAACCTACAACTCTAAAATCATAAAGCCGTTTTCCCTGAACCCCAAACAAAGCTTACGACCCGAAAGCCTGAAACCCCACACTCTAAAGCCTAATATGAGGGTCGGAATAACTACTAATCGTATCCCCTTATGGTCCCTTTATATTATAATAACCCCCAAAACCCTATTCAAATTATGAAGGCCCCTATGTTAAGCATCCCTGCCCTCAAGCCCTCAAACCTTAAACCCCCTAATTCCCAACCCGGTCTAGGGTTTAGGGTTTCGGGTTTAGGGTTCGACCCGAAACCCCCAGTTAAATTTTCTGCGGCCATCCCCACCCTACAGCTGCAGCACCCAATTTGGGCGCCATCCTGCCGTTATCGCCTCGGTAGGCCCTTCGGACACTTTACATTTGCCCTTGTAGTGGGCTTAAGAGGACTGTACCTAAGCATTTTTCAGGGGGCTTTAAGGAACATCCTCGTCAAGCAAAAAGGAAGGATAGAAAGGCCCCGAGCCCCCAGACCCTAAACACACTAAACTGCAGGCTTCTGTCGCGGGGCTCTCCGCGCGGAATTCTCTGGGGGTGGCACCCGTTAAGGGATTATATAGGACCCCCATTCCCTCATTCCTCCTAAACCCTAAACCCAAACCCTAACCCCTACTAAGAACCAGCCAGTGGTCGGCTTCCCTGGGGGTGGGCACTCCAGGGATCAGGCCAGGATACCGGGCCGGACACACAGCGAGGAGGCGAGGAGAGGATGTTCCCCCTGATACTAAGAGGGTTTAGGGTGTAGGGTGAGGGTGTAGGGTTGAGGGTTTAGGGTTTAGGGTTTAGAGAGTCCTTAACAGGGATTGTAGTACCCCCTCTTATAAGCCCTACGAAGGACTGCCAGCATGCATAAGGGGGGAACATTCCCAGGAGAATGACTCAAAATCCCCCCGCCCCGGCCCCCCCCCCCCCCCCCCCCCCCCACCCCCCCCGCCCAGACGCGAGAAGAGAAAACCTTTTGAAATCAGACGACCCGCAACCGCCGGCCAGGGATCGCCAGGGCTACAACTCAAAGGTGAAGGCGCCAGCATCGCAGGGTTTCGTGTGTAAGGGTGCAGGCAACGGATTCATGGGGTTTGGGGTTTGGGGTTTGGAGTTTGGGGTGTCATTCGGGCCAGGATGTAGCGCTTAGAGTTCTTAGAGACAGAGCTGTCGGGCTTAGAGCTTAGCAAGAAAAAGACGTGTACTGTTAGCTCGCTGCAGTTTTCGATAATTCACGCCTGCGGTTTGTGGATCAGCTGGAGGGGTGCCTTCATCCTAACCTTGATTCCTGGAGTGGCAAAGAGCAGTCCGAAAAAACAGCCCCATGGCTCTCAACTCAACCCTTAATCTACATCGTTCTCGATTCTCACATAGCGTCTGCAGGTTCAGCTAGTTCAGGCTCGGGGATTTAAGTGGAGTTCGGGCTTGCCCTGGAACAAGGATGCCTTCAAGAAAGGCTTGTGTCTCCCATCCAGCACGAGCGCGGTGACTCACAAAGCCCTTGATGAGATCAACATCAACCCGATCCAAAACCTAGAACCCCCAAATAGCACCCTAAACCCTAAAGGCTAAACCCGAAGCCCTAGACCCTGAACCCTAAGCCCTAAGCCCTAAACCCTACACCCTAAACCCTAAACCCTAGACAAGTTTTAATTTAAAAGAGGATCCCACCAGGCGCCCCCAAACAGCCACACTGTCCTGAACAGCCCGGCAAACTTGGCGTTTTCCAGGAGGCCCCCACTCATCCGGCTCTGGCATGAAGCCGAAACCCCAAGCACCAAAGGGTTTAGGGTTTAGGGTCCTAAACCCTAAACCCTCAACCCTGTTTACTGAGTGAGGGAATGATAGGGGCCCGGAATGATCCCAAGGGGAGGCATCCGATCTCCTTCAGGAGCTCAAAGAGTTACCAAGGGGTTGTCCCACTAGAACCTTGCAGACTTGTATTATATGCATCATACTGTAGATATATATATATATATATATATGTATATGAGTATATTAGACATATAAGTATATATACATAGAATTAAGACTTCCCATTCTAGTACTCCAAAAAAAGCTTTCATGCTAAAGCACCAAGAGGCCCTGGTGCAGAAGCAGTTGGAGGATGACGACATGGGCTGCCTTAGCGCTGTGCCGGGCTGCCAAGGGCTCCACATGTGCCAGGAGCTCTTTTGGGGTTTAGGGTTTCAGGGTAGTTTTGGGGTTTAGGGTTTAGGGTTTAGGGTTTAGGGTTTAGGGTTTAGGGTTTAGGGTTTAGGGTTTGGGGGCTCAAGGGACTAAAGGAGGGACCCTTACAAGGAACCTTAGGGGTTATTTAGGGTTATTTGGGGGGGGAGGGGGGGGTATGTATAACTCTTATGTAGCGTACTAAGATTCAGGGCCTTTTTGGGGGGTCCCTCCTTTGCCTATTTTGGGCTGCCTTCTGTAGACGATGGCTAAATAGTAAGGACCTAGGTAGCCTTGGGGTATGTTTCCCTTTCTCGGGTTCGAGGGAATCTTGCTTCAGAATGTTAACAACTTGCCCTAAGGAAGATATTGACTCACCTCAAACCCTGAAGCCTGAACCTTAAAGCATTGCTGACTGGTAAATGGGGGGGGGGGGGGGCATGGCTGACTTTGTAACTAATGCAGGCTCTCTCGAGCGCAGTTCTTCAGGCATTTCGACCCATCACTTTTGTTTACTGCCAGCAAGTGCCCTGCAAAGCATCGTGAGTGCTAGGCCACAGGAAGGTGGAAAAGAAAAACTCAACCCAAACTCTGAAGCCCTAAAGCCTGGACCCCGAAGCCCTAACCCTAAACCCTAAACCCTAAACATCCCAAGCCCCCACAAGAGCACGGCTTCGCCCCTCAGCCTCAAAGCACCCGGTGCAAGCAACTGCATGGCACCTTGAGGGTTGTTTGAAGGCTGCAGGGTTCTCTAGGGTTTAGGGTTTAGAGTTTAGGGTTTAGGGTTTAGGGTTTCTGCTTTAGGGTTTAGGGTTTAGGGTTTAGGGTTTTGCGAGAGAGAGAGAGAGGGAGGGTTTAGGGTCTAGGGTTTCTGCACCAAGGGCTGCATTTGGCAAGCAGGCGACATCCCAGCACACGGGTGCGAGGATATCCGCCGGGTGAGTCTTCAACCCGAGACCCCTAGACTCTCAAACTCCTAAACCCCCCAAACTGTTTCCCCCAAACCCTAAACCCTAAACCCTAAACCAACTCCCAAACCTCCAAACCCCTTTGCACCTCCTAGACGCCTTTTGCAAGCCAAATCCCCCTAGAAGAGCGGCAACAAACCTGACACCTCAAGCCCCAGAGGTTTAGGGTTTAGGGTTTAGGGTTTGGGGTTTGGGGTTTAGGGTTTAGGGTTTAGGGTTTAAACCCATATCCAAGGCCTTGAATCTTCGCATCAGCCTTGGTCTCTGAGGCTGCGGAAGTGGGGAGGGGTTTAGGGTTTAGGGTTAAGGGTTTAGGCCGAAGTCCAAATGTGGTATAGTGGAGTCGGAAACCTGTAACCCATTTCGGGCATTAAAAATCCCTATAGAATCCGAAAGGTTAACCTCTAGTTCCCCTAGGACACTGGACAACGAAGAAGAAGAAGGCATCAGGACTTAAGGAACTGGGTTAGGGATGACGGTCAACAAATAGCGCACGAACCACATCTGCCACGAAGTCGGAGCTTCGTTGAAGATTTCGGGTCTCTGGCTTAGGCTGAGGGTTTAGGATTTAGGGTTTCGGGTTTAGAGTGCAGGGTTGAGGGTTTAGAGTTCAGGGTTTAGGGTTTAGGGTTTAGGGTTTTTTGTTAAAGAGCCTCGGATCCCCAAGGGGGGGCTCTGCCAACCCTTGGAACCAAGTATCAGGTTGCTGTGGGGGATCAGCTGAACGCCTCCAGGGAGTCTGAATGGTTTTTGAGAGTTTGCGAGGGCCTACCTACTATTTGCTATAGGGTTTAGGGTTTAGGGTTTAGGGTTTAGGGTTTAGGGTTCTTATGGGAGGGGGGTTCAAGGGGGGTAGGTAACCCAAGGTTCCCTAATACTCCCCACTACTCCCTAAGGCTCTGTAAACTTCCCTAAGGTTCCCTTGGTACATACCCCCCTTGAACCCCTGTCCCTTAAGAACCCAATAATATAAGCCCCAGAACCCGAAACACTAAACCCCACCTCTTAACCGAGGCCCGCGCGCTTGCATCCAGGGTAGCATAGCCTCGTGGGCGGGCAATCCCCAGACCACTTAACCGACCCTACTCCCGAAAGCCATGAAACTTGCATCCCAAGCCCTAAACCCTAAACCCTAAACCCTAAACCCCGCATTTTGAAATTCTTTTGTAAAGGCTGGCTAACATGCCTTAGAGTCTTCAAGTCCTCAAGCCCTTCAAACCCCAGAAGAAAGCCATCGAAAGAAACCAGCAAAGCCCTGTGAGATACCTGTAAAGCCCTTTGATAGGGTTTAGGGTTTAGGGTTTAGGGTTTAGGGTTTAGGGTTTAGGGTTTAGGGTTTAGGGTTTAGGATACCGAAACCCTAAGACAAGCAACAACCAAAGAACACAGAAGTTCTTGATTGAAAACTCCAAATAAACAAAAACCGACAAACGTTGAAATTCTTTGCGGCCCCCTTTACCGCGCCGAGGTTTGGCCCCCAGAATTGAGCAGCCGCCGGAATCGCCGGGGGTTAGAAGTTGAAGGGCTGAGGGCTTAGGGCTTAGGGTTTGGGGTTTAGGGTTTAGGGTTTGGGAACCCACAAAACGCGGGCCTCCACGGCGTCCTGTTCTGCTCGGGTTTAGAGTGGGTTTCAAGAAGACTCAAGGGAATCGGTGCATGTTAAGGTTTTAGGTTGCATCTAGGTTTAGGGTTTAGGATTTAGGGTTTAATTAGGGTTTAAAGAAACGACCGGGTGGTCTAACGCCGTATTGAACCCCTTGGCATGAAACACAGATGCCATTGTCTCACCGCTAGTCGAAGATTTGCAGCTTCTGCGAATCAAAACATGGAACGCGCAACTGGGACTGCCCTAAACCCTAAACCCTAAACCTCAAACCCTAAACTCTATCAGTTCTTCTGTGTCAGCTTGCAACGGTTATGCAATAGTGGCTTGCAGGAAAGGTTCATGTCGATCCCGCCGCCATGGTGCGTATGCAACAGACCGAAGAGAATGGCCGAACGGTTCGGGACACAACAAGGGATCAAGGGCTTTTTGCAAGTAGAGTGGGCAATATCTCGAGGCTGATGCTTGCGCTGTCTCACTGTTTTTTCTTAAACGTCATGCCTTACACCCCAACCCTCAACCCTAAGCAGATGCAGCGGCTGAGTTCTGGTCTTGAACATTTAACCGTTTCAGTAAGCCTCGCAATTATTTGAAACAAGGGTTTGGGTTTAGGGTGCGGAGTTTAGGTTTAAGGCTACATGTTGAAGGGCGGCTCAAGTTAACTGATTTGATGTGTTGCATTCTGGGAGCCCCGGGAAATTTGCGGGCATATTCCGGCATAAGGGCCCCGTCTGGTTCTCAAATTCCTTTGCAACGGAAATGTAGGGCTCGATTTGTGTGATCCCTGGAGTCCATAAGAAAGTAGACTTGGGGGCCCTTTCCTATCCGGGGTACCTTCGTGGGGTCCTTCCTGTAAGGGGATCCTACCATTTCTGGGTTTATCTTAGGGGTCCTCTATTTTCGTACAACCCCATTGGTATGGAAGCTCAAAGAACCCCAGTTTCCTCCAAAGAAATTAGAGGTTTGCTGCAGTTGTTTGAGCCTTGCGGGTGTGGAGGTCTGCAGTTCTTCAATCATGCGCTCTGCATTCTTGATGAGATCATGATCTCGCGCTTCGAGCACGAAGTTTTCGTTCAGCTCACAGAAGCTGCATCTTTTGCACATGAAACATTTGATCTGCGCAGACATTGTGCATTCTGCGCAAACTCCTCATGTGCAAGACTAGCCATATTCATCGCTTGGCTCTGCTGCCATGGCACCATCGCTCGCTGAATTTAGCAAGCTCATTCCCATCCACGAGGTGGCGAGGGAGCACTACCTGGACGAAGACGATCGCAGGATTTGTGTGGACATTGATAACCGTGCCGATGAACGAAAGCACAGGGCACCCGCTCGTCACTCAGGGGTGTACAGCAGAGATCCATACCATCGGCCCCTGACAGCATTGAACGTTCCTCATATTCCAGCTTCCGTTTATTGGTACACACAGCAAACTTCACGGGTTTGCGAGTCCGCCAGCGCAAAGTATTCTGCACAGCTTGAATTCGTCATTTTGTGGAACACGAGTGAGACCCGGTGGGAACATTACATGGAAAGCCTTGAGATTGAGAAGGATCTCACTCGAAACAAGGATGACTGGGGGGTGATATCTCGCTATCTCTACGCAACCAACTCTAACAACGATCCCACAGACCCTCTGGCTGGGGAATGGATCCATGAGGACCTCTTGTGCGGGGGGACTTACGCCACCGCATGGTCTCGAAGTGGTTTCTGGCGGGCCTTGCAAGCGGAATGCCGCGCAGCTGGCGGAGAAGTGGTTTACCAGGATGCGGAGCAAACTGGACAGAGGCCAGTGCCCAATCCGAAAAGCTGTAATATAGGCGTCGTAATAATTACGAATGGTATTCGTTTATGGCCCCCTTATAAATAGACTGTAAAACCCTCCACAAACCCTATTCTAATTATTAAGGCCCCTACATGAGCTTCCGGCAACTGCTTCTCTAACTCGACGTCCTGTGTTCGTGCACTCGTGCCATATAGGCCTTCAAAATTGGCTTTGTCCAGCTCGCATTTGCAGGTGCCACATTCTCTTCCTGGTGGACAGCTCGAAGTCCATGTCAAGCAGGGATCTTGTACTGGAAGATCGACGCATGCGCCGTATCGATGGCGCCGTGCTGATGTTGAAGGAGTTCGCGCAGAATGACCCCGGGCAAGGCTGCGACATGTACACAGCCATTCTTGTGTCAGATGCAGGAGAGCAGGCACCTTGTACTGTCAGAGAGGGATAGGTCGGGTAGGTCTCTCCACATCTTTAAGTTCAGCGTGCCTTGAGTCGTTTTGGCTTCGGTTTCGCTTCGGGGGCCCATTGGGCGCTAGACCCTACGGCATCTCGCCCGCCTCTTGAGGTGATATGCAAGCAATCAAGCGCCCGGCAGCTACTGGATTGCTTGGAGACGTGTTCCCTAGAACCCAAGCACGGAGCATCTTACACGCGGGTTGTTGAGTGCATCCGCACGCTTTCGGACGTTCGTGAACGCACTCGCGTGATTTTCCTTTCAGATGCTCGTCCTGGTGATGCAGGACCTTATCTGACCTTCTACTGTCAGTTCCTGTCGTGGCTGAATGCGAATTGCAAGGTTCTGCCGTTAGATACCCTCCAAGTCTATACGATTGGCCTGCAAGAGGCTCAGTTTGAGATCCTCCAACAG
>CAJNDS010000676.1:0-91490 GCA_905221605.1 Symbiodinium natans
CGGTGTCTTGGTCTCGATTGCCGGTGTCTTGGTCTCGAAGTGGTGCCCAACACTAAAAATATACGATTTGTTGATGGTGTCTTAGTCTCGAAGTGCCCCAGCACAAAGATGTACGATTTGTTGATGGTGTCTTGGTCGCGAAGTGGTGGCACAGCACTAAGATGTATGTTTTGTTGCTGGTGTCGTGGTCTCGAAGGCGGTGCCCCAGTACGATTTGTTGCTGGTGTCTTGGTTTCGAAGTGGTGTCCCAGCACGAAGATGCACGATTTGTTGCCGGTGTCTTGGTCTCGAAGTGGTGCCCCAGCACAAAGTTTTACGATTTGTTGTCGGTGCCTTGGTCTCGAAATGGTACCCCAGCACGAAGATGTACGATGTGTTGTCGGTGTCTTGGTCAGTTGCCGGTGTCTTGGTCTCGAAGTGGTGCCCCAGCGCGTTAAGATGTACGATTTGTTGCCGGTGTCTTGGTCTCGGAGCGATGCCCCAGCATTAAGATGTATGATTTATTTTCAGTGTCTTTGTCTCGCACTGAAATGTACGATTTGTTGATGGTGTCTGCCACATTCTCCAAGCTCTGGTTGAAATCGTCTCCGAAGCTCAAGGACTGCAAGCTGCCAGGCAAGGCCACATTTTCCAAGCTCTGGTTGAAAGCGTGTCCGAAACTCCAGGACTGCAAGCCGCCAGGCAAGACCGCATTCTCCAAGCTCTGGTTGAAGCGATGTCCAAAGGTCAAGGACCGTAAGCCCTTTGGCAATTCAACATTCGCCAGACCGCGCTCACGGTGGAATTCCAACGAAGAGATTGCATCCTTTGCATGTACGTCCATCACGCTCAGGCGGTGGCCGTCACTGGCTTTCAGAAACGCAGCTGCTGCGTGCCCTGCACCAACCTAGGTGGGCCCCTTGACAAGCCCCCGCATAAACAAAATCCAGAGTAGGATCCTCGCACCCAACAATGAGGGAAAACATACTCATGCCAAGGGCAACTTCTTGAACCACATACGTGATGACATCACTCTGAGCTTACGCCAACAGCGGCTTGGAATCGTCTAGGCCATTGCCGCCAGCGACCAAGACAAGCATACCACCTGGCTGCAAGCCGATCCTTCTTGCGACGCTCTCGCGCAAGTCTTTCACGGTCATGTTGTCTTCAAAGGAGATCTGCACTTCTGAACCATCGAGACCACAGACCGTCAAGCGTCGGCCAGCAGTAAGGCCATCAAACTCGTCTTGAGACAAGCCGCGAAATCCTGGTGCAAGGTCGGCCATGGGGGGGGCACACGCCTTGGCTTGCGTGACCTTGTGGACGATATGAACCTAGACCTGAATAAGGGTTTGAAAGTTGGTAGTCTAGGGTATATATAGGGCACCAGTAGCTGATCCCAATGTTAGGCGAATTTTGTTCCAAAAGGAGTGGACTGCTGCCGAAGGTCAAGCAAACAGCTGGTGGGCTTACAGTTTCCAGGCTCTGGATGAAGACATCTGCCACCCTAAGCCACATTAACCCTAAACCCTAAACCATAAACCATACAAATCCTAAACTCAAGGATTGACAACGCAGAGCCTTTCAGCCGTCCAGCAGGGTGAGGCTTGGACGAATGGAGATAAAGCGAATGGCGTGTCTTGGCTTCTAGGCTCCCCGAGCTCGGTAATCTTTGGTGGAAACTATTGCAAGCTAATTTAGTTGTCCAGTACCTAGCGGTTTTAAAGGTTAACCTTTGGGATTATAAGGGGAACATATTAACCCAACAAGGTTAAAGGTTACCTACTCTACTACGAAGCTAAGGGACGCATGGCTGCGACTTTCTTTCTCCCCATATCTGCGCACGGCATCCTGATTCGCCCGATAGGGCGGCCACTTATGGTAAGGAGGCATCCATGTCACCTCGTAGGCGCCAGGATGCACTTTAGCAACCTGCGCCTTGAAGTACATGCCGTGCCACAGCGCTTCCACGGTCTGCCCCACCTTAAGTGCCTTGAGGGCCTCTTCTTCTGAGGCTCCAAGGCCTTTGGAGATGAGAAACTCGGCAATCTCCACGGCGCAGGCCTTGAGCCTTGGTGCCTCTGACGCGTCGGTGAAGAAGAGGGGAAGGACGTGCTCGGATCTCCGGTACACACGCACCTACACTCCCCCTATAGAACCTTATTAAGACTAATATGATTTAATATCCTTTTTTGGGTTTGATTTACACAAAATAATTAAAAATGATTCCCAAAAGGGGGACAGAGGCACTTCTCCGCCCCGGTAGCAGTCGCTGCCTTCGCAGAGGCCCTGATGGCCACGGCGCTGGCGGTGGCCTCTCTCGGGCCGCACTAACCCTGGAACTGCCAGGCACCTGACTTCTCCGATAACCTAGGGGGAAAAAAGGTTAAACTTTATTATTTCTAATAAATAAGGAAGCCCAAAAAGTTTGTAAAGTTCAACTATTGGCTAAGTAAGGCACAGAAAGGCGCAGGGGAGGCCGCAGCCGTAGGAGCGCCCGAACTCGATGTTGGTCGCGGCGTAGATGCCTCGTCCGAATGCTTCGCCATTCAGGACTTTCACTGCGGTTCCATCCGCGTTGGCGGAGCCCGGCGGGCGCAGGTTGTTCTCAACAATTGCTGTGACATTCTCCTATGCTCCCCTTAGAACCTTCCTAAAAATAGCATTTTTAATGTCATCTTGGGTTTCATATGAAACAAAAAATAGAAAGAGAATTCTCAAGGGGGGATAGAGTTTCTTCCCGAGTCCAGTGGTAGACCACCTCCAGTTGCATCTCGGCCTCCTCTTGGGCCTTCAGCTCGAAGAGCCGCTTCACGAAGGCGACGGCCACGTCGAAGTTGCAAATCTCTCGGGGCTGGTTCATGCGGGGAATGATGCTGTCCTTGGTAGCCCAGCAGCCATATTATGATCAGGGCACCATTTTTTTGGGGTTGGCGAATTTTATAAGGGATCCCACAACCCAAAAAAAAGAGGGCAAAGGGTACCAATGGGCTACCAAGTGTCTGTTGAGACACTTTCCGACTGCCAGGTCGTATACGGGGGATCCCAGCTGACCAGGTGGCGGCCGTCCTCGAGAGTCTGACTGATGCGTGCGGCATACCAGTGCCCATCGCTCCAGCGAACCAGAACTGCATCTCCTGCACCGGTTTAGGGGTACACGACTTTTGTTGCTCTATAAGGTTGCGACAACTTGATTGCATCAACCTACCACAAGAATCTAGGCGTTGTGTTTGTCGGTGTGCAGGGATCCTGGCGTGATGTCTTATGCAAATCAGATGTGGCCACTTCTCTAAATTCTGGTTTCTTTTGGGGTCACTACTCCAAGGCGGCCCCTATGATTTTGGGTACCCAAAAAATAGGAGTTAAGATTAGGGGGAATTTTGGGGATATAGACCCTCTCAATAAGGTCCCTGTTAAGAGGCCCAGAAGTAGGGTGAAGAAGGGTCCCCTTTTAAGGGGTCTCCCTCATACTACGTAGGAAACCCTAAACCCTAAACCCTAAACCCCAAACCCCAAACCCGAAACCCTAAACCCTAAACCCCCAACCTACCCTAACATGTGAGCCCGTGGGCTGCTTCGAAAAAGAAGGCGCCTGCGCCTGCCGCGCTGCGGTTGCCCGGCAAGCCCGAGCCACCAGACCGAGCCATCTCCACGATCTGCGCCTGAGTTTAGGGTTTAGGGTTTAGGGTTTAGGGGCCTTTGCTTCGGACTTTTCTCCCTTGGTGCACTTTAGGGCTGTGAGTTTAACAGGGTTTCGGGAGTTTATGAAATAATGAATATCTAAAAAAGGAGATGCAACAAACAAACAGCCATAACCTGCTGCAAGATCAGAGCTAGAACCTTGCCAAAAAAAAAACATTTTGAATATCCTCTTGGGTTTTATACAAACAAAAAAAGAGAGGAGAAAAAAAAAAAAAAAACTAAAAGGGGGATGTAGCAGAGAAGGTGCAGCGATGTCGATCTCCGAGGTGGAGCTTCGCATCTCTGAATCGAGCAACTCCTGGTGCACTCGGTGAGCAGCCAGGTGGTCCTCCAAGTCCTCACTTCCAGGCGATGCAAGGTCTCTGTAAGGTTTAGGGTTTAGGGTTTAGGGTTTAGGGTTTAGGGTTTAGGGTTTAGGGTTTAGGGTTTAGGGTTTAGGGTTTAGGGTTTAGGGTTTAGGGTTTAGGGTTTAGGGTTTAGGGTTTGGGGCTTGGGGTTTAGGGTTGAGGGCTAATGTTGCTATCAGGTCCATATGAGGTTACTGTAAGGTTGCCCTCAAGGTGACTCTAAGGGTATTTTGGTATAAGGCCTAAACCCTAAACCCTAAACCCTAAACCCTAAACCCTAAACCCTAAACCCCTAAACCCTAAACCCCAAACGTTGACTCACATGCAGCTCAAAGGCCTCAGCTGCGATCCTGACGACTCTTGCACGCTCTGACCAGGTCAAGCGAAAACTGATGTGACACTTTGCAGAAACACCTTTGGGAGCTTCCGAAAATACGGGGTACCTTGTTCGGGAGTCCTTTGTTGGGATCCCTTCTCTTCCTAAGGGTGGGGGGCTTCTAAGTGAGGGTCCCCTGTTTTCGGAAACTCCCACTTCTTGCCGTCAGGAAGCAATGCCCCACAGACCTCGGAATCATTGCACATGGGCAAGGGGATCAGAGAGACCCCTAAACCCTAACCCCAAACCCTAAACCCGAAGCCCTAAACCCTAAGCCCTAAGTCCTAAGCCCTAAACCCTAAGCCCTAAAGCCTAAGCCCTAAGCCCTAAACCCTAAACCACTGTAACCCCACGAGGGCCATGTAAGAGATAGCAAGGCAGGTCGTGCCTGGCCTCACATGCCTTCATGTCTCCGCTCCGCTGCGAGGAGGAGCTGGCCGCATCTCCTAGGAGGCAGAGTAGAAATTTGGGGGCCTCTAAATTTGAGGGGGGCGGGGGGGTTTGGGGTTAGGCTTTTGGGTTTAGGGGGTACCTTTGCATAAGCGGGGTCCTGAGAATGAAGATCCGACTATTTCGGATCTGTATTCGGATCCCCTCTTGTCTGCAATTCCCAGCGGAAATTCAGAACCTACTATTTGCTTAAGAACACCAAAAAACCAAAAAACACTATAATCCCTACATCACCCTTATAAGGAAGAGCATTTCAATTTTTTGTGTTCTCAAGCAATTGGTAGTAACCACACGTGTCCATGGCAAGTGGCTGTGCCCCTCCACGTGCTTTGCGAAGTCGTCAAAGTCCACTAGCCTGTGCCATAAGCTCACACGACCCTAAACCCTAAACCTTAAACCCTAAGCCCTAAACTGTCGAACTTTCTGCCCACCGGCCTTCCACAAATCTCACAGTCAATTCCCTGCGTTTCGATCTCGACAGCCGGCCTCAGACATATGGGGTTGGGGTCCTTATTATAAGGGAACCCTACTATTTGGGGTCCATGTTAGGGACCCTCGTATTTTCGTAAACCCCCCATATCGGAGAGGGAAGCAACTCAAGTCATTGCCGACGAAAAGACCCCTGCCTGCTTACCAACTCTGGCGCATCCAAGTCCGGCTCAGGCTGCGAGGCAGCCTCCTAACACGAACGCCGAGAAAATCGAGCAAAAGATAACGAGGCCGGGATCTAGATAGATGGGAAGAGAAATAATCATGACCAGCACAGAGGCGTACATGGTCATCAGGGCAGAAGTAGCCACAAAACAAACACAAAGAATAAGCGACAGTGTGGCCAACATAAAATGCCACAGGTCCGAGTGGTGCCCGTGATTTACTCGCTTTGGCTGTTGCTCGTTGTTTAGTGGTCCTGTTGCTCGTTTTGTGACTTTGTTGAACCGCCTGTCATCCGAGCAGTCTGCTAGCAGGAGGAATCAGAGCAGAATAGAGCAACAGGGAACATACGGGGATGTTTCTTGATGGCCGAAGTTGCGTTCATGTGAGGCATGCATGCATGCATGCGTGCTCTCACGGGCGCGCGCATGAGTGCATGCACACATGCGTACACGCATGTATACATAGTCACGTACATCCATGCATACCTATACCCACTTTTCTTTTGTATGTGTGCATGTGCTTATGTATGCATGCATGTATGTCTGCTTGTGTGGGTGCGTGAATGCATGGATGCATGGATATATGCCTGTATGGACGCGTGGCAGGGTGATTGCACATGCTCTATATTTGTTATATCATGATTCATGATGCTACAGCGTGTGGCGTTGTGCTTTATTAGGATGAAGTAGGGAATTTATGCTACAGTATCTTATATGGCGTTTTCTTGTGATAAATTCTGCTATACTATGCTAGATCAGATCATTTTATAATATACTGTGCTATTGTAAGTTACATCATCTGTATATGTGTTTATGTATGTACGCGCTCAGAGCAAGGAAAGATCCTGTGTTCATTCCTTCGTCTAGTTCTGTCTCTACAAACGTGTGGTGGGCATGTACGCGCACAGTCACGACAAGCAGGTTTGTGCAGACATGGCCGCGGAAAGCATGCACGTGTGCATACAGACGGTCGAGCTTTCCGACTGCGACACAGGCTCACAACATCTCACAACATGGCGAGAACTCAAGCACGGAGCTTTGCTGCCTGATGCCACACTGAATCAAACTTCCGACCTGCTCGTGAGTGGACATGTGCTGCAGGAACGTGTCGAAAGGGACACTCTTGCCACAAATCTCGCAAGGCACCTCAGTACGATCCAGTGCAAACTCCAACGAGACGAAGCATCAATTCGTCCCAGCTGCTGTCTCAACACGGCGTTCCTTAGCTGCAACACCATGCCCACATCCCACAGCCACATCTCAGCCATCAAATGCATCAAGGCCGCGGAAACGATCACGACATCCGGATCATCCTGAACCATCAAAGGCCCGCGCAAACACTGACAAGCAACGCATGCCACGATCCTGGCGACGGCGCTTTCGCTGCGGGGTTGGTGCTTCAGCCGCACCAAGGTGCCTGCGGTCTAAACAGTTTGGAGGCTTGGACTCTCGGACTTTCAGGGTTCAGGGCAGCTTCGAGGTTTTAGGGAATCCATTCATTCGGCCTGTCGTCCACCTCCGTTGAGGGAGCGAGGCCCTCAAGGCCCCGTGACATCAAGCACGACGATGTTCCAGCGCGCACAGCGCTGGACCAAAGGCGTGGCCGGTCTGGGGTCTACAGATGTCTACTTGGAGGTTCATGGTACCTGTTAACCAATTATAACTGTGCGTATAACCCACTTATGAGCCCCTTAAGTGCCCTAATACGGTTATAGGTACAGTTATGGTGTCTACTGCAGTGGATTGCCTTTGTGAACGCTCCTAACGTGGAAGGGGCGTTTCAATGAATGGAAACAGCATATGCCACTGATGAGCCAGAAAACCACTGCGAGGGACAGCGAAATTTGCAATTTCAACTTCCCGAAGCCACGGTTGAGGGTCTAGGGTCAGAGGTTTAGGGTTTAGGGTTGACGGTTTAGGGTCTAGGGTGTTCATTTCCACATGTTTCCCAAATGCACCAGCGCCTCCAACAGGTTCAGCCGAGGGTCGCCGGACACTTTCGTGAGCAGGCGCCTTTTTTGCACGTCTTTTGCATGTTTTGGCCACCCTAGACCTTAAACCCTAAGTCGGGTTCTGTCATCGTCTGAGTGCGGCCACGGCAGAAGTTCGACCAGGGTGCGCCAAAAAAGTGCACGCATCTGACGGGACGAGATCGAGATGCTTGGCGATGTCCTGCCAGAACGTTTGCCTAAGCGCGTTAACAAGCCGGTGTCCTGCGCACTCGCGTCCTGGAATCTCTCGGATGATCACCTGCAAGGGTGGGATGGGACAGCCCCCGAAAGCAGCTACGACTTGGCCATGGATCATGTGGGTTACGCATTGCGAGGCATGAGCACAAGCCCGAGGAATCCCCTGCTTAGAATCTTCGATGATTCGTTGTGAAGCTGGGTCAGAGAAGGGCACACTCACGCATCTTGAACTTGCGAACTCTAGGAGGAGTCTACGACACGTGAAACTCGCCTTCGACTCTCGCATGCTTTCTCGTCACCCAGAAAGGAGGACAGCAAGGCAAGCGCTTGGTCCATGGCCCATGGCCGGCAAAGAAAAGGCAAGGAAAGAGCTGCGGTTGAGGCTTTAGGGTTCTAAGTTATAGGGTTTCGGAGTCTTAGATGGTCTTAGGGTCTCCAAGGGACTTTCCAGACTTAGGCTTTGCCCATCCTGCTCGACCCTCAGCTCCCCTCAGCTCCGGCTTCCTTCGGGGGACTTATCGAACTTCGGGAGCCTTCATACGTCTGACATATTCAGGAACCATGTGCTGCGCATCTCAAGTCGCGTTTGGGCCGATGCCGTGCTTTTTGTTGAAAGGCCCGAAGACCAAAAAACCCGACCCACCCCAACAGTTTAGCTCATTGGGGGGGTGAAGCATTGGTCGGCCGCCTTCGGATTCTCATGAAAAATGGGGTAAGCAGCAAAGTCGCTCACATAAATGCACACACACACACACACACTCGTGTATGTATATACATATATATATATTTATTTATATAACAGGCAATACATGATGAGAGTCAATTCGGATTCTTTTTTCAGAGGCACGTTGCTTTGTCACACTGTGTGGCAGGTCTGATGCTTGAGGGGGGGGCTTCTTTGTTCTAACCGGCCCCTTGGAGGCGGTCAGAATACCTGTATCCTCAAGCTGAGGATTGTGGCGAAGCCTGTTGCATGCCTTGATTCTGCACCACTTGGAGGTTCATGGTACCTAGGAGCCAATCATGACTGCACCTATCACCCCTTATAAGCCCCTTGAGTGCCCTAAGATGGTCATAAGTACAGTCAGAAGTACAGTTGTAAGTGGTTAATAATAAGTACCATGAAACTCCAAGCAGCGGCTACAGTCAACTTGCGTCGTAGGATCTTGTGTAGATAACAACATACTCGGGATAAATCTGGTCCTGGTCGAAGACCACGAACTCTCGATAGGTACCCACGGCACCTTCACGATCTCCGAGGACCGTCTGGTATCGGCCCGTGGCCAAGGCTTCTTCAATCTTGGGTATGTTGGACTCCTTACTTCTCCAACAACCCAAGAAGAAAAAGGCTAAACTTCGTTATTCCTACTAAAAAAGGAAACCCAAAAAGTTTAAAGTTCAGCTATTGGCTAAGTAAGATTCTGTAATGTAGAACATGTTCCCCAGCGTGACGCGGCAGAGCAGGAAGGCGTAGCGATCTTTGAAGACGCCGCTCGGATCCTGCGTGCTGTACTCGTCACTTTTTGAAGAAGCCTCCGCCAAGTAGGCGCCGCCACCGAACATGGTCCCCACGTTCCTTTGTAGGGATGCGTAGCTCAGTAGCTCAGAACTGGACTCAAGCAGTATTTGTGCGAACATGCAGCCAAATTGTAATGAAAAGCTCCTCAGTAAGGGGCTTGCAAGGGAAGCGAGAAAAGGTGAAGGTCCCAGGAATCCCAAGGTTCTTGCCCACGCGGCTCATGTCAAAGCCGTTCTCGCCGATTCCCAGCGCACCTCCTGCGAGCTTAGAATTTAGAGGGGGCCTGTCGGGTCTACGGGCCCAGCGCCTTAACATGGGGGAGCGCGCGTCTCGAGTTTTCTCTAGACTAAGCCGCGCTCCGCGGGACTGGACTTACACAGGAAAGCTCATGCTATGGCTTCGCGCACCTAATCGCAAGGCGCACGGCCCCGACACTTAAAGCATCAACCGAGGGCCAGCCAGGATCTCTCCGACAGCTCGCTCAACTCCCTAGACTCACAGAACCCCCCCCCCCCAACTAAAAAACCTTATAGGCCCTAGGCTCAAAACAGCCCCCAGCAACCCTCTGAGAATGGGGCCTTTGGCCCCGACGAAAACCTTCAACAAAAAGAAGAAGTCCCTGGAAACTCCAAACTTTAAGAGCCTCAGCCCGGAAAAAAAAATAAACCTAAAAAAGCCACCTCTCTTGAAGCTCTCCCCAGCTCGGCACGGCCCCTAAGCCACAGTCAATTCATATAGGAGCTTTAATGATTCAAATAGGGTTTTTTGGGAATTATTATAGTGTATGTAGATAAAGGGACCATAGGGGACTATGCCAACCCCGTTGTCTCCTGGGTTGGAGCCATGAAAGAGGAATGCCTCATTCAGCTCTGGGACCAGTGTGCTGAAGCACTCGAGCCCGTCCTCTGCCTCGAAGGGACATGGGTTTTGAGTTTAGGGTTTGAGGGTTTTAGGCTTAGGAGGTTTTAGGTTTGAGTTGAGGTTTTAGGGAGGGTGCTCAGAGGATCGATAACGGTTCTGTCTTGTGGGTTTGGGAACCCTTCCCTTGCCCAAAAGTCCCCCTCAAGGTGTGTTCAAAAGCTCAGGATTTCCGCCACCGAAAAGTAAGCTTCACAGGACACCGCGGGCGCCCGCAAGGAATGCAGCGCTGAGGTGTAGGGTTTAGGGTTTAGGGTTCAGGGTTTCTGGGGTTGAAAGGAAACTGCCCCCTTTGATGCCCGAGCAATCGACCCCAACATATTTGCAATGTGCCCCCATCACTTGTGGGTTCAGGGGGGTTTCAGGTAAGCCTAAACCCTGCAGCGCTCCATAAACCCTAAACCTTATGCCCTGTCGCTACATCTTATAAGCCCTAGGCTCGAAGCCCTTGTTGCAGAATGTTCAGGGCCCCCCCCCCCCTCCCCCCGAGCCTTGTCTGGCAAGGTCTTCAACTTTCCTTGGGCTTCAGAGACAAAAGCCCGGCTGAACATCACCTAACCCTGCACCCCTAAACCCCAAAACCAACTCTACAGGCCTAGGCAGGCCACGCACGTTCTCGACTCAGTCTTAAACAACGCGCTGCAAAGAGCACAGGCTGGGTCTTGCAATGTTTAGGAGTTATTTGAGTTCAGACCTTAGGCCCTGAGGATTCGTTTTGGCTTTCGGGGTGTAGGTTGGGAGGTTCTCCCTTATAGTACCCCCCAATATAATCCCTATTAAGGACTGTTAGCATGAGGGGTAACATCCCAAGGTGTAGGGCTTGAGGTGGCTAGGGCTCCTCAACGCTTGTGCGCATGCTCAAAACGTGCCAGGCGTCCGCTTCCCGGCAGGCTTTCCACCAGCGTTGGGGGCGAACCTTGGGCAAGCGCCTGTCGCTTTGCCTGGTAACGGCGCCACATGGCCTCGACTGCTGTGAGCATAGGGGGGGCAAGCTGTGATCCAGCGAATTCTATGTGTCTCGAAGATTCTGAACCCTCAGCCCCCACGCCCTCGATGTTGAGTCTGTATGACAAGAGCCCTACTTGACACCAACCAAACCGTTCAACAATGTCAAGCTCTCGTCCACAGCTCTATACTTGGATGTTCTTGTTTACCAATTGCAACTGTACTTATAACTGTACTTATAACCATCGCAGGGCACTTAAGGGGCTTATATAAGCGGGTGATAAGTACAAATATAATTGGTTGATAAGTGCCATGAACCTCCAAGTACCTGCCGTCAGAAAGCTGGACAACGATCCTGGGCTCCGAAACTCTGCAGGCCTGGGGACTTCTTCTCTTCCTTCTTGTAACGGGAGCCTAGTACTTTAGGGTTTAGGGTTAGGGTAACATCCTGAAGCCTAAGCTCTATCAAGGCCCCAGTTCCAACTAGTCCCTTCTACAGCTCTGAAAGTTCTATGGGGAGTCTCACTTGAAGTTTAAGTAGGTATGAGCCTGCAAGGGAGCGTTCATCACAAGCGCCTTGGATTTTGCAGCCCAGTAGCACTATCTTCCATTCGAAGCACTTGCTCCACGACAAGGCGTGTCGGCATCTGATCTTTGCGGTCTCCTTAGACCAAGTTTAGGCTCGTCATTGTACCCTTTTTGGTTGAAAGGGGCTTGTAAGGCACCCTCCGCCCTCAAAAAACAAAGGGGAATAAGGGCCTACGTTGAGTCCTAGGTAAGGCATGGTGCTGCATCTGAAACGGTCAGGACTTGTAAAACTACCGGTTCCGTGGATCGGCGGGCGCTTCTCAAGTCACTCGTGCTCTTCTCACGCAGTACGAGCCTATCCGCCTTACTTCCAAAACCGCCCTTGATCATGCTTCGACATGGTAAACACTGCTACTTGCGAGCACTGCTGGTAAGGATGGTGCTGCTTATCAGTGCTGCTTGTGTTTTGTCAATACGACCTCAATACTAGATCCAGACTGGCGCGCCAGACAATCGGTACCTCAAGACTGCTCAGTTGTAGAACGGTGGTCGGTGTTTAATAGAGAGTGCGCTGCATGGCCGCAGTGAGACGCACTAGCATTTAGCATGGCGTTGAGAGTTGTAGCCATCCCCGATGAAGAAGGCAGTATCTGGAGGTGAGTTGCTGGTTTTCTTCGCTTTGAAGGTGGCATCGAGCAATGCCTGAGGGTCCGAATACGATGCAGAGGCAGACCCGAAAGCTGAGCCCTCTCCAAGAGGCTCTGGAGGGACGATGGAGGTAAGGGGTCGAAGGGAACTATTGGGAAAGCCACCCATACTTTTGGCTTGAAGGGTGTAGGGCTACGAGCACGCGATCTTGGGAAGGACTGCCGCGGAGGAAAAAACTTGCCACCAATGGGTTTAGTTGCAAGGTCGAAAAATCAGCGCCCCCGATGTATTGCTAGTAGCCCTAAGCCCTAAACCCTAAACCCCAAACCCTAAATCCCAAACCCCAAACCCTAAACCCCAAACCCTAAACCCCTAAACAGTGCCTGCATCTTCTCACGGTCAGCTTCGGAGAGTCTGATCTTGTCGTCGAAGGATGCTTGTGCGTTTTGATTCTTCCAATAACCTTGTAGGGTTTTGTTAGGGTTCAGGGTTCAGGGTTCCGGGTTCCGGGTTCCGGGTTTAAGTCCAATGGGCAGGAGAAGGAAAACCGGCCCAAAACGTAACCAAAGCCATCAAATTCTAACCCTGAACCCTAAAAACC
Source organism: Symbiodinium natans (assembly GCA_905221605.1). Lineage (NCBI taxonomy): Eukaryota > Dinophyceae > Suessiales > Symbiodiniaceae > Symbiodinium > Symbiodinium natans. Next base: position 12,856 of record CAJNDS010000676.1, read on the forward strand.
CTAAACACTATAAACCCTAAACCCTAGACCCCAGACCCGAATCCAAGCCAAGCAACCGGGAACGCCTTCCGGCAGACTTAGGTCCATGGGTGCTTGATTCGGTGCCTCGCCGTGCCCTTCATCCTGAGTCGCTGCTCTGGTGATTAGGGTTTAGGGTTTCGCCACCCGCACTGCACCTTAGGGTTTAGGGCTTAGGGTTCAGGGTTCAGGGTTCAGGGGTTAGGGGTTAGGGTTTAGGGTTTAGGTTCAGGGGGTAGAAGTTTGGGGGTAGGGTTATGAGCACAGTTGCCATAATGACCACCCTACTTACAAGAACCCACGAAGCCAAGTAGGATGTAGGGCTTCTCGGGTTTACAGGGTTCTTCGGGTAGTTGCATGGTCCCTTATGAAGGGCCCTTCAAAGGGGACCCCTCGTATACCCCTTATACACCGCATAAACCTTATAAAGGAGGTAAGGGACCATATCCGCCGAGGCCTCGGGCCGGAGGTGTATAGGTTGTCAAAACAGGCACCCCCCTCCAAATCCTCCCCCCACACCCCTTTTTTTGCCTCAAATGGGTACCCCCCCCCTAGGAAACCGGGGTCCTCAAGCGGACGGTTCGCCAGGACCAGAGGCAGTTGAAGCCCCTCCCAGCAGGCGCCCATCCCCTTTTTCTTCTGCCCCCCCCCCCCCACCCCCCCCCCCCACCCCCCCCCCCCCCCCCCCCCCCCCCCCCCCACCCCCCCCCCCACCCCCCCCCGCCCCCCCCCCACCCCCCCCCCACCCACCCCCACCCCCCCCCCCCCCCCCCCCCCCCCCCCCCCCCCCCCCCTCCACCCCACTGCAGTTGGTGAGCGGGTCTGAGCTTAAAGCCTTACATCTTAAACCTGAAGCACTCAACCGCCCCCCTCCCCCCCTACGCCCCTGAGGGGCCTGGCTCAACCCTACGATCAATCCAAGCCGAACCGTCTTGAACCCTACTCCCAAAAAAACCCTAAACCCCAAAGCGTGAACCTTGAGCCCTAAGCCCTCAATCCTAAACTAAACCATAAACCATAAACCCGGAACCCTAAACCCTAAACCCTAAACCCTAAACCCAACCCTTATTGCTTGGGGTCCAGCGACTTGGGCGCTGCGGAATCACCATGCTCACGCGGATGCGCTGGGCCGGGCCGAGGCGGGTCGCGTAGCGTTAAAATTAAGGGCCATGTAACTACCCTTAGAAGGGTAAACTGAACCCTGAACCCTGAACCCTCAACCCTAAACCCTCAACCCTAAACCCTAACCCCCAAAACCCATGCTCCAGTCCTGAAGTCTTCCGGAACCGACGCTGTTCGTCGGCGCAGTCTCCCTTTGCGGGGCTCCCCTGGCCTGTTTTGAACGTCTTCAATGTGGGATGTTCCCCCTTATACTGACAGTCCTTAATAGGGTTGAGGGTGTCTTTGCCACCCGGGTTTAGGGTTAAGGGTTTCCCCAATCTTCAATCTACTTGGAGGTTCCTGGGTAGCTACAAGTAGGGTCATAAGTATCCTAAATGAGGTTGTAAGTATACTTACCATAATTCGAACCCGACTTGTAGCTACCCTTGAAGGGATCAATCCAGAGGGTGTTCTGGGGGCTTACGGTTTAGGCGGTAGGGATGAGAGGCTTTGGGATTTATGGGGTTTAAGGGTGTAGCAGAGGGGACTTTGCTGGAGTGGTTTCGTTCTGGTGCCTAGCAAGAGGAATGCGGAGCAGGAGCAGGGCATCCCCAGAACAACCCTAAACCGGAACATCCTGACGCCCCCAAGACTAGTTTGGGTCGGAGGTCTGGTGCTGAAGTCTAGTGCAGCGGAAGATGCTCTTACCAGCCAGATTACAACACATGCACGGTAACAATTACTAGCTACTACTGGTAAAACACTTGTGCTGGTGAAGGGTTCTAGTACTGCATCTTGCTTGTAGTGCAAACAAACAACCCGAGCAACGTCAATGGTTTGTTTGTGCCGAATTAGACTCCGTCACAGAGCGTCGTAGGGGGGGGGGAAGGGTGGCAAGTCTTTCTCATTTAAGTCCAGCAGTCTGTTGGGTGTGCTGGTGCATGTACGGCTGCTTGCTTTCGGCCAAACACAAATTAACAATAAAACAAAAAACAAAATAAAATATATAAATCGCAAATTAGAGACCGCAATTGTTGTCTCATTTCGATTTTCAATCATGATTTAATTTAATAAAACTATATAATAACTAAATCATAATTATTCATTCATATTTTTTATAACTAATATTTCTAGCTATAATAACAAGCACAAAACAAATTAACTGAACTGGTGTTGTCTTCGATTGAGACAACAATAGAAACAAATAAAAAATATAAAACACAATGCAATCAATATATATACCTTGTTCAGTTGGCATTCTTGTTGGAATAATAGTTGGATGATTAGATGATGGCATTGATGATGGCCATTGATGATGGATTTGATGATGGTATTTGGCTCGGTTCATTGCTTGGAATCATTGTTGTCATCGCGGCTGTTTTATTATTACTATTATTATTATTATTATTAATTATTATTATTATTACTATTATTTTTATTATTATTGATTATAGCCCTTGGCTCGAGGGCCCGAGGTTGAGGAGTAACTCAGAGAGGGCCCTCAAAAAGCTCAACATCTTGAACCCTGAGTGCTAATCGCTGGCTCAGAGAAGGTTTTACCCCAACACCCTAAACCCTAAACCCTGAACCCCGAACCCTAAACCCTGAACCCTAAGCCCTAAACCCAAGGAGTCTGCATTCTAGTGTACCGAAATCTGTACTTTAGCGAGGCGATGCGCTGAACCCGCACACCACAACCGGAAATGCTAAGAGCAAACCCCGTAGACCCTACACCCCAAAGACCTCTGTACCCCTAAACCCTAAACCCTAAACCCTAAACTCTAAACCCTAAACCCTAAACCCTAAATCCTTGGACCACTCCCATGGCCTGGCTCTTCATGGGCGCCTCAGTCCAAGCCTTCCACAACCCGAGTCAAACTGTCGGCATGGTTTGCCCCTTGGGGGGGGGGGGGGGGGTTTAGGTTCAGGGTTTATAGATCTTATAGGGTCTGTTTTGCCACCTGATAAGTGCTGACCTTGCGTTTGTAGGGTTTGGGCTTTGAGGCGGGTTTTGGGTGGCTTTGGGAGTGGTCGCGCTTGTTGTGGGGGTGGGGAAGGTTTTTGGGGAGCTGGATAGGTTGACCGGGGCCTTTTTTTGCCTGGGAACCCTGGGCCTGAAAGTCCCTTAGAATCCATGGCCCTGCAAAAAGAGGTTCATGGTACGCATTAAGCAATTATCACTGTAGTTGTATCCGTACTTATAAGCCCCTTAAGTGCCCTAGTATGGTTTTTCAGTACAGCTATATGGCTATGAGTACAGTTATAAGTACAGTTATAAGTACAGTTTCACTTGGCTCATAAGTACCATGAAGGGGCGCCGGCCCTGTCCGTCGCTACTCGGCTTCATGCCCACCAGCCATCGCTAAGTCTGGGATCCATAGTACCATTATGGAATTATGTATTCCCCCAAATCCTATGTAGTAGGGCTTTGGGTACCTAATTCCAGAATGGTACTAGAGATGGACCCTCTGGGACAGGCGGGAGCTGAGATGGCTCGTCTTATGCTGTTTTGGTAAGTTTAGGGGGCCCCAGTCATCAGAAGGGCTCATGGAATCTCCGGACTTTTTTTTGGGGGGGATCTTTTGGGTTTGGGATCTTTGGCTTCATGAGCTGGAAACTTTGAAAGGAATCAGTTGCCAATTCTGTACATGGTGCACAACATGCTCATGATCAAGGTATGCAAGCACTATGGTATGCTGTATACACAACACGCGTTTGAATTCGACAGCCCGGGAACGTTGCTTCACCTATCTTCCAGGCCTCCACCGGGATGTGCGAGAAATGCTTGACCACGCGCCACTGGACCGAATGACAATTCCTGGTCGGCCCCATTACACATTCACATTCCTGTGCCTTCTCGGCTGGTACTAGGCTTTAGGGATGTAGGGGGTTTAGGGTTTAGGGTTTAGGGTTTAGGGTTCTTTACATCAGAAAACGACATCCAACCAGGACCCAGAGTCTTCCACTTCGAGAGGAACGGCATGCTCACGAAGAAGACGACGCTGAGAATCAAGAGGCCAGCGCTCCTGGGCCGCACTCGGGAAACTGAGAACACATCATTTTCCCAGTAGATAGATATAGGGTTTAGGGTTTAGGGTTTAGGGCTTAGAGGCTGTAATGACTTTTGAATCTGAAACAGGACATGAAACCGATCCCAAGATTCAGAAACCACGGCTTCTCCGAGGAACTCGTGCCACTACTGTCAGCCGTGAGAACGACAAGCAGCTTCCTTGGCTTGATCTCGCAGTTGAGCTTCAGAGACTCGTCTTTGCCAATCGTCTGGCCATCACGGTGGTTGTCGCTGAAAAACTTTTCCTTCTGAGCCTCCGGGTTTCTTGGTTCAGGGTTTCTCAGGGTTTCGGGTGGTTTAGGGTTTAGGGTTTAGGGTTTAGGGTCTTCTTCCTTCTGAGCCTCCATGTGGCTTTCCTCCGCTTTGCTGCTGGGGAACATCTCTGGCTCCAAAATCTCACACCACAAGATCAGGTGCCTCAGTGTACTTTAGGGCTTGAGGTTTGGGAGTTTAGGTTTAGGAGATTAGGGTGCAGGGTTTAAGGTTTAGGGGTTTATAAAGTAGACTTATTTTTGCGCATCTGCTGCTTGTATTGCACCATGTTAAGCCCTACGAATGGTGGCCTACTCTAGTACGAGTAGCTGTCGTATGCAATACTAGACCCTAAACCGTAAACTTAAGCCCTAAACCCTAAACCCTAAACTTAACCTTAAACCCGAAACCGCGAGATGGATCGATTCAGGTGCCGTGTCTTCTGCTCGCCAGCTTCTACGTCGCGGTCTCCGTCATGAAGGAGATGGAACCTAAGGCTTTTTCAGATTTTTTGAGGGCTTGGCGCGGAAATCCCAAGCAACCAGCATCCGTGGCACATAATGCGTAGTATCTACTTCTCCAGATGGCTGAACGAATGGGTTTTCCTGCATCATTACACCAGAAGGGTCGGGGACGAGATTCGATAGAAACTGGGTATAACACACTGAACATGCTGGCACCGGCCGAGACATGCATGAGGACAAGAGAAACTTCGTCATGCCAGTGAGTACACAGTGTATAGTATTTAGAAAACGGTGTATAGAAAGCGGGTAACAAGTCGTATAAGTTTTTGTATGTACAATACATAGTCGCTACAAAAACTTTCAAACTAACCCTGTCATGAAGGGCCCGTGAAAGAATGGATCCCAATCGATCCTCCAGCGGCATTGCGAGCATCTGATCGGGCGACTGCGTTTCATCCTTGAAGCCCGCGATTGGATAGTCCATCTCTGCCGAATGCGTCACGATCTTCTGCGTCACCTTTTTCCCGTTGTGGTTCAGACGCTCCTGACGGTTCTTCTACCAGAAGGGCAGTGTGCAGCTGTGGGCTGAGCAAAGACTTTAATCCGTGCGAAATCCCAGCCGATACTTCGAGGGGCCTACTTCTTCGTGACTCCTCCGACTCATCCAACCATTCAAGAGTAGAATGAAGATATACTCTTTACTCTGCGCCGTATGCTACATACATACCTGTATCTATATCTAGAAACAGGCTAAACGTTACTCGAACATACATACATATGTGTATAATAAGTATACTCTGCATTCTCTTCCGTAGAGTTTCCGAAAATAGAGGTACCCTCTTTGGGGGTCCCTTTAAGGAGATTCCACTCTATTCGGGGTATTAAAGGGGCACCCCCTATTTTGGGAAATACCTGAACCCTAAACCTAAACCCTAAACCCTAAACCCTAAACCCTAAACCCTAGATTTGGGGATGCTTTTTGGCGTCCTTGAGGTGGAAGGCTTCGATGCTCCACTTGAGGGTCGGCTGCGCCTCTTGGAGCTGTCGGATGTAGGACCTTCCCGGCAAGTTAGGGTTTAGGGTTTAGGGTTTAGGGTTTATGGTTTAGGGTTTAGGGTTTAGGGTTTGGGGTTTGGGTTTGGGGGTTTGGGGTTTGGGGTTTGGGGTTTGGGGTTTGGGGTTTGGGGTTTGGGGTTTAGGGTTTAGGGTTTACGAAAATTGGGGGGGTGGGGGGGGGGGGTTCCCGGGTACCTTTTTTTGGAGGGTCCCCTTACGGGGATTGTATTCTAGATGGGGTATAATGGAGTGTATGGTCCATAGGCTTGCCTTTGTAGGTTTCATGGTCCCTCCCCTTTTTGGGGACCTCCCCTGAACCCTTCTTGCAACTGGGGACCTCCCTATACCCGAAACCCTAAAAAAAGCCCTAAACCCCAAACCCTAATTAAGCCCTAAACCCGAAACCCTAAACCCTAATTAAGCCCTAAACCCTAAACCCTAAACCCTAAACCCGAAACCCTAAACCCTTTCAAGCGTGTCAGGCCTGAAGTCTGCCTCACTCATCATCCTCCCGAAGTAGGAGATGCGGAGGATCACAAGGGAGAGGACGATGTAGAGCAAGTACCCCGGGAGGGCGATGACCAACACGGCGACTCCTTCACTTGGGACTTTGAGCATCTCTTAGGCACTCTAGGCTCTCCGTGTTTTCGGTGTTTTTGGTGTTTTGGTGCTGAGACTAAAACCCCTCAAAAAGTCGGAAAAAAAGGCTGAAATCTGGGCCCCCGGCCTATGTCGCGAGAGACAGAAGCTTCGGGTGTGGGCTTTCTGGTGGTCACATCATCGCCACATGCGGCTGGCCTGTTGGGTGCGGCTGCCATGCCCCAGGACTGCACAGGCTCTGTCGCATTTGTCGCATTACCGGAAGGGTTGCACGACGGCGTGTCCTTGTTGTAACACCAGTATTGGAGTTCCTGCGACACGCTCCAAAACAAGGGTGGGTCGCCATGCTTATTCGTGCACAAACCCTTCACCGTCTCCGCCGCGCGTGTGAACTCCGGAGTACCGAAGTTCAAGGGGATGCTGCTCTGAAGGTCCTGAACCTCGATTGTCCTCGGTAGAGGTTCACAACGCAATGTAGGGAGAAGGTTTACGGCATAGCCTACCATGACTTAGCATAGTCTCCCGCACTCTTTTAAATGAAGCACATGGAAAACAAAGGACGTGTCCAACATGGAGACCCGGCGTCCCCTGTTGAAAAGACTCTTGTGCGCACCTGCCGTACCCAACCTCTGTAGCGACTCCGCAAGCCTCGGACTTGCGGATGGAGGTCTTCAAACGATAGCATGTTGGGGTTTAGGGTTTCGGGTCTAGGGTTTCAGGGTTTCAGGGTTTCCGGGTTTAGGCTTATAAGCGATGACCCAATCACTTTTGCATACCACTAGTCTCGAGTAGTGTAAACAAACACGCTCGTTCCTAACGAAAGCGCGTCCTCACATGAAGAGTTTGAGGCACTGCCATTTTGACACTCCCTTCACATAAGATTATGCCTCAACCCCACCCCAACAACAAACTAGATATGTCCTAGACGAAAACTTGGAGTACCGAAGTCAGTTCATACGAAATGGTCCTCGGTCAGCCCATGAGTGGCTCCCAAATCTACAGCGAACTATGTGCTGGGTGTTTACAAAGAGCTCCATTACAGCCTAGCTTACTTCTAAGTTTACTCCAGGGCGAACGGGTCAGTACCCGCAGCATTCTACAGCATTTCACAGCACTTTGTAGTAAGCTGTCGTAAATTCTAGTATATTGTTTTATAGCATGTTTATAGCATATTATTGCACATTATCGTTTATTGTAGCCTGTTGTCGTATATTCGCCTACCAAGCTCCTGAACTCTCATCGTTGCCAGAACCTCGCTTCTTTTTAAGGCTTCCGGCCCGCAAAAGCCCCTTTGAGAACTGCTTTTTTGAGGGGGGTGTCCAATCCTAAAAAGAGCCGTCGACCCGGGCATCGACCTGGTTCGCTTTAGGGTGTAATTAGGGTTTAGGGTTTTGATTCAAGGGGCAGTTCGAAGTGGATTACGTTGTGTTTTTTGCTGGCCAAGATCTGGCCAGCATGCGTGCGGCATGTTTAGGCACTTAAAGTCGACGACCTGAACTTAATCTTCGGCAGGCATCCTGATGGCCGGCATAGAACTGGGCAAAGAGAACGGCTGGCACGATGCTCGCGAGCAGAAAACTGACAAAGCCACACATCTGCAGTAGACGCAGGCAACATTGTTCCTCCTGTGCACGGTCAGAGAAGGTCAGGCTCTAAGGTCTCGACTAGGGATTGTCGTCTTAAGGGCTGCTAGTAGAAGGGGGAACATCCCAACCCTAAACCCTAAACCCTAAACCCTAAGCCCTAAACCCTAAAACCCTAAACCCCAAACCCTAAACCCTAGGAATCAAAGTTCTCTCGTATCCCGACAACATCCCCTTTCAGGTCCTTGGCCGGCCCTTAAAACCCTCTGACAAAAACACTCCTGATTACGATCCTCTTTTATACCCAACAAGGGAGAATACAACATGTCCCAGCGGCCTACCTAGGGCTTAAGGCTTGGGGCCCCTCGAAGATGATTTCGGGAAGCCCCTCCTTTTTCAGATAGCCGGGAAGGGCCATGCCCCTATGATGGCCGTGTGAGCAAATCAGCTGCAGACGCCGGAATGCGCCACGGGAACCCTGAAAACCCCTAAAGCCCTAAAAAAGCAAACCCGGCGCGTCCCATCGGACGCGTCTAGCAGCTTGCTCCGCAATCCCGAGCTCTCAAATCGACCATGACTCTAGAAAATTTGGGGCTTGAACACCTTGAATCCTTGAACTCAGACCCGTGAATCCTTCCCAGATTGACGGCTTTTTTGGGTAATGGGTGATTTTCAGGTCACGGAGTTGGCGGACGCTGCGTCCTTAAAATAGCCGCAAGGTCTCCCCCCCAAAACGAAGTGCCGGAGTGCTCTTTGATTCTTCACTCCCGAGGCCGCCCTAAACGCTCAGCCCTCAACCCACCCAAGGTTTCGATTCCTTCGGGACTCTCCCAGCCAGGTTTTTTGCGGACCTTTTGGGGGGTTCCTTTTGGGTTTGCAGACAGATCCGTTCTCTGGGTTCTTTAAACAAGGGTCGAGGAGAATGTTGGACCCTGTTTAGTAGGGGCCTCCTGATTAAGGTCAGATTGGCTGGGCTGTTCAGGACACCCTGACTGTTTGAGGGTGCAACTCATCTAAACTCCTCCCCTTTAACATCATGTAAACCCATGGACCTTGTAAAGAGGAACAAAAACAGCTTCAACTGTTCTAGGGGAAGGGGGGGCGGCCCCCAAAGAGGGTCCAGCATTACCAAAAACCTGAGACTCCATTGGAGACACATGCTGTGCTGCGGACGTCATTCCTTTTCTCCGCGGCCGGTGTCCCACCGACGATTTTCCGCCGGGCCAAGATTCAGAAGACCTTGCAGTAGTCCGCTCCCAGGTTGACGCTGCTCCACGCGGACGAGAAGCCTTCTGCCAGACCCAACGGGGCGCAAACTTGAAATGAAGTAATAAACGCAGCTCCGAACACCAAAATCCAAAGCCCGACACGCGCTATAGGGATTCATCTCCATCTTGAACCTCCACCCAAGAACCCCCTTAGACAAAAGTTTAGAATAGTGTGGTGAGCCTCCTACAGCGAGACATGACGTCTGAAATGAAAGGGCGCCCCCTACAGTAAACCCTCCCCGCCCCCTCGACTCTCTTACCGGATGCCCGGGAGAAAGCCTAAGGCAACCCTACAAGGCCTAAACACCTGGATCCCATAGTCTCTTGCACACCGAACCCACGTACTTCCCCCAGACCCTCCGAGTGCCTCCTCCGTGTTTCACATGCCCGGAGAATGTGGACTTTCGCACGGGACGGCTCCGCAGATTTGCGAGGTGGAACCTAAGGGTTTTAGTTCGACACAGAATACAAAAAAAACAGATTCGTTCACCGACCCGATCTTCGGCTTAAGGGCTTTTCGGGATTATAGGGTTCAAGCCTTTACCCATGAAAATCTCCACAAAACACGGGGGTCAGTTGGTTGGGCGGATTTGAGCCTGTCGGGGGCCTGGTGAGATTCACGGCTTCTTGTGGCGGGGTGGACTTCTAAAAACCCTACACCCCTAAACCCTAAACTGTGAAGCCCAAACTCTAGCATCGCAACCTCCAAATTCAAGCCTTGATAGGGTTCCAAAGTAAACCCTAAAGCCTAAACCCTAAACCCTTAAAGGCAGGCATGGAGGCGCCGTGTACGCCCTTGCCGATGATTAGCTAACCTTCCCCCAAAGGGCCCCCAAACGGCCCAAAACCCTTAATGCCCCCTCAAAGCTTGCTAAACCTTCGCACCGCAAATGGAATCAGTTCACCCCAAAGATCTAGTTCTTGGGGTGTGCCCTCTTCTACTAAGAGTCCTTAAATTGGGGTTGGAATAGGGGGGTACGATAATCCCTAAACTGTTACGATAGGAGGGAGGGGAACATGAAGTTTACATGCCCCCAAAGCTTGCTAAATCCAAGCTCCCCCAGGATGGATAAGACTAGGATGGCCCTTATAAAAACCCTGCTGAAAAGTCTTCCTGAATAGGATCTTCTTTTTAACCCAGAGATATTCCTGAATATGATCCTCTTTAGCCCAGAGATATTCCTGAATAGGATCCTCTTTTAGCCCAGAGATACTCCTGAATATGATCCTCTTTAACCCAGAGATATTCCTGAATATGATCCTCTTAAACCCAGAGATAAGGGAAAATACAACATGCCTCAAGGGTGTACCTAGAACCAGTTCCGCCAGGGGAAACAAACACAAAGATGAGGACCAGGGAGCGTCTTGCCGCTGCAGCAAGTGGAGGCATCCCCATTCCTTGGAGGTGTTTAGGGAAGGTTTCGGGTTTATAGGGTTTGGGGTCTAGGGCTTAGGGTTTAGGGTTTAGGTTTTAAAGCCGCTCACACTGAGGCACAAGGTGAGGCACCGCGGCCAGTGAAAGGTCCAGTCAGGGGACCCTGTTAAGGTTCTGGGTGACACGATCTCCTTTTAGGGCTTTATGATTTTTGGGCTTTACGGGATTTAGAGTTTGAGGATGTATAGGGTTATGCGTCTAGGATTTAGGGCTTCGGGACCCTTTTTAAGCTCTGAGCCCTCAGTGGTTGAACCTACGGCGGCTTAGGGTTTAAGATTCAGGGCTTAGGGTTTTTTGGCACCCGCATAGCTGGTCGAACCACTCAGCTGGTCTCCTACAACTCCCTCACAGGATCAAAGGATCTGTCGTCCTTGACAAAAAGGTGGAGGGCATCTTCCAACGCCCCCTCCCCTCCCCCCCCTACGGTTCGTATGGTTTAGGGTTTATAGGGTTTAGGGTTAAGTTGGGATGTTCTCCCTTACACTAACAATCCTTAATAGGGACGATAATAAGGGGAACTATAATCCCCATTAAGGACTGTTAGTAGAAGGGGGGAAAATCCCAAGTTTAGGGTTTTGTGCTTCTGGCTTTAAGGTTTTCGGGGCTTCGCTCACTCTCGCAGATGGCAAAGAAGACTTCAGGGTCCACTCTGACAGAGGCACTTGCTTACTTCTACTGTTTGCTTCAGAACCTCCAACAAATTGCAAAAAAAAACATTCTTCCCTATAAGGGTAAAAAGGGAATTACTTATCTGTCCTTTTTGGGGGTTCTGAAGCACATAGTGGCACTTGAAGCAACTTCCAGGACCACGCTGGCCTAGGGTGTAGTGACCACAAACTAGTTCATGATTGGCACAGCTGCCTGCATCACCCCGAAGATAACGCAAACGACCTTGCGGGAACTAAAAGTGGACTTCTGGGCGCAGCTAAGCTCACTTCTTTTAAGGGAACTCTCTAAGGGCTTAGGGCTTCGGATTTGTGCCCAGCTGGTGCCGAGGCGCAAGGGCCTGTTCTCGCTCTTGCCCGAACTTTCGCTGTCGATGAGGCCCTTGATGCAGCAGCGATGGCGGCCAGTGGAGTCCTGCCTCGATACATGGGTTTTTGGTTTGGGACGTTCCCCCTTATACTGACAGTCCTTTATGGGGATTGTAATGGGGGGGGGTACTATAAGGGGCCAAGTTTAGACTTTGTAGGGGCGAGTGACGACAACAGTTCAGATGTCACACGAAGGGTTCTCCAACTTTCTACGGGCCGTTGAACAAAAAGAGGCACGGCAAAAGTCAGCTCCCTACCAAGCCCTCCACAGACCACACCGACCTTCGATTCAAACGGAGCAACCCTACACTACACTGGAACCAAACAAACTCAGCTAGGATAGCCCTTTAAAACCCTTTGCAAAATTTCCTGAACATGATCCTCCTAAACCTAAATAAGGGAAAACAAAAAAACTTCCAAAACAATAAAAAAGCACTCCAGGGCTCCAGGTGCCCCCAAAACTGGCTTCCCTGCAACTTCAGATCATTTGCGGCCCAGCTTCCGGCAAGCAACCGAACGATACTGTTCCCAGCACTCGCTTGAGAACGGGGACCACTTCCTCTGGGTGAGACGAGACTCGGGGACCCTCAACGTTCTTTTGTGTCTCAGCCCCTCCCCTGCCCCGAAGGCTGCAAGCAGGGGGCAGTGAACCCCATGAGGAGATGTTGGGCGGCGGTCTCAAAAGTTGTGAAACCCTAAGCCCTGCATGGGGACAGTGGGTGTCAAGCCCTGAACCCTGCAAGGAAATGTTGGGCCACCCAATCCTGGATGCCAACACTCTGAAAACTCAATTCCTCAAACTCCTCAAGCCCTAGAAATACAAACCCTAAACCTTAAGCAACCCTAAACCCCTTGAATGCGATGCCCTAAGTGTTTTTGAGGCACTTTTGGGCCCGCGATCCCTAAAAAGTCACCACTGGACCCTTCTGCACAAGGGCCGCCGTAGCCAGGCTTGAGCCGAAGCCCTTTGAGCGAACGAGAGGAAGCCGGCAAGAGGAATGCAAGACTTGGACTTGAGGCGCTTAGGGTTTTGGGTTTTTTTAGGGAGGCCTTGCGCGCGTCGTCGCGCGCTTTGGCGCCAGCTCAAAAGAAGGGCTCTTAACCGCACGTGCTATTCGATGGTAGTGTTCGTGCGGGTTAATCCTTGCGGTGTGGTCCGGCTTAAGGTGAGGGAAATGCCTGGCAGCGCCTACTTCTAAGTAGTATGGAAATTGCATACCACGACGTTTACCTTTGAGGAGAATTCTATCTTTGTACGAGGCCCCGAATACAATGTCATGTGTGATCTGATCCCTGTCCTGTTGAAAGACACTAACTAGGTATCTGTACTGGGCGTCGTTAAGGAATTGTGAGGGCAATCTAGGGTATTGGACGCGTCTCCAAACCTCGGAGTTGGGATTCGTGAGTAATAAGATGCCTTAATTGTAAGTGCTCGCCTAAGGAACCTATACTACTGGCCGTCAACCCTGTGGAGCTGTTTATCCGTTAGAGTAAGTGCTTCAAGTCCGTACAGAAGAACTGGCAGGAATGTAGCATGACAGACTGTTAGTCGTTCTTTGAGTGGTATGGAGCTGTTCCAGACCAGTCGGAGCTTCTTAAAGGCTTCCTCTGCTAAGATCAACCTATGTTGGAAAGCTACATCAAAGGGTTTGATCCAGGAGAGCTGTGATTCTAAATATTTTGCTTGCGGTGTGGTCTTGACTGCCGAACCATCGCTGAACTGGAGTCCTGCTGAGCCCGATTTGGGGTGTTCGATAACTTCCGTCTTAGATTGATTTAGCCTCATACCATACTCCGCCGCAATTGCTTCGAGGCAAGACAGCATGTTTTGGAGTTGCGGTGTGGCCAAGCCCATGAGCAAAGTGTCATCCGCGTACTCAATATCATAGGTGGGGCGTTGGGTAGACCAGATGTTAGTAGGGGTGCCTTGCTGCAGAAGTATATCATCAACATCCGACATGATGGCAGTTAGAACAGCTATTAAAAGATTATGAAAAGATAAGGGCTCAACGGGCAGCCTTGCCTTATACCCGCCCCCACCTTGCCCTTCGCTTTCGCGTCCCCGAATCCGCGCGTGTAAACAATCGGGTTGGCATATATGGAACGAATCGCGTGGAGCATTCTAGTTGAGGCACCTAAGCGTTTGAGAGCTTCCAACATGGCGGTGTGGTCTAGGGAGTCGAATGCCTGCTTCCAGTCAAGGAGCAGGAGGTGCAGCGTGGTATCAGTCATTAGGGAGCACTCCATAGCCCTACGTATCACGAAGTTGGCTTGCAAACGACTGCGAAGAACGTAGATGTCGCCATGAACATTCTTGAAGTCATCAACTAGGCTAAGAAGATGTAAACCAATGACAGCTATGCTAAGTGCCTGGAGTCTGTGAATAGGGGGTCCACCACCTGCAGCGGGAACCACAACTACGTTGTTGGCAAGTGCACCACGAACGTACTCTTGAAGAACACGTGATTGCACCGAATAAGCCAGGCTGTTCATGAAATCAGCGTACACTAGGTTGAGCTCGTGAAGTACCCGACCGCCATGAAGACCAATGAAGCTGTACAGCTCGCGAATGTCCTCGGTGGCATCGTCGGTGGGTTGGGTCAAATCCGTGTAGATGTTCTGAAATCCTTTCCTGGTACGAGTGGGTGGCATTGCGAGCGGCACCTTCACTAGCCATAAAGGGCAAACCTAACTCGGATTGTTTGAGCAGGAGAACTTGAGCCAAAATGGCTACGGGTTTAGGGTTTAGGGTTTCGGGTTTAGGGTTTAGGGCTACCTAGAGCTGCCGGATCGCACGCCAGAAGGAGATGGGGCCTCCACTGGCGGTAGCCCGAACGCCCAAGCGGGGAACCCTAAAAGCCCTAGAAACCCCCTAAACCCTAAACCCTAAACTTACTAAACCCTAAACCCTAAACCCTAAACCCTAAACCCTAAACCCTAAACCCTAAACCCTAAACCCTAAACCCTAAACCCTAAACCCTAAACCCTCAACCCTTTGAAGCTCCCCAAACCCCTAAAGCCGTAAGGATCCCGGAACTTTCCAAGTCGGTCCTTGTGCAGTTGGCCCCCCAGTCCAGGTCTGCACGAGCGACCCCTGGATTCTCCAGCAACCGCTAGGAACGAACAGGTTTAGGGTTTAGGGTTTAGGGTTTAGGGGTTAAGGGTCATAACCCTACCCTATCGGGTTCAGGGGAACACAATTTGACAGTCCCACAAAATAAGGGAGAACAGTTCTGACTGGCTGTAAGACAAGATGCTGGTCGTTGCCGACGCACCGCGTTCCCTCCACGCACCTGGCATTTCCCAAACCCTAAACCCTAAACCCTAAACCCTAAACCCTAAACCCTAAACCCTAAACCCTAAACCCTAAATCTTGCTGGCCAGGATGCTCTCCGATCAGCTCGGGGCTCAGTAACCCTAAGCCTCGGGATGTTCACTAGCAGCTCCTGGGTAGGGATGATAATAGGGGGGGGGGTACTATAATCAACGGACTGTTTGTATGAGGGGGAACATCCCCAAACCCGAAGCCCTGAATCGCGCATGGGCTTCTTCTGAACCATCAACCGTGCCCACCCTCCCCAACATAAGCTGAAAACCATGGTGCGGCAGAGTGGGTCCCTAAACCCGCAGAGTGGGTGCCCTAAACCCTTAGTCGCAACTCCGTTGAGATCCTTCATTAACCCTACAGGGCCTGTAGAAGGTGTACATGAGGGCAGAAACCCTTAGCTTTATACCAGGTTGGTGATGGATTCCAATTTCAGGTGCAGGGTTTCGATGCAATGAAGATGGAGACATTCTCTGGCACTTGGGGGTTTCCGGATGTTGGGGGATGGCTTCAATAAACCTCAACTCTCACTCATATGGGAACCCCCTAAACCCTCCTGAGCCCTAAATCCCCAGCCCCCTTAAGCCCAAACCCTACACCCTAAACCTTTTGAAACCACACAAGGCACTCTGCCCCGGCTTTGCAGGGCTCTCCTGCGATCTTGGAATGCCTCTCTCCTGAGCCCCATAAAAAAGTCTCTTTCGGGTTTAGGGTTTAGGATTTAGGGTTCAGGGTTTAGGTTTTAGGGTTGAGGGTTTAAGGTATTTTCCTGCTGCACAGCTGGGGCGAGTCCGTGGGTTCAGGGTTTAGGGTTTACAGCTTTGGGTTCAGCTAGGGCTTTAGGGCTTAGACAGTGTGAGTTTCGAGGCTACAGCGAAAGTTTGCCATTCAATCGCAATTTCCTTTGAAGACTAAACAACTGCCAGGAAACACGAGTTCCAAACACAGACCTCAAGATTTACTGGAGTTACTAGAGGACGTCCACAGCTACAACGTCAACCCCAAAACAGCTAGCAAAATGCACAGTCTGACCCCGAACCCGTGAAACCGTTTCGCCTAAACACCCCTTGACCAACCCCTGCACTGAACCCGCACATGTCTTTGGTTTCGACCCCTTGTTGTAAGGGTCTAAATCCCATTCCCTTGCGCAAGCGTCGGCATGTGTAGTTTGCCTCACCCACCATACACAGGAGATCTGCAGTGCACTGTTCATTGGTCTCGCAGACCTTCGCGGGAGATTTCGACCCTCTGGGGTTTCAGGGCCTCTTTGTTCCCACTCTCAAGCTTAGTCCTGCGGCTCGGGCAGGACGGCCTATTGAACCCTGATACTTGGAGGCTCATGGTACTTCTTAACGAATTATAACTGTACTTGTGACCATAATGGGGCACTTAAGGGGCCTATAAGTGGGTCATAAGTGCAGTTCTAACTGGCTAATAAAAGTACCATGAACCTCCAAGTACCTGCAGCAAGGCTACAGAGCTTTTACGGCTCAATAGCAATGCTGATACGGACAGCCGCTGTCCCTGACAATTAGGGGGTTGCACCTCCTTCAGTTGCTTCTTCTACCCTGCTCCGCCAGACCAAGTCCCCTCACGGTGGTGCTACATACCTGCATGCATGAGTGATTGCTGAGTTGCATGTTGCAGCTCGCTTGGGTTTTCCGGAAAGCAGTATTTCAATATGCCACTGCAGGAGCTTCCCATATGTTGCAGCTCTCTTGTATCGAGCTCGGGGTTTGTCAGTAGCAGCTGCTCAATCGGTCGACATCCTACTCCTTTGACCGCAGGCCTGAAATCCTTGAAGCTTGTTAAGCCATGCAGCTTTTTGGTTTCGGGACCCCAAGCCTTCCCACTTAAACACTACCTGCTAGCTTCGCTAAAGCACTAGATCGCCCAAGCAGCCCCAAACCCCAAACCCAATACCCTAAACCCCAAACCCTAAATCCAAAACCCTAAACCCTACACCCTAAACCCTAAATCCTAAACCCTAAACCCTTCCAAAGCCAATGCCCTCGGCCTCCCCTCGCTTCTTCAAGGCCGGTTCCGCCATGCGGGCGGCCGAAGCCGTAGAGGCGAGTGTCGCCACGATGGCTGCAAAGCGAGCCATCTCCTCTTTTGAAGTAGGGTGTAGGGTTTAGGGTGGGCCCTTGCGGGTTTCGGTTTAGGGGTTAGGGGTGTTAGGGGTGTTAGGGGGGTTAGGGGGGTTAGGGGGGTTAGGGGGGTTAGGGGGGTTAGGGGGGTTAGGGGGGTTAGGGGGTTAGGGGGGTTAGGGGGGTTAGGGGGGTTAGGGGGGTTAGGGGGGTTAGGGGGGTTAGGGGGGTTAGGGGGGTTAGGGGGGTTGACGGGTTGACGGGGTTGAGGGGGTCGTGTGTTTTCGAGCGCTTAAGGCAGGTTACGGTTCCGTCCTTAAGCCGTTTTAAGTGGAAGCTTGGAGAGGATGTGAGGGGGCCGAAGGTGGCCTTGGGCTCCACTTAGTAGCTTCATTATTTAGGGCTTGGGCTTCCTGGGGGTGCTCGAAACACTTCACAGTGAGGATTCATGAGCGTTCTTTGTGAGGCTTCGAAACCCCAGATGCATGCGGCATCTTCAAAGAAATTTTTGCGCACTCCGTGGCCGTCCATGCGTTTGGACCACTAGGACATTGAGTCGTAGACTGGCGCCGTCGTTTCGTTTTTGTGTTGAAGCAAACGGTGTGCACGCTGCTCGCGGCTCCAGCACTCGTCCTCTGGCAGATTGCAACTCACCTTGAAGGACAAGTGCCTAAATTAGGAACATTCAGGAACCAATTAACAATACTTAATACCCAAACTATTTATCCTTCCCAGCAATCATCTTCCAAGCGGCTCCTGGCACTTGGGACCCTGACAGCTCCAGCAATCCCAAACCTCCTGAATCTGTCATGGAGGTCAGAGAGGGTGATATATTTGGGATTTGTGGTGGGGGGCCATAGAATCCATAGAACTTTGAACCAAACAGGCGCCCAGGAAACCCAAAACCCCGCCCCCTCCCCGTTGATCCAGTGGCCTCTTCAGCTTTGTGAAGATGTCTTTGTCAAGAAACGGAAAGATCTTTGCTGTGAGCCAAGTGCCGTGCGACCGGTTCGACATGTATGGTTGCAGGTTGAGTGTTTAGGGTGAGGCGCGTGCGCCCTGGAAATGCCAAGCATGGACCCTGCAGCAGTGCGGCAGTGCGAAGAGAGCACGCGCACACGGCATTTGGCAAGAACAAAAGCGGGGTTCGTCGGCCAACCTGCCTTAAGTGCCCGAATACGGATACAATCAGTACCATGAACCAAGTGCTGACAAGGCTACCACAACCGGTGTCGGTTCGGCCCCGTGAGCGCTTTCACGGAGACGCAGTGTGAGTGGCAGGCCCCGCATGCCGGACGGTCGCGGCCCTCAACTGCCCTCCCTAGAACGGGTGTGGCTAGCCTCTACCTTCTGCGCGGATAAAGCTTTGCTGTGTCGAGGCGCATGAACAACACCAAACCCCGAAGGCCAGTTTCAGTCTGGGGGAATTTGTAGGAAGAAGGGGACATTTTTGGTATGTGGCCGTCGTGAAGATGAGTACCTGGGAGGGCAAAAGGCCCCACAGCGCGCCATAGTGCACCCAACGAGAGCTCTTGAACCCACGCGAAGCACGACTCCACTCCGTGTTGCCACGCTTGTGTGTGTATGGCGCAGAACCTCTTGACCCAACGCGCTCCCACAGCATGAACCCCATGCTCCCACATTTTCCATGCCGCAACGGCCGCCGCAGTCATCGTGCATTGTGCCGGGGGCTCCGGGGTGACGCGGGGGGACTGTAAGGCTTGCCTCGCCACTCGTTCCACTCAAAATACAAAAAGCGCACTGTCATGTGCACCTGTGAGACATGGTGACTGGGACCTCTCTGTACACATCTTTGTTCTCTTCACTACAAGGCTGCTTCCATGGCTTCGGCTTCCTTCAGAGACTTCTGGTCATCCAGACTGGGCAGGAAGTAGAACGCCAGCTGTCCTTCACAAGGCCCCTATATGGGTCTTATCCTGGTGTGTCCGGGGACGAACCCACAAGACACCCAAAAGACAACCCTCCTCATGGGCAAGAAGGAGATGTAGGGAGGAACGGCCGAACGTCCTTTGATCTGACAGGCTGTCTCCATGGCGTTGCTGAAGCTGGACCGTGTGCGCTCAGCCTCAGGAACGAACAACGGTGGGACCCTATTTTTCCTCGCCTTTCTTACAACCCATGAACACTTATCAAAGGGGTCCATTCGGGAAAACGTACTCGAAAGCGAAGTCTCATGCAAAATGACTTTAGAAAGAAGATGGCCATGAACGATATCTACAAGGGGGTGAGATCGACCCCAGGAATGGCCCCATCCAACGATTGCTCCGAAGATGCACACGACCCTCTGCTACTTGGTAGCCCAATAACAATGTTGCAATAGGGGTACCCCTTTTTGGGTTGGTGACTTTGCAAGGGAACCGAACCCAAAAAAAGAGCAAAAGGGCACTACTGGGCTACCAAGGCTTAAGCAACAGGAGCTGGCAAGGACAAGGGTGGGGACCAGATTTCTGATGCTTGCTTTCTCCACTTCTCAGCTGGGAGACAAGACATATGAGCGACCTTTGCGAAACAGAGGGGTCCCAAGGACGGGGGGGGGGGGGAGGCCTTTCGCGGGCTAAGAAATTCACCGAGCTGCCGCGCTCTCCACAACCTGGATGTCGGGCATCGGAAGTCCCGAAACACGGAAGCGGTCATACAGCATCCTCAGGGGATAACAGGGATAACCGCAAGATTCAGAAGCCTTGTTTTGATCCCCTTTTTCCAGTTCTCGCAGAGACCTGCCGAGTTCTTAAGTGCAGACGACTCTGTGGATCCTGCGCCTAAAGATGCTTTCCACAATTGGCCCCCGTCATCGTGGGCTGAAGATGTTGGCCCCCCTCTCCCTGCTATCCCACTACCCCGACAGAAACCTCCGCGCCCCAGCCCCAAAAGCCTCAAAAGCCTTGTCAAAGACTCCCCGCCCAAATCCGCTGAGGCCCCTTGGGCCGTGGTGTATGGGTAGCACAAAGCAGGCACCCCACACCACCCCCCAAACGAACCCCCAACCCCCAACCCCCACCCCCAACCCCCACCCCACAACCCCACCCAGTGGTTGCGGACGACATGCTGAGAGGGCTGCGCTGGGCCAGGCCGAGGCGGGTGGCGCAATGTGGCGCAGCGGTAAAATTAAACCCTAAACCTAAGATCTCCCTCCCAACCCCCCAACCCCACCCCCCGCCCCCCCCCCCCCCTCCCCCCCCCCCACCCCCCCCCCCCCCCAAATCGGTCTCCTCATTCCAAGAAGGGCATCCCTCATTTGCTCCAGGGTCTGCTGTGCCAGCGGGGACTCGCATCCTCGTGTCAACACGAGCCCTAAAGGGTCACAGGCTCAGGGCTCCAGCTTTCCCCAGCTACCTTCTGTTTAAGGTACCTCAACCCCGAAACCATTTTTGAACCCGTGCTATGCAACCCCTAAACCCCTGAACCCATAATTAAACCCCCAAACCCCCAAACCCCAATACCCTGAACGGGCTTATGTGGGGCTTGGGCTTTTTTGCGGGGAAGCTAACGGCAAGATACTCAAAGCTTCGTGTGGCCAGGGAGTGCTTGGCTTCGCATGGCTTCGGTTGCGAGATCGGGGTACGGTGCGCAGTGCGCAGAACTTGGGAAAAGCTTTGGTGTCTACGGCAAGGCAACTCGTGGACAAGTAGCTGGACTAAAAAGAAGAAGTCAGCTCTTTGCTTCTAGCCAATACAATCAACGAGTGGTGCGCTGAGTTCTTCGATAGGGACCTTAGAGTCTCAGAAACGGGGGCCTTTTTGGTATGTGGAGCCCCCCATTTTGTGGCGCCTTCTTGGCGCATGAATGTCTCGAAAGCCTCGCCGTCGGCAATGTGAGATGCCAGCTCGCCTTGGCATCGAGCCCTCTGCTGAACTCCTCATCTGTGCTTTCTATGGGCTTCTTACTGCCATTGCCAATGGAATTGCAAGGGTTATTGCTGGAAGCTCGCCAGCCCAAACAACAAGGTCCAGACGAGAAACTGAATACAGACCTGCGCAAACCGTTGCTCTGGATTGTTTCTCCGTGACGCTATGCAGGCGCCCTGATTCAGCTTGTCAAGATCGCTTGCAACATTACGGAAAATCACGCGGCACAGTTATTGATCGCAACCAGGATCACACCCCTCAACTCACGTGATTAAGACACATTCTCTGACAGTAGCTCAAAAAAAAGAAGCCCAGAACACAGGCAGTAGCTTCCCGTATCCTGGCCTCGAAAGTCCAACGATGCCCCGACCCCTATGCAAACCGACATCGACAACACTCGAAGTCTGCCTTCCGTTTCTTGACGATGCGTTCGATTTCAGGATTTTAGGCGGACACGTGTAAGGTCGCTCCCTCCGACAAAGGGGAAACAAGGGTTTAGGGCTTTGGGGTCTCAAGTTTTGTTGAAACAGTTGAAGGGTCAGTCGTGGTGTACTCTACACAGCAAGACAGGCTAGCAGTACCGCTCCACACAATGCGTGCATGTGTGCTGCAGCCTTTGCTGTTTAATGGGAATGAACGCATGGTGACATGCACATTATATCAGGAACAGCAGCGGCGAATGCTTTGTTGTTCCGTTTGTAGGACCAAGCTCAAGCCCTCTTCGGCGTGCCGCCAAGGCCACCCACCAGGTTCGAGCCATGGCGCCACGCGCTTTTCAGCGCCCTCCCAGGTGTTTCGAGGGCTTCAGGGATGTACCCGTTTAAAGCTGTTGGGTTGGCTGGTTTCCCTGCCACAAAAGCTTTCCCGTGGCATCATTATGGTTCTTGGGGTGGAGGGGGAGGGAACATGTAGAAACCCATGTTGCTACAGGAAGAGCCCGCGAGAGTGTTTGAAGGTCTTTGGCTTTTTCATCGTGAGCCGCGCAGAACGTGGCACTGCATTCGAGAGGCATAGCCGGAGGCTCAATCCGCTGAGGCCTCGGCCCTAGCTTTATGGGCAGCACGAAGCATACACCCCACCTCTCATCCCCCACCCCCATCGCCAACCGTGTGCGCATGAACCCTAAACCCTAAACCCTAAACCCTAAACCCTAAACCCTAAACCCTAAACGCAAGCGCCTCGCAGCTGAGCAGGCCCCGGCCGAGGCGGGTCGCGCAGCGTTAAGATTAACTTGGTAGCCCAGTCACCCTAAACCCTAAACCCTAAACCCTTTTTGGGGTTGGCTACTTTAGATTTAGAACGGACCCAGAACGAAAAGTGGTGGGGAGAAAAAAACGGGTGGCACTGGGCTACCACGTTAACTTTCGCCTGGGACTTTTTGGAAGCTGATGAGGACCGCTTGGGCTTGGACCACCCTAAACCCTAAACCCTAAACCCTAAACCCTAAACCCTAAACCCTAAACCCTAAACCCTAAACTTGGCGCCTGTGAGAACGGTCGGTGGCTGCCATTGCCTGCTTGTAGATGGCCAGGAGGCTCTGGAAGTCTTTGGTGCCTGGCTTACCCAAAGGGTCCATGTACCCAGACGGGGTTTGGGGTTTAGGGTTTAGGGTTTAGGGTAACTGTACTTATAACTGTACCTATTCCCATATGAAGCAGGGTTTATATTACTGTTGTTGGTGAGTGTATATAAGGTTCCTTTTTAATATTGGTGAGTGTACATACCTGGTGTCCTTTTGGGGGTACAAGAAATATATACCCTGCTTCATATACGTTCCACAGTAGCTGTGGGGCCCAAACATGTGCCATATGGGTACATGGACCTGAGGGTTCGAGAGCGAAAGCTCATTGGATCTCATTGGTGGCTTGAAAAGCAGCTACAGAAGTGCGGTGCCCAACAGGGCTCGATGAAGGTGTACAGACGGAGCTAGGTTAGTGCATGCCACGCCATGTCCCGCTTGAAAGAAAAATGGGCTCGCATCACCCGTAGAGGACAGCCTACACTTTCTTCGACTTCGCCAGGAAGGCTGGGGAAGTTCTGGAGAATCTGGGAGAATGTGGCGGGCTGGCTACAGAAACAGGCATAAGACCTCCAACTCCTCCTCTCCCCTACTACAGTATCCGAGACCAGGTCAGCACGTGAGCCAGACATGCGGAGCATGAAGCCACAATGTTGCGAAAGACGTACCCAAAAATGGACCTGCGACGTGCAGCCGTGACGCCGAAGCCTCCGAAGCCTTGAACGCTAAAAACTTAGGGTGTAGGGTTTGAGGTCTATAGGGCACTCCGGCGAATCCCTCTGCACAGAGCCCACTTACGTGTCTCCACCCGATGTCCGTCATGGCACAGCGCTCGTACTGCGCAAGCGCGTGCGATCCAAACTCATAGCCTGAGCTCATGACACGGCGGAATCTTAGTCTTGTGCGACAACGAACAGAAAGAACCGGGTGTGGGAAGAGCGCTTCAGACTTAAGAGCCGCTGAACAGCGTCTGTGCCTCTGCTCGAAGCGTTCTAACCCTAAACCCTAAACCCTAAACCCTAAACCCTAAACCCTAAGCCCTAAGCCCTAAGCCCTAAGCCGTAAGCCCTAAGCCCTAAGCCCTAAGCCCTAAAGGTGGAGAGGTTATAAGGGCTTCTGGAGGTCGAGGACTTCGGATCGGGGGACTTCGGATCTCGCCCTCGGCCACGTCCATGTAGTCGTCGAAGACGCCTCGAATCTTCCACCAGATTCCTCGGTTTCGTGGTGGCCTTCGGAAGGTGTTGACAGGCTTTGCGGGTGATAGGATGAAGAGAGAGAGAGAGAGAGAGAGAGAGAGAGAGAGAGAGGGAGAGAGAGAGAGAGAGACGGAAAGAAAGAAAAAAAGAAAGGAAGGAACGGACAGAAAGGAAGGAAGGAAATAAGAAAGATAGAAAGAAGCAATAAGTAAATAAATACAAAAATAAAGAAAGAAGGAAAGAATGGAAGAACGAAAGAAGTCAATAAAGAAACAAAGAAAGATATAACTATAACACAAAAGAGGAAGTCCTTGAATCCAAGTGGCGATCCATGTCCAAGAGAATCGCATGGCGCTCCCGCATCTCCATGCCCTGCCTGTCAGTTGCACACCATGTTGCCCCCTTTGTCTTCCAGAGGGTCCATCTGTAGTGCCATTTTATGGAGTTATATGTTCCCCAAAAATCCTATTTCATATGGTTTTTCGTACCTAATTCCAGAATGGTACTACGGATGGACCCCTCTCGGGGTCTCCTCTCTCTTCGTCCATGCCCCTCATTGTTTCACGCCCGCGAATTTCGAGACTCAGGAGTTCTTACACTCAGGTAGATTTCGGATACTTCACGTGAAGCGCTGAAGTCACATGGGATCGACCTGACCACCACCAAGAAATGCAAATACGTGCCCAAAACCCTTTTCCCAAACGGTTGTACTTCCACCCCCCCTCTCTCTGCACCCCGGCCTAAGGCTGTCACTCGAAACCCGAAGCAGTTCCACCCCAAACCCTAAGAGGATCCGGGCCCCGCCGGGGCCAGCGAGATTGACTCAGTCGAAGTACGGACCAGGCGAGGATCAAGAAAAACGTTTTGGGGCCGGGCCTCAACTAAGTAGAACATGGCCGTCGCCCAAACAACCATCAGGTAGGTCGTAAGCAAGGACTCCCCAGAGTCAACCGAGACCAGCACACTGGTACGGTTTAGGATTTAGGGTTTAGGGTTTAGGGGTTCGGGTTTAGGGTTTAGGGTTTAGGGTTTAGGGTTTAGGGTTTAGGGTTTACGGTTTAGGGTTTAGGGCTACCCTAACACTTGACCCACTTGAACCCCGCCGTGCCCTGCGGGCCTCTGGCGAGCCGCCTTTGTTGAGTTGCTCCTCCTGGCAGTCGCAGCCCTCTGCCGAGCTCTTTCGCCCCTTTACTTGTGTGTATACATATATACATATATCTATATCTATAGATAGATAAATAAAGATATACATATATATATATATGCATATATCTATCTATCTATCTATATATATATATATATACATATAATAGCATACATACATATCACAAGTTTAGAATGTTTTCCGCGTTAAATATATGCATGTAGCGCGTACTGCACCAAGCTGCTGGCCACAGTGGGCTGGACTTGCTCAGTAGCACAGATTGAAGCCAGTGCATTAAAAGCTCTTCGAATTTTTCAACCAAAAACCACAAGGCGCAAAACGATGCGAACCGACACGCTGAGCCAAGCTGCATCTGGTAAATTCCCAAAGTGTCTCGCTGCACCTTGAGCATCTCTTGCCTTCAAGCGTCGGACGGCCAGAGGAATCCCCCCCCCCACCCCTCTAGGGGTATACAGGTGATCGACCCCTCGGCAAAGCGACTTGGGAACAGTGTTGCGGGGGTACCCCTTCTTGTAGGGGGGGTTCCTACAATGAGCACCCGAAACCCTGAACCCTAAACCCTCAACCCTAAGGGGGGGCCAAACAGCACCCCCCCGCCCCTGGTTTGGGGAAGAGCCCCCCTCTGAATGCTGTCATGGGTGCATCTGCCGGGCTCCTTCGGCGGCGGACCTGAGACTCAAGGGCTTAGGGTTTATTGGAGCTTATAGGGCTTAGGGTTTTATTAGGCCTTGTGATTAGGGTTTATTGATATTACGGTGTATTTGGGTTTAGGGTTTATTTGGATTTAGGTTTTAGGGTTTTGGGATGAGGGTTTTTCAGTGGCGCATGAGATGCCCATGGACGGACTGGAGACCTGACACCAGAGCACCAGCTTTGCTCTCTCCTTTAACAGCTCTTCGCGGTGCATACGGATGATATCGGCACACCATGACGCCCGTTAAAACTAACAGTCCTTAATACGAACTATGATATGCCGTACAATAATCTCTATTAAGGACTGCTAGTATCAGGGGGAACTTCCCAATCGGCACACCGTGATCCCCCTATGCCTTTCCTGAGCTCTATTTCGAGGAGCTACAGACCAATGCAGGCCTTTGGGCTCCGTTTTCCAAGCAAAGAAGACGGAGTACAATCGCCCGCATTTTATACCAGACCCAGGAGTAAAAAGGGGACCCTTCTTGGTTTAAAGGGATTAGAAGGGAACCTAAAGCCTAAAAAAGGGGAATAAGTGGTTACCCTGGGTCCTAGTGTGGGAAAACCATCAGCGACCTTCGAGCTGCTTGTTGCTCCCCAACAGCTTGGCAAACATGAGGCTTGGGCTGCTTTGCAGGCGAGGCTTTTGGAGGCTCGGGGGTGCATTATTTACAACAGCATGCCAGCTAAAGTGGTTCAGTTGCGTGAGCTTTGAGTCCTTTTGGGGGTCCTTTTAACCCTGAACCCTAAACCCTAAACCCTAAACCCTAAACACCTCCTTGGACAGGTGTTTTGTCGCTTCCAGAGGCCCAAGGGGCTGCGCCACGTGTTCGACCTTCGAGCGCTTGTCCGACGCGCTCCTGGCAAGAAGAGGGGTTTAGGGTTTAGGGTTTAGGGTCCCCCCCCCCCCCCCCCAGGTGTGTTTTGGAGACCTTTGACCGGGTTTAGGGTTTAGGGCTTAGGGTTTAGGGTTTAAAGTTTTGGGTTTAGGAAGCACCGGGACGACCCGACAACAACTCCGTTCCTGATCGCGACCTGGAGCTTTTCTGAACACACCAGAACAAGACAAGACATGGGCAAATATGACTCTAAACTCACCCCATCCCCCGAACCTAGTTCATGGTTGGGATGGTATTCAAAATTTGAAACATGTCTCTTTCTTATTGAGCTTAAGTACCCTTAGACATGTAGAATGCTACCCCACTATGACAAAGGAACACTGCGACTGGCCTGAGCTTGGACCTCAACGTCAACAGGCTGTCGAAGGCTTGGAACACGTGATGGCTGTTGTTGCCATCTTGAACGAACGACTTGCCTTAGCTGCAGGAAGGTCCTCACATCTTCTCACTGCAAAATCGCTCTGCTTGTTTCGTGCTAGAGTGTGCCGCGCACGCAGTGCCAAGGCACATCATCACCTACCTTCGCACCTAAGTCGCCCGACCTAAATGAACCCGTGACTTACCCATCCGCACAACACACCAGCGAAACATCCCCGGCACGTCTGCCACAAAGTGCGACATAGCAAAAAGCCTTCCGTACTACTGCGGCCGCATCTTAGGTTCCTTAACAGCAACCCCCATGGAGGAGAACCGAGCATCTAAATATCTACTTCATCACGAAGCATCAAGCGCCTCAACGTGGGCCTCCCTGTAAACCCTAAACCCTAAACCCTAAACCCTAAACCTTAAACCTTAAACCCTAAACCCTAAACCCTAAACCCTAAACCCTAAACCCATCCAAGCCCCTGTAAACTCCCCAAAGGCCGAACCTCACCAAGCCCAAGCGGCCATCGGCAACGAACTTCTCCAGGGCGTCGTTCGCTGCCAGGGTCGAGGCGCGGCTGAAGGAGGCCCCGTCGACGTAGCCTTTCAGCCTTTTTTTTGGGAGGTTCATGGTACTTGTTAACCAATGGGATTTAGGTTTTTTTTGGAGTTTCATGGTACTTGTTAACCAAATAAGTCGAAATTATGACTGTACTTCAAACCCACTTTTAAGCCAAGTAAGTGCCCTAGTATGGTTCTAAGTCATAAGTATGAGCCTCCAAGTGCTTGGTTCGGAGAAGAAAACCCCCCTAGTTCTTAGTAGGGAATGAGGGACTTCGGGGCCCTAGATCATACCCTCTCAGGGATTATGTAGGGGACCTCATTCCCTCATTCCCTCATGCCCTAATTCCCTCATTCCCTACGAAGAACCAGGGGGCAGAATCCCCCCTAGGCCTTTCTTGTGTGCCCCATATTCTGCATTTTGATCTCCCCTTTCTGATGCACTCTTCTTGTAGCTTGCAGGCACCTGTGTGGCTCATCCGGTTGAACAAGACACTTTGAGAATCATGAGGAGGCAGTACTCGAAACCCAGTTCAGGGTTTGGGAGATGGCAGAAAGAGGTCTTTGGTTGAGGTGCGCAGCTCGTCCTGCTACCTACTTGTCGTTGTCCAACTTGCGGCTCTTCCGGCCCCTTCCGGCCTGACCAAAAAACCTTAACACATCTCAACACCAAGCGTTGCCTTTTGCGAAACCTGGCCCCTGGCCCGTCTTCCAGCGGGGTCGCGCTTTCTGCCATACGCCAAAGCTATGCCGCACCGTGATACCCGAGGTATGGGAGCACCTTTTAACGACTTGTAGTAGGATAATATATATATATATATATGTATGTAACCAACAAGCTTAAAGGTTAACTACCCAGCCCCTAAGGAGAGCTAAGGCTCTCTGACTCGAGCTGGTGGGTCTGCTGCTTGATCTCCAGGAACAGCTTCTTCTTGTCGCCACCTCAAAACCCACCCAAAACAGTGCCGGACATTTCCGGCAAAACCCTCCTGAGTCCTAAACCCTGAGCTCCCTCAAACCCCTCCGAAACCCTGAGCTCCCCAAACACTCAGACGTCATCCGCTTGCGCACCAGCTCGTGGGAGAAAAAAAAAAGTCGACTCTGGGCCTCTCCGGGAGATCGGTCTCTCCAAGTCCCCCTTTTCTTGCGGTGAGAAGTGGTCACCAAGCACCCTCAAGAAGCTCAGAACCCTGAAGTTCTCTCAAGCTGCCACAAAAACCCCTCATCCTGCTCCATGTGAAAATCGTCTCGGAGGGGCCTTTCAGCAGCTCCTTCATCCCGCTGAACTCCTCCTGGAGACTGGCGAACTCCTTCTGCTGCTCCTTGGCGTCTTGCGCGCAGCTTGGTAGGTCTAGGGTTTAGGGTTTAGGGTTTAGGGTTTAGGGCCAAAGTTTAGGGTTTAGGGTGTGTCAGGGGAGGGCGCGCGCTCGGGTGTGAAACACCCCGGGCCGCGCGCTCGCGTTGCCCGTCAACCCACCCCGGCCACCCAAACTATACTCTATTAGGGTCTAGGGTTTATGGAATTTATTTTCTTGTTCCCTGATGCTTGCTTTGATGTTTTTAAAGTTGCGCTGTTAGGGTTGTAGCTGGGGTTGGGGGTTAGCCTCGGCCCTTTTCGGGCCTGCGGCGTGTCAGGGCCCGTAGAGGCCCTCATTTATTTGAAGGTGAGGGAAACACTTTGTGCCTGCTCCTGGATTCCCCTTCTTTAAGGTCCTCTGGGGGGCCTTTTGGGGGCTTCCGGGCTTTCCTGGCCCTTCCGGGGTAAAATGGAGGGGTGCCCAAAACCATCGATTTCAGTACCAAAAAATCGCAGTTTTCATTGCGGGTACGGGCATCCTGGGGTCCCCTTCTTTTAGGGGCCTTTTGAAGCCTTTTGAAGCCTTTTGGTGGCTCTTGGGGTCTCTCGCCCTGTTCGGACCTTCGGCGTGTCAGGGGCCGTAGAGGCTTTATTCATTTGAAGGTCAGGGAACCTATTAGTATTTTTGCGCCAATGCGTATTTCAATCACTAGATTTAAGCTGGGGTTCGGGGTAGCCTCGGCCCTCGGGCCTTCGGCACGTTAGGGCCCGTAGAGGCCCTTATTTGCTTGAAGGCCTTCGCAGGGTTTTGCGGTGTTAGGGTTTAAGCTGGGGTTCGGGGTACTCGGCCCCTTTTCGGGCCTTCGGCACGTCAGGGCCCGTAGAGGCCCTTGCTGATTTGGGGGCTTCCTGGGCTTTCCTGCTCCTTTACCCGAAATGGAGGGGTGCCCAAAACCATCGAGTTCAGTACTAAAAAACAACATTTTTCATTGCGGGCAGGGGTGCCTAAAACCATCTTCAATATTCAAAAATCGCATTTTTCATTGCGGGCACGGACAAATCTTGTGCCCTTCTTTGAGGGGGCCTTTTAAGCTTTTGAAGCCTTTTGGTGGCTCTTGGCGCCTCTTGGGGGCTTCCTGGGCTTTCCTGGCGCTTCTGGTGTACAATGGAGGGGCGCACAAAACCATCCATTCCAGTAAAAAAAAACATTCTTCATTGGATGGTACGGCCCTCTTGGCGCGGGGCCCTTTGGCGCGGGGGGCCTCCCTCTAGCCCTGAACGCGGGCCCTTCCAGGCCCTTGACCCTGGAATTCCAAGGTTTGGTCTCAAGAAAGCGCTTGTTGGTCCGAAAGGGTTGGTCGGGGCCCTTGGCCGGCGACCCAAAATCACAAAATTCCCTGGCCAGCCTCCTGCTCCAGGAATCCAGCCACCAGGGGCCAGGGGGCCGCCGGGGGGGGGGGGGCCACAAACCCTCAACCCAAAACCCTGAACCGACCTCCAGAAGCAAAGGGTTACGCTTTGGGGTTATACTTTAGCTACGCTAAAGGTGGTCTGGGCGCCGGCCATCCCTTAGCCGAGTACTGACGTTGTCGTAAGAAAGGCCGATGTCCGTTGGCCTGTCCAGGACAGACGGTGAGGCTTAACCCTCACCTTTTCCGTTTCTCTTTTCGCTTGGGCGCTCGGGCTGTAAGGCCCTCGGCCGAGCGCTCGGGGTCTGTCGCTCGACGGAAGCGACCCCTCACTTAGTTTAGGGTTTAGGGTTTAGGGTTTAGGGTTTAGGGTTTAGGGTTTAGGGTTTAGGGTTTAGGGTTTAGGGTTTGGGGTTTAGGGTTTAGGGTTTAGGGTTTAGGGTTTAGGGTTTAGGTACACGCATCTAGGGTTCATGATCTTCCAGCTTTCAAGCTCCGGGCACAGGATCCCTGTGTGCAAAGTGCAGGGGGGGGATGAACAGGGCAAATCTCACAAGAAAGGGTTCCTCTTTTGAGGGTGTGCGGCATTCCTTTCTCCAGCAACCCTTGCAGATTCTATCTTTGGAGCCCTCAACCCTTTAAGAATCTATTCTAGTTTGGCGTATGAGAAGAGTACCCTAGTTTGGGAAATGCCCATTTTGAGAGATCCCATCTTCAGGGCGCTTTTAAGGTGCCCAGATGCGATGGACTGGACCAAGGACTGATGGTCGATCTTCTCACCGAGCCAGCCGGCATCCAGCTGCGCGGTCTTCACGATCCAATCCTTTCTACTTTGGAGAGGAGCACACGCTTCCGCTTCGTTTCTTTTCGGCTCGGCTTCGACGGGTTTCTTTTGGTCTTTCCGTGTTTTTGCACAGCTCTTCAAGAGAAGGGCCCTCGGTCACAGCTCCGGAAGTGCCCTCCCCCCGAGGTGCCAGGCGTGTACGGCCTGGCTTTAATACACTTCGAGAATGCGCTGACCTATGCCCCTGATAAGGAACCCTAAACCCTAAACCCTAAACCCTACACCCTACACCCTACACCCTAAACCCTAAACCTTGATAAGGAAGAATTTTATATTCCTTGGGGGGTCTTGAGGAATTCGTAGTAATGCACAATCAGGAGCCGCGAGCTTCTCGTTGTTGCCGTTGGTGATGTCCTCAGCAGGCGCGACACACTCCGTGTGTCAGCATGTGGTGCCTGAGATTCTCATGTGTGAGCGGCATACCCACCTGTACCCACCTGTACCCACCTGAAAGCATCCTGAACCGAGCTGCAGTGGCTTTCTTCAAGTTGCGGAGGATCGTCCGGTCGCCTGGACAACTGCGGCTTCACGCCCCAATTCTTAAACAAGTCCCAGATGTTAACTGCCCCGGTCTCCTGTCGGTCATCCACACTCCCAGCAGAGGATTCCGCAGAGTACTCCAGAAAGTTGGGTTTAGGGATTAGCTCTTAGGGCTTAGGGTTTAGGGTTTAGGGTTTAGGGTTTAGGGTTTAGAGGACCTCAGGGACCCTCAAGCACAGGGCCCGGCGCCTCGCACGACGGCATCCCGCACGCAGTGCACATCACCTGGGCACAACACCCCCTTCCCCCTTCCCCCCCCCCCCCCATGTTGGGTACTGTAGGGGGCTTCAAGGCCCTAGGGTTTAGGGTTTAGGGTTTAGGGTTTAGGGTTTAGGGTTTAGGGTTTAGGGTTTAGGGTACCCTTAGGGATTCGAAGAACCCGAAACCCTAAATCCTAAACCCTAAACCCTAAACCCTAAACCCTAAACCAAAAGTCCTTGACATCTCTTTTTGGCAGCCAGGGTGGCAGAAGAGGCGGGAGAGCATGGCTGGAACTGGCGAGCAATCTGCCGCTTGGTTCTGCGGAGGTGCGCTCAACTCTCAAGCATACTAGCTCGACAGTAGGGTTTAGGGTTTAGGGTTTAGGGTTTAGGGTTTAGGCTTTAGGATTTAGGGTTTAGGGTTTAGGCTAGGCTGCCCAGTAACCTAGGCTTAAAAAGGGTACCCTTTTTTGCTTAAAGGGGTTATAAGGGAACCTAAACCCCCCGAAAAGGGAGTAAGGGTACTACTGGGCATCCTAGGTTTCGTTTAGCTTAACTTAGTTTGGGCTTAGGGTTTTTTGTTTGGGGTTCAGGGTTTAGAGCTGAAGGAGCTTTGAATGGGTACTTGGGGGTTCCCGAAGCCTCATCACAAGAACCCATCGCGGCGGTCGACGTTCTGACGATTTTATGCCGAAGATCACTGGCCCTTGGGCGAAGGGGAAGAGTTGAAGCAAACAAAAATGCCCGAGCTTCATTCCAGAGGCCCTCTTCTAGGCCCTCAGTAAGTGGTCGGAATAATTACTAATAGTATTCCCGCATGGTCCCTATTTAAATGTACTAGAATAACCAGAATAACCCCCATCTGACTACTAAGTCCCCTATAGTACATTTGCAGGTTTCGGTGCTGCTCCAGCCTGAAACTTCTTGGGGCTTTTTTGGGCTTCTTGGGGCAGGACGACTCGGCTCAACAGCGGGATGCCGACCCAACCACGAAGCACATCTAAGCATCGCCTTTGAAACCCTAAGCCATCTGAATGTCCTCAATCAGCGCGCGTTTACGTACCTAAACCCCCCGAAAGCCCTAAAACAACCAGGCAGACCAAGGAATGCTCTCCTGCGCGACAACTTCCTTCGCCGTCTGGAAGGCCAGGTTCTGGCACAAAAAAGCACGCTTGAAGAATCTGCGAAGAAAAGTTGGCGGTCGATTCAAATGTCGGGGTGTCTTTTCGCACCCTAAACCCATTTAAGGGAGATCAATCACCCTAAACCCTAAACCCTAAACCCTGAACCCTGAACCCTAAACCCTAAACCCTAAACCCTAAACCCTACAAAATGCAAAGCGCGTTTCCTTCATGGTCAAGACCACGCTGACTCCCACGGCGACGCCAGCTTTGCAGCTCTGCCCAGGTTTCCATTCTTGGCTGCACTCAGGAGGGTAGCTATAAATTAAACTTTTAGCTGCCTTACTAAGAAACCCAATAAACCCAAAAAAGATAAAGATCTAGAGTTACAGTAAAGTACCACAAAGCATTCTTCGTCCAACAAACGATAGGAGCGTGATGAGAAAAAATGATATACTGAGATACTAAAATGCTAATATACCAAAATACGAACATACTAGAATATCATAAAAAAACAAAACAGCATATGCTATAACATACTGGTACAGCATAATGACTCAGATTCTGGACGGGCACTTGGGGCTTAGGAGAGGCCTCCTTGCACTAGAGATGCTTTCTTTTTCATGCACATGATGTTTAGCATTACCTACTTCCTCTAGTTCTACATTATTAGTTTTCCGAATTAGTAGATAAACATATTCGTGTATTCATTATCTTAGTATATTAGTATATTAGCAGATTAATATATTAGTAGATTAGTAGATTAGTATATTAATATATTAGTATATTAGATATGAGTATATTCATATATTAGTATATTCGTATACTAGTATATTAGTATATTTTCAGATTAGTATATTAATAGATTAGAATATACTAATATTAGTATATTAGTCTATTCGTCTATTACTGTATTCGTATATTCATATATTAGTACATTAGTACATTAGTACATTAGTACATTAGTACATTAGTACATTAGTACATTAGTACATTAGTACATTAGTACATTAGTACATTAGTACATTAGTATATTAGTATATTAATATGTTAGTATATTACTATATTACTATATTACTATATTACTATATTACTATATTACTATATTACTATATTACTATATTAATATATTAGTATACTAGTATATTAGTATATTAGTATTAAGTTCTTATTATATTATATATATTTAGCATATC
Source organism: Symbiodinium natans (assembly GCA_905221605.1). Classification (NCBI taxonomy): domain Eukaryota; class Dinophyceae; order Suessiales; family Symbiodiniaceae; genus Symbiodinium; species Symbiodinium natans. The sequence goes on from CAJNDS010000676.1 coordinate 47,021, forward strand.
AGTATCTCCGTATATGAATACATTAGCTTCTTAATTAAGTAGTATATGCGTATGCTCATAGCTTCGCCTTTTAGCTTTGTAGTACATATTATTACGAGTGCGGAGCGCAGTTTCACAGCCCAATCAACCTGTAGATAGCCCAACCCCAAGGCACAGAAGGTAAATTTACATGTCAAGAAGAAAGCCCGGAACCCAAAACCCCAAAGCACACAAGGCCCGAAACATGCGACAATGATAATTAGGGAAAACTCTCTGCCTCTTGGGGATAACAGCTTGAGACTAGCTTGAAACTCTGCAAAATGCATGTTTGGTGGAGTCTTCCCGCAGGGCACAGCGATTAAACAGCACCGTTGCCACAAATCCACCCGTGAACGTTTCTTTGACTCCCTCTCTCCGCGATAGCCACGTGAGGCTAGCAGCTTGAAAGTCTGAAAACAGACATGTTTCGCGAGTCTTCCCGCAGCGCACAGCGATAAAACAGAACTGCCATGTCTAACGTAAGCTCAAGAAATGGACTTTGGATGTGGGGTCTGTGTTGCTGTCGGAACAATACCCGAACGACACCGCGAACGATACCTCGGACCTGTCTTGGCAAGGCCGAGGCCAATATGTATTCGAACCTGTGAATGCGACATGGCTGTGGGTCTAAATAGGGGTATGTCGCGCCCGGGGCCTGTGACATACCCTGGACTACATGAGAGAGTGAACCTCAGAATTGACCAACACCCAGCAGACACACACACACGCACGCACGCACGCACGCACGCACACACGCACGCACGCACGCACGCACGCACGCACACGCGTACACATCTTCATATGTACACATCGGCACTTGTTGCAGGAGCACCTTGGCGTTTCGATGGATTTCGGGTCTCAAATACAGCATAGAAAACGGACACACATCGACCGGCAAGCACCAACTGTGAAGATCTTGCTGGCTCCGCAGGGCACACAGCGATTGGGTCATCTTCTGGGCTTGCGGGCTAATAAACCATATCGACCCAGTATATAATTACTGTATTCTTCTTCTTATTATTATTGCTACAGTATCATTAAAATAGCGGATATTCTTGCTATTATTAAATATTTCTAGTATTATTACTTGCTGTGATATTGTTACTTAGATGACCCAACTTGAGATGCCGATGCTTGCCGCGAGGCTGAGGCCGGCAGCGAAAGGAGCCACGACCGCAGTCGGAATCCAGGTGCAAAGCCTCTTTGGCGAATGTTTGTTTGGGGTTTGGGGTTTGGGGTTTGGGGTTTGGGGTTTGGGGTTTGGGGTTTGGGGTTTGGGGTTTGGGGTTTGGGGTTTGGGGTTTGGGGTTTGGGGTCTAGGGTTTAGGGTTTAGGGTTTAGGGCTTATTGTAGGGTTTAGGGTTTAGGCTTAGACCCCCCAGCTGCGTGGCAGCACCTAGTGCATCTAGTGCAGAAACAGCATTGCAGCCAAGGACTGCAAGAACTGAACTCCCTACGTGCGGCCCTACTAACACCATGACTCACAAGGTACTGGGGACCAGACTCGGATTGCCGGTTGTAGCAAGGAGGAGCTACCAAGAGAGATCTGACATGCGAAGCGGTAAGCCTTGGACATGAGCAACTTAAAAGCCCTTACCAAAGCCACCGCCAATGCCACACGTTCCCCTCTTCCCCGAAAAAGGCACAGAGGATCTGCAGTGTAGGCCAGGCAGCGCTTGGCCAATGGCGGCATTGAGGGAGTTGCCAGCAATGAGGGCGTCCACATAGGACTGCGCCTGCCCCGGGTGACATTTGGCAGCGGCTTAGGGTGTAGGGACTACGAGGTTGATTTTAGGTGCCTGGAGAACCACCATCCACAAGAAGAGGATTTATAGCAAACTTACCCCCTTGGGGCAGGCCCTGCACAGATCACACAGGATGGAACGAGCTCGAATCCCAGTGGTGGGTGCATGCTCCAACAAGGGAGGGGGAACCTGACATAGGCATACGGCCTCTGAAGAGCTCTCATAACAAAAGCCCGAGAGAAAGCTGCAACCTCCCCAAACCCTAAACCCCTTCTGTATGCGGGCTGGGATGTCCAGGCCGGAAAGAGAAACCCTAAACCCTAAGCCCTGTAAACCCTAAACCCTAAACCAACCCTAAACCCTAAACCCTAGATCCGGGCCTTGGCGATCCTGGCGCGCACGCCGGGGGGGGGGGGGTTCGGGGTTTAGGGAAGGCTGGCTGACTTCTCCGTTTATCCCCAAAACCCTGTTTACAACCAGGACTGCGCAGCTGCCGGGAGATGCAGGCCCTCACTAAACCCCTAAACCCCTAAACCCCTGAACCCATAAACCCCTAAACCCCTAAACCCCTAAACCCATGAACCCCTGAACCCCTGAACCCTATCTTTAGCGGTTTTACTTGCTATTTTGGGCATCTGCTTTTGTCTGCTTCCTTGCCAACTGAGCTCTTGTTTGCTCCCGGGGTTTGTGTAAGCTCGCAACGCAAAAGCCCCCCAAGGGGCTCGACGAGGATGAGGACTTGAGCTGAGGATTTTACCCACCATTCTGGGCATTTGCCAAACTAGGGGTAATTATGGTTTCATTTCAATAGAATCCCCTTTGCCTTAAAAGGGACCCCTCAGAAAGGGTACCCCCCTTTGTGCGGAAACCCCCCATGCCTTGGCTTCTGTTTGAGGGCCTCATTTTGAGGTATTCTTGTGAAGCCAGAAAGAACCCCTTAATAGGGGGTCAGGGATCAAGAAGATCAATAAGGGTCAACGTCAATTTCAGGTCTTGTTGTCGATCTTTTTGGTTGTTTCAGGGTCAACTGATTAGCTACCTGGCTGACTTGTCCGCTGCACTGCTGGGCACTGGCAGAAGTTCTGCTAGATGTCGTGCCTTAAAGACAGCAGAAAGTCCTCTCCTGCAACATCTGGCTGCGTAGGGTTTAGGATCCAGGACCCCGACAATCTTCTTCTAAACATGCTTGTCCGTTCATGAAAGGGGACCCACATGTCCCTAAACCCTAAACCCTCAACCCTAAACCCTTAACCCTAAACCCAAATGTCCAAACAAGGGGGGGGGGGCAGTTGTGCAATCATGTCGGCTCGGCTTTGCGGCCCCTTTACCATTCCGGTCGAAGCAGCCTGGGCTGGATGAAGCCCCAAGCAGCCAGGAACGTGCCCAAAGTGGGTTTAGGAGGGGTTTAGGGTTTAGGGCTTATGGCTTAGGGCTTAATTAGGGCTTAGGGCTTCAGGTTTCGGTGGCTTATAGGGCGTTTTTGAGGGGAGGCGGGGACAAATTCCGCGGAGCTATGCAGGCAAGATCTCTAACGTGTTTTGGGGCTTCGGCTCAAGGAGCAGCTCTGGTTGCAAAGGCGACTCGTCAGCTCCTTTTTAGCCCTAAGCCATTGGGAGTTAAAATTGGGGGGAGCTCTATGACTCCACACAAGGAAGGCCCCTCAAGCCCTCAGGCCTTGCAGCATGACTTTAGAGACATTCGGCCTTGCTTGCCACCCCCGCCCAGCACTCTTTAGGGTTGAGGGTGTGCACGCGCCGACCCGCCATGACCTCAGGAGTTTGCAGATCGCAAGAGCCCGAGAACGGTCCAAAACCCACCTGACCCTTTTTATCCTATGCTGCCGACATCTCGACTCATAAAAGAAAGTAAAAAGAAAGTACTTTGTGGTTTGAGGTGGTTCTTTAACGGGTGGATGGGTTCAAGAACCTGGGGGGCTTGAAGAAAGTAGCTCTGGAACAGCTCTGAACACTCCGGCTGGGCAGTGGCCAATGGGACTGCAAAAGTTAAGCCGCCGGCCTTTGATGCTGTCCTCAGCATGGCGAAACTTGAGCACGGTTTAGGGTTTAGGGTTTAGGGTTTAGGGTTTAGGCTTGGGGTTTAGGGTTTAGGGGGTTGCAAGTACAAGTATGAGTAACCAGCCGTGTTCAGCATGGCTTGCAGGAGCAGAGGGTTCTTGAGGAGCAGCTTAGCGCAGATAGTGCAGTCCGGTGATTGGGAAACGTGCCTGCAGGCGTGTCGGAACCTCACATCTTCCAATCTATAGCCCGAAATCTCAGACACCCCAACAACGTGAATGCATGAGTGGCCCTGGTGAAAATCGAAGGTGGGTGACCCTTTCCTCCAAAAAGCCATCTTGCCTCGGCCACGCGCCTGATACAGTAGCAGTGGCAAGGCGGCACAGTAGCTGTACCGCCTTGAGAAATCCCCCCCAACAAGAAACTTGCTGGTGACTAGTAGGGAATGAGGGAGTGAGGTACCCTACAGCACCCTATAAATTCCCTGTAAGGAATTGTGTAGGGTACCTAAGTCCCCCATTCCCTCTAAGAACCAAGGCGTGATTGGGTTTAAGGAGAAAGCTAAAGGCTAAACCGCTTAACCACACACGGGAAGGGGTCAGGGAAGGGGTCACACCCATGGTACGAAAAAACTTGGATTTTAAGCCAAGGAGTCATATGTGAGGGGCTTCTTGAGCGGCTTTCCGTCGCCTCCGTTGTCTTTGCCTTTGCGGTGGAGCATCCGGAAATGTTCCACGATGCAGCTCCATTGGGTTCAGGGCTGAAGGCAAACGTAGCGGTTGCTGCCTTACACCTGCAGCTAGTGCAGGAGGCTGGAGGGTGCGTGGGATGGGTGTGATTGGGGATGGGTGGGATGGTGGGAGGGTGGAGGGTGCATGGGAGGGTGGCGAGAGGGTTGGGAGATGGGTTTGGAGGGGTGGAGAGGAGTACCGCACTGCATCGCATCGAAAGGTGAAGCAGCGGGGAATTGAAACTCCGGTAATCCTAAATAGCAGCTGCGAAATATCACTTTGCCTGCGTAGAGAGCTGAAGGTGTACGAGATGCCCAAAAATCGTATATTCGACAGGCTGCTGGAGATCCCGCCGATTGCCCCGGCGAGATCGCAGGGATGCGCGTCCTTCCAGGAAAACGGAGCTTTCTGGCAACTTTCCCCCCCCCCCCCCCATCCCAGGAAATTGGACACTGGCATCCTGATCCTGCAAGTCCGGACCTAAACCCTTCTTTTCTTGGCCTAAGACCCTCAAGCCTTTTTGCTACAACTGGACTGTGAGTCCTGGTATCCAGAGGCCGCCTCGTCTTCGGTCTCCAGCCTGTCTTGGGGGAGGGCGAGAAAGTCGACGAAGAGCTTCACGACGAACCGTTGACTCAACTCTACACGTTTGAAATGGAGAGGTATGCATATAGATCATTTGCATCTATCTTTACACGACAAACAATATGTATTATATATACATCTTATATATATATATATAGTATGTATCTGTGTGTATGTATATATTGCCCTAGAAGCCCCAAGCACCCAAAACCCTTAGGACCTTAGGACCTGAAGCTGCGGACTCAACAACCGTATTCTTAGCTCTCCGACCCTAAACCCTAAACCCTAAACCCTAAACTCTAAACACCCTAAACCTGTCAAACTTCCTCTCCAGCTGCGGTAGCGGCGCTCGTTGGCATTGGACTGGGGATCTCCCGCTTCGTCGACGGTCGTCTCCTGGCAAGGAACGCGCTGCGGGCAGCTTGTGTTTGTTATCTATCTGGTTGGGGGGGGGGGGTGGAGATCTTCTTTCTAAATTGACTCTTAATTTCAGCTCTTGCAATAACAGGGCTTTATTTGCGAAACACGCACCCACAAGCAGACCCCAATTTGGAACACTCCCCGGTCCAGACAGGGGGAAGGAGGAGTCGTACAAGTAAGAGGGGAAAGAAGACAGGAATGGGATTAGGGAGATGACCCGAAACCCTAAACCCTAAACCCTAAACCCCGAGAGGAGAGAACGACGAGAGACGATCAGAGGGAGAGTCTTGGAGCGAAAAGCACTTGAAATGGGCCAGCCTAGTGCCACTTGAGGGCCTGCAACGCTGGCCTGAAACAAAGCCTGATCCCTTACGGGCCCTTAGGCCTACATCCACGGATATTGAGACTTCGAAAAGCCAGCACCTGAAACCTCGCAACCAGATCGACCCTGACTGGTTCTCCTGCACCTTCTTCCACAAGTCACCGTAACCGACCTGGAAGCCAGAGAGCACTCGCGTTCGGTGCACTCGTTGGGCCCCCGCCACAAAAATAGCGCTGCCCGACTTTGTAGTTGAGCAATCCAGACCCCACAAACCTAACAAACGCAGACGAAAACGGTGCTTCCGAAAGAGTGCCCCTCCCCCCCCCCCCCCCCCCCCCCCCCCCGCCAAAAAAAAAAAAAACAACAACAAAAGAACGTCCAACAAGACATCACAAAAGCGCATCGGGGGCCCTCTGCTGAGCGAAGGGGGCACAACAAAAGCCGAGCGGCGCATTTGTCCGAGTACTTGGGCATCTCGGGCCTGCCGCAAGTCGTTGTTGAGGGCTTCAGGGTTTGTAAAGTTTCGGGTGAGGATGTGGGGATGTCAAAATCCCACGCAACCAGGAGACTCGAACTTCAGCAGCGTCGGCTTCTTTGGCGCCTTGGTGGTTCAGCTGGTTCAGGATTTAGGGTTTAGGGTTTAGGGAAGCGCGCCGAAAAAGAGCTGGGAGCACGCATTCCTGGTGCAGTGATAGAGCAGCGACAAACAAAAACGTGCTGCACCTTCTCCGTCGTCTTTCGCCCACTAAGAACGATTGCAATACGATATCAAGCTCCCACATTCCCTACTAAGAGCTAGTCGGTTCATCCACCTTTCACCACCGACCCAAGAACCTTTGCAAATGTGCTCGCCAAAATATGGAGGGAAAAAAACGAATCGACACATGCAGTTTCAGAGCGACTCAGCCCTGAAATCGGGTTCAGGGCCCGGGCAGGAGGTCGCTTCGGTGGTGGAGGTGCCTTCACCTCGGAGATGTCCCAAGAATATCACAAGCCGACGCCCCTTATCACTCCACACCTGCTTGTCTCACTGTCAAGGCCTTCGGGGACAAACCAACATGCCGAGCAACGTGCATTCTTACGGAAGCACCCTAAACCCTAAACTTGTTTTTGCTTCAGGGCTCCTGGGGTCCCTAAACCCTACAAACCCTGAAAGCCCTGCAAACCCTAAAAGCCCCACCTCCGGCACAGGGCCAGGGCCGAGAAGTCCGCCGCCAGGGCTTCCCAGGCCTTTTGCCTTGCCAGGTGGGGGCTTCGAAACTTTGTGGTTGGGATGTGCCCCCCTTATACTAACAGGGTTTAGGGTTTAGGGTTTAGGGTGTAGGGTTTAGGGAACAGTCCCTAATCGGGATTCTAGTACCACGACGATAGTCCCTACTCAGGACTGCTTGTATAAGGGGGGCACATCCCAAAGTTAGAATTCAGGTACCCAACAGCAAAAAAAAGCCTGAGGCGAGCCTAAGCGCCCAGCACCCGCATCTCTTGAGGCTTCTTGCACGGATCCGGTAGGCTCATGGTCACTTTGATTACGTGGAGGTGCATGGTACTTGTTCACCAATTGTAGCTGTACTTATAACTGTACTTATAGCCATATTAGGGCACTTAAGGGGCTTATAAGTGGGATATAAGTAGAGTTATAGTTGGTTTATGAGTACCATGAACCTTCAGTATAACAAATGAAGGCATGGCCTCTGCTTCTCAGGGCTGCCTTTACAAAGCCTCACGCATTTTGCCTTTCGAACTGGAGTGCTGTTAATGGTGCAAGAACAGGCCTTTTCATTTTGCCACGAAGGAACGCAATGTACCAGGGTAACTTTTGTATACTGCTCCCTAAACCCTAATTAAACCCTAAACCCTAAACCGCGTGGGTAACTTTTCACACGTCTGCCGGGCCCCTGACTGCGCTTCGGGAGAGCTCTTCCAGATGTTTCATCAGGTGTTCCCGAAAAAACGAGGTACCCTTAATTTCCTTAATTTATACCCCTGTATAATATACCCCCCCTCATAGGAACCCCCAAGACTACTCCTCGAAGCCTGTGCTGAGCTTGGATTCTGGGCGCCTCGAACTTTCCATCGAAATCGCTGACTTCCCTGACATCGTAGGCTGCAAGATCAATACCTCTGGCGCGGGCTTGGGGTCGAACGCTGGTGTTTCTCATGTTCTCTCGCTGTGTCTTTTTTTGGGGTTCGAGTTGCATTGGCGCATCTCTACATGTTTAGAAGTTGAGGGAGTTTAGTTGAGGAGCTTCGAGTTTCGGGCTTAGGGTTTATACCCAGAAGATCTGAGTATGGTAACTTGTCAAAAGACGCTCCCGAACTCTTTAAGAACTCTACGCGCAGCTGCCGTCGCCTTCAGACCCTAAACCCTAAACCCTAAACCCTAAACATCCCGAGCCCCGCGTTCCTCAAGCTGCGCCGCTCTGATGTGCCCATGACTCTTACAGATGACCGAAGCTCCACTCCCACCTTAAACCCTAAACACGAAGACTAAGCCCTTTAAATTCGGATGTTGCCCCCTAATGCTAACTCCTTAATAGGGATTATAAGAGGGGGTACTAGAACTGTTAAGGACTGCTCGTATAAGGGGGAACATCCCATCCAAAAAAACCCTAAACTCTAAACTTTCAACCTCCCAAAAAATGTTCCCTATGTGTATATTCCTGAATATGACCCTCTTAAACCCAATAAGGGAAAATGAAAAAAGCCCTACCTACCTCCCAAAATGTTCCTTCTGTAGCCGTAAACCCTAAACCCTAAACCCTAAACCCCAATATGTGTGACTGCAAGGAGCCGCCGGGTTCGACGGCGTTGCCCTCAGCAGAGCAGTCGCCTGCCGTTGGGGGGGGGTGGGGGCCGGTTGGGGTTCATTGAGGCTGTCAGGGTTTCAGCGGGCCCTAAACCCTAAACCCTAAACCCTGAACCCTAAAGCCCTAAACCCTGGGCGTGGAGCTAGGGAGACTAAAGGGTTTTGTGGGTTCAAAGGTTTAGGGCTATAAACGCCATGAGGGTTGCTAGGGTAACTGGGGTTACCAGGGTTGCTGGGCGATTAACATTTTTTCGACTCTCGCAACTAGCGCAGGGCGAGGCTCCCGGCTCCAGTCTGTGTGGATAGGATGGGGTTTAGGGTTTAGGGTTTAGGGTTTAGGGTTTAGGGTTTAGGGTTTAGGGTTTAGGGTTTAGGGTTTAGGGTTTAGGGTTTAGGGTTTAGGGGTTAGGGTTTAGGGTTTAGGGTTTAGGGTTTAGAGTTTAGGGTTTAAGGACTCAGGATTTCTTCCGTGGGCTGTCAGGGCATTCTGCGGTAGAGTGTGAAGGGTTGAGGGTCTTAGGGTTGCAGGATTTCTTCCGGGTGGCATGGCAATTAATCTAGGGGTCCCCTCTCAAAAGTTGGCAACCCAATATCAAAAGCCAACATTTTAGGCCCTCATTATACTTGAATTAGGTGCTTTTTCAGCAGTGTTCAGTGGATGAAACGTGCCTTCAATGCTGCTACTTTTGCAGTGCTCTCTGCAGAGGTAAAAAAATGACAACTCCACAAAGGCCAACCAGGACCTGTAAACCCTAAAGCACAACACCTCTGCGGCTTTAGGAGTTCAAAGGAAGAGAGATTACAAAATGAGGACCTGCACTCAGCGTAGGTCTGTCAGATCAGGGCTTTCGTGTCAGGAGCCCCGCGTTGCATTGCTGGATTCTGCTGTTTAGAGATGTACACGATGACCTCTCCTAAGCCACCCCGCACCCACAAAGGCCCACAGAAGGTGAGAGTGCAGGCTTGTTGGGGGAAAGCTTTTCGTCCACTTCCTCGTTGAACATGCCAAGAACCTCATTCGAGAGCCTCCGATGCACCACTTTCCAGACTCCTCGCTGAAGACGAGCCTGAAGAATGGGGAGGGGCACCTCTTGGGGCCTTTTTAAGGGGGCCCGTTGAAGAGGCAGTGAAGGTCTGTCAGGGTTGGGTCACGCAGTTCTGCACCGAGGCTGCGTGCATGCCGTGGGGATGCCTTATGTGGACTCTGGTGCGTAAAGTGTGCGAGGTGAATGGCGCATGTGTTACGCATGTGTTATGGCCCGTTGCGTCATCCCTCGATTCAACACGTAGAAAAACTACTCTCATGGCCATGGTATCCACTGTGCGGTGAACCTTTGACACAAACAGGCAACACCAAAGACCCTGTCTTTCTTCTTCATTTCCGCCATCTGGGAAAAAGTCGGCGTGCTTGCCCGGGGGTCCCATCTGTAGTACTAATTATTATGTAAGTAGGTATTTGAAAAACATTTAATATGGTTTTTGGTACCATATTCCATAACAATGGTACAACAGATGGACCCTCTGGGTTACCCACGACGCTCAACCCGGAACACCCTGAAGTCCAACATGGAAACAGCTTGTCATCGGATGCAGCCAGGTGACTTGCCGGGAGACTTGGTCTGCCATCGCCCGTAGGGCTGCACAAGGGGAGGTTATGAATCTCGAGAATTTAGTTTGGCCTACCCACAAGCCCCGAGATCCTAAGGCTTGAGGGCCCTCCTCTCCCCCTCCTGCTCTCATTGTCCATTTCTTAACCAAAGCAACGGCGCTGGCTTCGATGTTCGATTCAGGGGTTCTGCGGGGTTTCAGAGGCTCAAGGCTATTGGAAGCAAGGAAATGCTACAATCACCTCGACTGCAGACATCTATGAGCTACATATAGCGCGAAGCAAACACAAGATGTGCATTGCGAAGCAATTAGAATTAGTCACCACACCACCTCAACCGGAACAGGTAAATGCCTGCTTCCTAATTTCTTACAACCGAATAATAGTTTGGCTCACACTCTTTCAGACCCCTTGAAGCAAAGCATTGGAAGCCCTGAGGCCATACGACTCTAGGGCGGGGGGGGGCCTTAGGGCAAGCTTGGGTTCCATACCCCCCCCTTGAACCCCCCTCCTTTCAGAACCCTATGATACCTAGTTCATGGCTGGGTAAATATTAAAAACTTACATCCTTATTGAGTTTAAGTACCCTTCAACACCATTATGTTAAATACTTAAGATACGACCACCTCTTCTCCCGCACCTCCTGGATGTAGTCCATGCGCCCGGATGTGCCGACTTTCTCTGGACAGTACTTGCCTTCCAAGCCTGGGAGATCCGACTCAGGGGTTAGGGTTTAGGGTTTAGGGTTTCGGGTTTAGGGTTTAGGGTTTAGGGTTTAGAGTTTAGGGTTTAGGGTTTAGGGTTTAGGGTTGGACTTCGAGGGTTTCGACTCTCACACTAGCGCGCGCAGGCAAGGCTCCGTAGTCTCGACGAGTGAAGGGGCCACCACACATTGGAGGCAGCTACTACAACTGCAGCAAGCAACCATACTATGGCTACCTAGTCCTCATTGGGACTCGGTGCCAAAGCCCCCCCCATAGCCATACGCTCAAAGCATGCTAACTAATACACCCACCATCGCAACAAACAGAGCGTCGGGCTACGGTAAGCAGAATCCTGGCTCGGAGCTCCTCCAAACAGGAAGGGTAACAGTTTACACCCAACACAACCCAAAGGAAATCACGGCCAGGCTCGTCAAGCCTTCAGCGCGGCGTGGTTTCCCAAGCCATCGTCCGTCATCGTGAGTGTCATGGTGGCACACATCATGTTTAAGGGCACCTCGTGTATAAAACAGAACGAAATAAGGCAGAAAGGAGTCTGGCCTTCTGCGTGTGATGGGGGCACATAGACATATGTCGGCTTGCTCCACAAAGTAATCTAGCCTCGCGAGAAGTGAACTACTAAGGCATCATGATTGAATAAACGTCCAACCTTCGTCACCCAGCTGCCAATGAAGTGGCAGCATAGCCATCTGTGCGGTACTCTCTGTGTTTGGGAAAGACCAGCAGGCCAGACTGACTGTCAGGTGCCTGCCGGCCATTGGGAGAAGTTCCCGACGGTGAAGTCGCCATGGAGAATGACCTGCACTCAGCCGACAAGATGCTCTTTCTTTTACCCAAAAGGGCCATGCCTGTGCGGCTTCGTCTGTCTCAACCCCCCTTCTGGCTTTTGGTTTGAGAATGAAAACAGCTTCAGGTTCGCATCTCGTTGACAATACAAGATTTTCAGCTCGAACGCAACTAGCTCCAGCCTGACCTGAAAAAAAACAAACCAGGCTAACAAGCCAGGCTCAAAACTTTCTTCTGTCCTGTATACATAAGCCATCGCTTGAGACACGAAAGTACCAGCGACAAACTCAGCGGCTGTTGTAGAACTTTTTTTTGACATGCCAGATTGCCCTGTCCGTCCTCCTCCCAGCGTGCGAACTCCGTGCTGGAGTCCCACCACCAAAAGCGCCCCGTCTTGGGGTCTTGAAAGCCTGAAGCGCATTCTGCGCGCTTGTCTTTCCGAATTTATGATTGTGCTGAGCCCCCGGCGACTCCATTGGAACCCCGCCAGGATCCTTTTTCTTCAGAGGCAACACTCGCACCTTAGGTCAGTAGCTTCTGGTATCGGTCTATCACGCTGCGAACTCAACGACCTGCCTTCCGGATGAGGTTCAACAAGTTTTGCCCTTGCAAGTCAGACTCATCCTGCACCAAAGTTTGGCTCTTCGGGCTTGGGTCTTCGGGAATTGCCGATGCTGCATCATGGCCTTGATCTTGTAAAAGATATCCCACCAAAGACCTTCGAGTCTCCACGTCGCGAACAGACCGCCTCAAAATGCAGACAGAGAGAACTGTATCCGCACCGGATTCATGACCGGGGCACAGACATTTATGGACCGGTCCACCACCTAACATTTCAGAGTTCCTGCTTTGAACCTGTGCTGTCTGTGAGCAATCCGGGCTCCTGACTTCTCCACTGTTGCAACCTTGTGTCTTCAAGACGAAATGTTGTGAGTTTCAAAATCCTTCTGACCCCTGCCTCTGCTTGTCCAGAAAGCGTTCCATGGTGCTGGTCGGACCCATTTTACTAGGCTTGTTTGACAAAGTGCTTCCTAATGCTCGTCGAGCTCTGTTGCTACTGGCTTTTGAGCACAACAACAACGCTTGAGCGCAGTGTCGCAAGGCCGCTTGTACAAACCTGTACGAATCAACTGCGAGGGACGTGATGAAACAAGTCCGAAAGCCGAAACAACCAGGCGCATCATGACTGCAGAGAGAACAGACATCAAATTTCAGAGCTAATGAAGACAATACTGCTCCGATTGCTGCTGCCTCAAGTCTCCAATTGAACACTGCCCACACACGCTTTTTTACCATTCGTTTTTAGCCTTGCTTGTATGGAGGTGCTACTGTGTTAACTTTTAGTCTTACTGCATATGCTTCCGTCTGCAAAGAGCTCATACTCAGTGAAGTGGTAGGCCACACCAAATGGCATTGCCGTAATTTGGTCTCATCCCCTTGCTCCAATGGACTTCGACCTTGAAGTAATCCTCTTGAAAGTGCCCAGCGCCATGCCCACTGCCATGCCCACTGCCATGCCAACCAGAACTCTGCAGATCGCCCTGCATATGCTTCCGGCTGCAAAGAGCTCATATACATTGAAATCCACCGCGCAAAGGCTTGACCGTGCGAAGCTGATCCATGTAGACAGCCTTCTTGGGATGCCACATCAAATGGCAGTGGCGTAATTTGGTCTCATCCCCTTGCCAATGGACTTTGACCTCAAAGCAATCCTCTTGCAAGTGCCCACTGCCATGCCAACCAGAACTCTGTAGGCTGCCATGTTTGTAGTCGATGCACAGAAGATTCAGATTCTTGGACGCAGGATCAAACGAAAGCAGATGTCCGCCGCCACGACGGTCTTGCCAGCTGAAGATGCTGATCGCACGTCCTGGCTGCTGCAGCTCCACATCCAACTGTGCCAATGCATGCATCAATGACATCACGCGTCGACGACCATCAATGTAGCTTCGACTGAGAGGGTGCCAGACCAACTCATGTTCGCGGATGCGATCTTCCTGCCCATTCCAGTGAAAATTTGCGGTCAACACTTTTGGCTGCTCTTCTACATGGCCATGCCATCCCGCTCGGCGGTCTTCATGCAGCGTGGCGGCAAGCGTACAGCAAGCAAGATCATGCAGTTCACCGGCAATCTTCATGCAATGTGGGCCCGAGGGCCAGGGTAAATATCTTGGTCATCCCAGAGCGGCTCTACCCAGCCGGCATCGCCTTGCCGTGTTCCCCATAGGGCGCCAAGGCACGCAAGGAAATGCTTAGCCCGGTGGGATGACAGGGTGGCGGGCTTGGCCTAGAGGCACCGCAGGAGGTCCCAGCGCTGCGTACTCCGCTTCAGTTGGGGAAAAAGTGGCTGGAGGGCTCTGCGTGAGCCTGAAGAACCGTGTCTGCGGTGGCGCGCGCTCCATGCTTAGCCAACATGAAAGTTATAGCCAAGCAAAATCAAGGTTACAACTAACCCAGCGGCCGTTGCTGGAAGTCAGAAGGATACTGATTCCGAAGTGAACATCTTGACTCAGCTGAATCTACCAATGTTTCTTGTCCTTCAAGCTGGGTCCTTATTGTCACTTGAGCCAAAATGGCTACGGGAGGGTTAGGGTTTAGGGTTCAGGGTCTAGGGTTTGGGGTTGTCCGGGTGCCTTGCGGACTGTATTTTGGGGTGGGGGGGGGGGGATGGCTGCGGAATTTGGAGATTTTTTTGTTCCGGCTTTGGGGGGCTTCGTGTGGGCTTTCGGTGCCGCTCTGTTTGGGGAGCGGCGTCCAAAAGTGGAAGCCAACTGCCCAAATGGTTGATTATAGGCCTCTTAGCGCGCTCTTCAAAACAATCTCTCTTGTCTAATGATCGTTAATCTTACTGTGCTATTTCGGACCTTACGGCAGGGCCTTCGACGGCTTGAGGTGAGTGCTGGAACTGCTCTTTTGGTGTCGAGCCCCGGGCTGTCGACGTTGCTGTTGTCTGGACCGTCCGACATCGTGACCACCGGTGCACCTGCCGAAGATGCTCAAATCCATCTCAAGGTGAAACCCTCAGGGAACTACAGAATTGAGTTCGCTTTCACACACACAGACACAGAGATTTGGTATGATATCTATATATACAGTGACATGCATAATACAAAAACAAATGAAGCATAAGCTATACGCACACGCATGCATGTAAACATTTGTTACACATACGCAGCATATTGTTCTTCGGAATCTTCTTGGGAACCCTTCGAACCATGGGCGCGATCTCCACACAATCTGCTTCGGAAGTTTCGGGTTTTTTGGGGTTTTCTACGAAGCTGACCTCGGCTTAGCTCTACGAAGGTGACCTCGGCTTGGCTCTGCGGTGCTTTGCCCGCACCTCTAATAAACATCGTTCACACGCAGGCAGGCTTCAGGATGAAGGCTCATGGAGCGCACAGCGCAAAAGGCACTGCTGGTGCTTCCTTCTCCCAGCGTGTGTGTCGGATGTGTGATGAGGCGGCAGCGCCAATTCACCAGAGCCACTTGCAGTCAGACGTCGACACTAGTTATACTCCCCTTAGAACCTTTAACAAAATATGTGGAAAATCCTCTTGGGTTTGATATATAAAAAATATTCCCAAGAAAAATATAGTACAGTGACGCGCGTTGCTGTAGGAGATGTGGCTTTTTCTTGCGCTCAAAGACAGCTGGCCTGATTCCTTGCAGCACATGTACTTGAACCGCGCCCACAGGCCGCCCACCGAGTACCTCGCAGAGCAGCTCTGTCGACTACAGCATCACCCGGAGGATCTCTACACAGCCCACCCCTGAAGATCCCCGGAGCGCCCTACACCATCTGGCCCAGGCCCAGGCATACCCGGTCATACCCGGTCATACCGTCCCGTGGTTTTCCGCAGTCGCGGTTTCCCGTCACAGTGCAGACAGTGCAGACATGCTTTCGTGATGTGACATCGATATCGACCGATGAGCAGGGCTTCTTGCAGGCAGGGTGGCTCGAAATGCACGGAGTTGAGCAGGTCGTTTCCAGGGCATACGACCTTCAACTTGCTGAGGACTTTCTTTGACTTGGCCTTGGCTTTTGCTGCGCTCCGGATACCATGAACCAAGGGATCTTGGGCTGAGGCTAAGGAAGCTACGGATCTCAGCGGAAAGTATGGCAGGTTGTTGTCCTCAAACCATAAATACTGAAACACATTCAGTGGGGGAGGGGGTCGAAATGGTAACGCTCGCCTAAAGCCTTGAATCCGAGCATAGCGCCGATGCTTTTAGCAACTGTACTCTACTACACAGGATATTCAGAAGGATGACCTTAAAGAAAATTTTTTACAAGCATGTGCTGTAAAGTCCAAGGGTGTCTCAATCTTCAAACCTGGCGTGCTCCGAGTGACGGTGTCGTTGAACTCCCCAGCATCCTGCTGGTCGGTCCAGCCGGGGTAGCAATCTCCTCACAGCGTAATATCGGGGCCTGAATGATTAGAACAGGTTTTTTTGTTTTTGGTGGGGGGGGGGGGGGGGTATTGTAGTATAATTACAAAGGGACCCTAAGGGAAGATTGTTAGTAACTATTCCGACCCCTTTCTTAAGGCTTCCTAGCTGAAAGGCCATCACAGACTCTGTGATGTAGGCCTCAGGGCTTCGGTTCACAAGCCCTTTTCTCAAAAGGGGGAGGCCCCTCATAATTGCTTTGCTGGGTTAAGAGAACCCGGGATACGGCCGAGGCCCCAGAAGAGGTTCAGACTTCGGAAATCCTCATGCTGGGCCAAGTATCCAAGTCCGGCAGACGCGGCGCAGGTGTACTTCACCACCAGCTTGCTGGACGCCTGGCACACTGAAACTCCGCCTAACTTTTTTTTACATCACTTAAGGCACTTGCTGCGCCCAGGACACGATCTTGCTTTCTGCTAGGCTGTTGACGCCAGCGCCCCAAGTTTCCTACGCTGACACGTCCTCGCTGAGCCCCCGAGCATTCCGCAGACGTGTTCACCAGCCAAACAGTCTTGCATGTCTTGCACGGCACGCGGTCAAGGTTGGCATTCGGATGTCACAACAACTCTCTCGGACAACCCTTCGGCTGGTGTGCGTCCCAACACGCCGGCCCCAAAACCCAACAGTCCTTAAGCAACTCCGCTGCAGATCCGAGCCGCGTTCAGGAGGTCCACTGTCTGAATCACTTTGCCTGAAGGGCAGCCCATTTCCTCAGCGGTTCGAAAAGTCGTCGGCGGATGCGCAAAAATTGCTACAGCTGCTGCCTGCCAAGAGGCCAAACTACCCGAAAACCGACACAAAAAGCCCTAGACCCACGTGGCCTTGTCTTCGTGAGCCTGAACAGCTCAGTTCAGCTCGTATGGCCTTGGCAACCTCTCCCTCCCCCCACCTCCCACTTCAAATCCCACCAACGACACGCGCTTCACAACCGATTTGTATTCTCCACAATTCCCTACACCGTAAACCCTATAAACTTTATAAACCCTCTAAACCCTATAAACCCTACAAACCTAAACCCCAAGACAAGGGGCCCAGGTTTCCATGTCCTCCCACCAAAGTGGCCAGGCGCCCACGGTCTCCACCTTACTTTCGCGCTTCTAAGCAAGGCTTCCGCACGTGGGCTCTTAGTGGAGTGCCAGTAGGGGGAGTTTCCGAAAATAGGGGCACCCTTGTTGGGGGTTCCGAGAGGTAAGGAATGTGTAGTATTTTGGGGTATCTTACGGGGTACCCGTATTTTGGGCAACCACCCTTTGAATATTGCAAAGGACACTTCGCATGCGTTCCCACTCGGCTGGCCCGATCTCCTTCATGTCCGAGGTGCCGCATCGAAGGTGCGATTCGTGTGGATCTCCACAGGTAGGTCCTCGCAACCACCAAACAAACAGGCGCAGAACACTTGAAGAACACGTTTAAAAAAACGAGTGGACGCAACATGCATCTTTTTTTTTGCACAACTCAGGCTCATAAGCTCCCTAAGCCCTAAACCATGAACCCTTCTCTCCAACCCTAAGCCCGAAACCCTATATAGCTCGAACAGGCAGGCACTCCACATGCGCGCAAAACTCGTGCTGCTGTCCTTGGAGAGGATCGGCGTGAAGCGGCAGGCCTCGCAGAAAAAACACACACACACACACACAAAAAAAAAAAAATCTCCGACACTTTAAAATGTAATACAATATGACATAACATAACGTAATCCAATATATACACATACACACCTACTGATGCCCTCCGAAAAGAACCCCCCCAAAAGCAAAAGGCAGCTTGAAGAAGGGATTTAAAGCTTCCAAAAGGGTCCCCAAGGCGCCATCTTCAGGCCCTTGGAGAGGTCCTCCAGGTTGAACATGGCAGGGCTCCTGGGGCGACTTCGGATTTTTTTTTTCGGGGGGGGGGGGGGGGGGGGGGGAGGGCAACAAAAAAAGCAGCCAGGTCACCCTCGCTTTTTTTTTTGCAATTTTTTGGCTGCCTTACTAGGTGCCTCTAAAAGGGAGTGAACATAGGTCCTAAACCTTAAACCCTAAACCCTAAACCCTAGACCCTAGACCCTAGACCCTAGACCCTAGACCCTAGACCCTAAACCCTAAACCCTAAACCCTAAACCTAAGAGGTATCTTGAGGGATCATGTAGGGGATAATTCTGGGGTCCGGAGCCCAAGTGTCAGTGCACCAAGGGCGGTGTTGCCGATGCAGCCTCGGGCCATCGCCGAGGTGGGCATCCACATGGACCTGTCCTTGTCGGAGTTTAGGGTTTAGGGTTCAGGGTTCAGGGTTTAGGATTTAGGGTTTAGGGTTTAGGGTTAGGGGCTTCGGGTTTCAGGGCATCCGAACCATCTTTCGAAGACTCTAGAGCATTTTCGGACTTTCAGGCTTTGCGGATCCCTCCGTCGAGGCTGTTTCCCGACCCCCTTCTGGTTTCTGCTAGTCATGTGCCTTCGTGGAATCCAAAGTTTGTCAGACGATTGGATCAATGCGAGATCGGCTTAAGACTTGACGCCTGCAGGCTTGCGGCACCGACTGGCCGTTTTTGCAGACAAACGGCTGCCATGTGCGCAAATGCAGACCTTGGTCAGAATGAACACGACTGACAAGCCCCCTACACGTCTCCAAACACCGCCTCTTACTTTTCTGTGTTTCCAATTGACAGTGCGGGTCTTTGACGCCTACGAGCAGCAAGCTCTCACAAAGCATTGAGAACATGGGGAAGTGCGCAGGATATCCGCGGCAAAGCCACGGAGGCACCACTTTCCTCTTGTCGTCGGAATCGGGACCCTTCCATTCCAGCGTCAGTTGGGCCTGGCATATGGGCTCAAGTTGTAAGGCGGAGCAGCCTGCATTAGGACCTTGGGGACCAATTTGTGAATCCCTACACGGTTTTTTTGCGTCATGTAGGGTTTAGGATTTAGGTTTAGGGTTTAGGGTTGAGGGTTTAGGGTTTAGGGTTTAGGGTTGAGGGTTTAGGGTTCAGGGTTTAGGGTTTAGGGTTTAGGTTTAGGGTTTAGGGTTCCTTGATAGGAACACAATAGCAGTACAGGGTATCTGACTCAATCACCCCCATTTTAGGGTTCATTTGGCCAAGTGATGTGTGTTCGGCATTGCCAACGTCGCATCGTCAATTGTCAATCTCTCCCCCCCACCCCGTGCTCGGAGGTTCATGGTACTCATTAGGCAATTCTAACTGTACTAGTAACTGTACATATGACCAGATTAGGGCACTCAAGGGGCTTTTGAGTGGGTAGTAGGTACAGATGTAATTGGTTAACTAGCACCGTGAACCTCCGAGCGCCCGAACTGCAAACATGCCGGGGCTAGCATTGTCGAATTTCTCGTAGAAGTGCACCTTCCGCTTCGGATAGGGTTTAGGGTCTAGGGTCTAGGGTCTAGGGTCTAGGGTCTAGGGTCTAGGGTCTAGGGTTTAGGGTTTAGGGTTTAGGGTTTAGGGTTTAGGGTTTAGGGTTTAGGGTTTAGGGTTTAGGGTTTAGGGTTTAGGGTTCAGGGTGTAGGGCTTAGGGCTTAGGGTCCGAATGAGCAACAGCCAAGCCAAAGTCTGCTCTACGCTTCAAGTGGCCACGCGCTGTGAGAAGCCCCTCGCTGTGGTTCGGGCTCAGCTGTCAGCTTGCCACAGCTAAACCCTAAACCCTAAACCCTAAACCCTAAACCCTGAACCCTGAACCCTGAACCCTGAAACCCTAAACCCTAAACCCGCAGACACACACACCTCAATCGGCCAGCTGCCCATGGTGAGTTCCTGCCGGTGCGGGTCACGCATCTGTCCGAACCCTGAACATCGCCAAAAGCGTACAATGCAACACCCCTGCGCTGTCGATGATTCCGCACTTGCCTTAAAACGATGCGGCTATGCGAGACCCTGCTGGCCCATTTCAGCTTTTGCAGCCAAGAGCCGGTTGTTCATGGCACAAAGCAAGGATTCCCCCCCCCCCCCCCCCCCCCCAGCCCACAAAGAGTCAAACCGAAACCCTTGAGGCTGGATAGCCATACCTTCAAACCCAAAAGCTGCTTCTAGTGATAAATTTCATTGGATCTTCATGTCGAAGGCAAGAAAGCTCGACCTGCACCGTGCCGAAGGGGGGGCCTTCTTGGCTTTGACCTCCTTCGACTTCGACCGGCATCCGGAGATCTCCAGGAACTGGCGCACGAGCAGCGGGTAAACTAAACCCCCAACATTTCGAAGCCTCGGCAGGTGGGCTACTTCTGACCCCCCCCCTGCATGATTCCCGAGTTTTCTTCTATTGCAAAGAAGGCCAGCGTGATCACAAGTCACAAGCAAACTTTGAACACCTGCAGCATATTGCTTCATAGGATGGTAAACAAATTATTCATGGACCATGTGCGCATGTGATTTCCCCATGCCTTCAACGCTGAACACGTGTCCATGAGCACCAGCGGAAGTTCAACGAGCGGAACGGTACGAACAGAGAGCAACATAGCCTGCCTTTGAAGCTGAACGAGATCTGGGGCTTTACGAAAGTAGGGGACCCCTAAAACAGACCCCAAATTGTAGGATCCCCTTATCATAAGGACCCCAATAAGGTACCCCAACTTCGGAAACCACCATCATCTAGACGTTCATAAAATCAGGGAAGGCAACTCCTGCTTCTTAAAGGGGAAAAAGGATCCCTACAAGCAACCCTTAATCTTGTTCCCCTATATAACTCCCCCCCTGTATATATATATATATATACATATATATATATATATATTATACCTTACCTAAGTGGCCCCCAAATTAACCCCGAACTAACACCCTAAGGTGGCTCACAAGGGTCCGTTTGAACTTCCGAGTCTGAAGGAGCGCAACATGCGGTGCGCAAGCTTCTTGTGCGTCGGGATGAAGACGATCAAAGAGTGACTGGCTCGTACTTGCTGTACTGATTTTGCACAACGTCCGATGACCCCAGTGCTCCTTAAACTTTAAGGAAAGAAGTACAACAAAGATGCGTAACGAGGCTTGTTCTTGCGTAAACATCGCAGTCCCGGTGAACCGCCGCAAGAACACAAAGACCAGAAACGAGCGCAGAACTAAAAGAACGTAAGTATAAAACGAAACAAAAGAAACCGCTCCAACAAGCAGTTGGCATCTTCATGCACGCAGGCGCCGTACCGGAATACAACTGGCATGCCATGCATGCTGCACCAAGGAGCTCGAGTCCAGGACAACAGGAGCCCGAAGTGAGAACCTCAGGACCTCCCTCAACAGAGCCAAGCTACCCGAGCTGCGCTTGGAGGTTCATGGTACTTGTTAACCAATTATTTCTAACTGTACTTATAACTGTACATATAACCTTTTTAGGGCACTTAAGGGGCTGATAAGTGGGTTAGAAGTACAGTGATAAGTGGTTAATAGGTACCATGAAACCTCCAAGCAAGGACCCCAAGACCCCTCTCCCCCCCTTCCCCAACCCCAAACCCCCAAAATCCCGAAGTCCTTTAAATCAGAAACCCAAGGCCTCCTTGTGCTGGATGAAGACGCGGGCAACATCGTTGGCGGTGAGGTAGAACTCGTAGGTGCCTACGCACAAAAGAGATTTGCGGGGGTTTGGTTTTGCGGGGCCTGGGGCTCGGGGTTTCCTAAACCCTGAACCCTAAACCCAAACCCCTAATCAAGCCAAAACACCCTGAAAGTGCAAGGTCTCTGCTTGAGGCTTGCTGAAGATAGGGTTTCACATTGGCTTAGTGGCTTTGAGCTTGGCGCGCGGCGGAGCCTGCGGTTTGCTTCTTTGCTATGTTGTGAGAAAATGCCCAAATCATCGGTATTGATGCAATCGAAATTTTTGGGAACCAACGCGGGCCTACTCCCACCAAGTGTCCCCCTGCATTCCTGAAGCGCGCCTGGCTCATTGACCATCAGAAGTCCCGTGAACCTGGCGAATGCACTCTCATGGGTCCGGGTGGTCACAGGAAGGGAAGTTCACCTGGCATCTCGGAGGTTTTCTAGGGTTTAGGGTGACATGGAACGGTACTTCGTCGTCACATGGGATTCAATCAGTGAAGCCTCAGATGTTGAAGAAACCAGCACTTACTTGCAGGTACCAGCAGCCTGCCGGCAAACTTATCGTTGTGCTGCAAGCCGGCCCAGCGTTTCCCGTTCGCGTAATCGAGCCTCGGCCCAATTGAGGTGTGAGTGACTGTGATCTGGCCAGTGCTCGCAAACTCACAAGGTGCTTCAAGTGTACCGCTCTGTGGTATTGTAGCTCCGGCCGCAAGAAGGCTATATATAAGCCCCTAAACCCTAAACCCTAAACCCTAAACCCTAAACCCTAAGCCCTAAACCCTAAACCCTAAACCCTAAGCCTGGGTATTTCTTTGGCTCCCGGAGGCGTACGACCGCAGGGGGTGCCCCCCCTTCATCGCTTTTGGGGTCAAGACCGGCGCATGGAGTGCTTGCAACCACGACGAAGTTTACATATATATATATATATATATATATATATTCTTAAAGAAAGGTGTGTACATACATATATATATATATACATATATGTATTTGTATTGATATTTGTTTATTGATATGGAACTATGTATCAGCGATATTTTATATTTTTTAGTACATATACAACCACTGACTGGGCTTTCAATACATATCCAACCACTGACTGGGCTTTCTGCGGGTATCTGTTACACTGTGCCATGCAGGGCGCCCTGCCCTGGAGAAGCGAGGCTCAAGCGCCGAAGAACGTCAGCCAAGCAAAGCTTGGAAGTCGAAATATCTCTTTTCGGAATCAGAAGAGGGCTTAGGGTTTAGGGTTTAGGGTTGATTCTCGGAATCTTGGGATGTTCCCCCGACAACGAACAGGTTAATGGGGATGACAGTACCCCCCTACTTTAACCTTAAATCCCGGTTAAGGACTGTTAGTATGAGGGGGAACATCCCAGTCGGAATCTCAAACTGATTGGGGGGCTCAATCGAAGGGCTTGTCTTCTCCGTATCTCACTGCATCTGAGCGTCTTCGGCTTGACTTCCACCTGCAGGGAAGAAAACGTCTCTTGGTGTGCTAAGCCAAAACCCATCCTATGCTGGGGTCTCGCTTTCAGATATTCGGCTGTCCACGAGACCAGCTCACGCCCAAGAAACAAACAAATCTAAGACCCGAAGCCCTGCCTCCAATCCAGAAAACCCAAACACACCCCCCACTCAAAGCTCTTGCAACTGCCTTGTCCGGCATGCGGAACATGATGTTCGGGAAGGAGCAACTCCAGCCCTGCTTTTCAAACGTCTCTCTAATCATCTCTTAAGAGCAAAGGCAGTGATCATGACGCACGAACCTCGAAAGTCCCAACGCCTCAAGATCTGCTTTTCTGACTGGACCCTAAACCCTTCTGGGTTATGGTCATGGCTGACGTGGAGATACGTGGACTGCTTCGGGGCTCTAGGATTCGTACGGTGGTTCAGGATTCAGGGCAAGTGTGTGTGTGTTGCCATAATCGGAGAATGGACCAGGCAAAACGGTCGGTGTCCTGGTCCAAGTCATAGAAGTACTCTGCCTGCCATGCACACAGTCTGGCTTACAAGCTCCCAGCCCTAAACCTCCCAAAGCTCTTGCCCTTCTTGTACCTTCTGAAGATGAATCATGAACGTTAGGCAGATATTCATGGAAAACATCCCCGCCTTGATCCCCGGCTGGAGGACGTTGTCCAGCAGCCACGCGTTGCGGTGGAGCATGGTGAAGAGGTATCCTAAGGAGGTCATGGGTTTAAGGTTTAGGTTTCGGGTTGAGCTGAAGCAATTTCTTGAGAACAGGAATTTCGTTGGTCCTGGTCACGAGTAAGAAGTGCAAAGGGAACAAAGCCGACAAGCCATCATACAGACAATTGTGTTTTCGTTGGCATCACGAGCTACTCTTACACATGCGAATGAATCTGTGAGCAAAAAAACATCTGCAGTAGTGTTTGATGCAGGTGCTTCCACAGCAATCAGTGCGCAGGTACATCGTTTTCCTTTTGACTCGTTTACATGTGTAGCGATATACTCTCTATGTCTGCGGCGACGACTGCTCTGATGGGGATGACATGCAGTAGATGTGAGAAACCGGGCCGGCTCAACTTTCAGTCCAAACTCGAGCTGATAGGGCTGTCCTAGCCCTAAACCCTAAACCCTAAACCCTAAACCCTAAACCCTAAACCCTAAACCCTAAACCCTAAACCCCAAACCCTGAACCCCAAACCCTGAACCCTAAACCCTACAGCCAAAAGGGAAGCCAAGCATCCCATGTCCGATGCGGGGATGAGCTGATGAACGTCATCCGCCATGCAGGGCTTGTAGACGAGGGCCAATTCATCCTGAGGCAGCAAGGAACTGCCCCAAAACCCAAAACACCGCCCTAAACCCTAAACCCGAAACCCTAAACCCTAGCCCTAAACCCTAAACCCTAAACCCTAAACCGCAAACCCACCGTAACTGGGCAGGGGCTTAGGTGGCATTTTCCAGCCTTAGGGGATTTAAGGGGCCAACAAATCCCGCATTGGGGATTCTTGAGTTGTACTGAATCATCAGAAGGGCTTGCGACAGCGCCACAGATAGGGTCGGCTACAACTCTCAAAAGAGCCACGCAAACAACTCTGTCTCTCTGCATGGGGAGGAAAGGCTCATGGTGCCCGTGCCCCACGCAGTGTCGTTTGAGCACCATCGGTCAGACTCGGTATTTGGTGCCAGCGTCCGGACATCATCCGTTGATTTGAAAGAGCCATGGGCGCCGAAAGTTGGATGTGGACCAGAGCGCTTTCTAACACGGGGTGTCGGGTTTAGGGTCCCTAAACCCTAAACCCTAAACCCTGCCAGTGTTCTGTCCCTTCCACTTTCCGCCGAGCAGCTCCCAGGGGCTCCACGGCGACACACTCCTTCGTGCCGCCGATCCGGAGATGCCTTCCATGGGCGCTTAAAACGGCTTAGGGTTTAGGGGTTTAGGGGTTTAGGGGTTTAGGGGTTTAGGGGTTTAGGGGTTTAGGGGTTTAGGGGTTTAGGGGTTTAGGGTTTAGGGTTTAGGGTTTAGTGTTTAGGGCTTAGGAGTGCAAGTGCTCCTGCTCCCCGCTCCCTCAACCCCTGCGTGAAGTCTTGGGGCCCTAGACGCTTGTTTTACTTGAAAAGTGGCCGCTCTCTGGGGCCTACAGTTTTCACTAGAGTTGGCAATTCAAGAGCTCTGTCAGAAGCTGTCACACAAGCACGAAGCAAGATAAAGTAACCCCGGCGACGGCATCATTTATTGCTGATGGCGGGCTCAGTGGACAGGCGCTGCACAAGAAAACACTCCGAGAGGCTCTTTTCACAGCTCAACTTAGGAGCCCAACTCCGACACAACCTACAGGTCGCCGCTCTCGGGATGTTCCCCCCTAATACTCACAGCCATTAATGGGGGATTTATAATAGGGGGGTACGAGAATCCCTCTGAAGGACTGTTAGTATAAGGGGGAGAATCCCAAGTCGCACGGTTCAGGATCAGCTGTGTTCTGGAAGCTTCCGGCAGTGCTGCAACCGACGCCAAATACTCAGAACCCAACTTTACACCATAATCTTCATGCTCTCCATCAACACACGAACTAGTGCCATTCTGCAAGCATTGGGTTCTGTGATTCAAATACTCACTGTAGTCCAGTGGTCTCTAGCTGTCCCAACTTGGGGACTTTTGTCAGCTCATCCCAGTGGAACCCCAAAAATCCCCGCTGCGGACCCTGGGCGCGCCTGCTCGAGTAGTCCGACTCGCTCCAGGTCTCACTGCTGTATGTGGTGGGGCAGGTCTTGGCCTGCAGGAGTGTCACCGCGTTCTCCTGCGCAAGCTTTCTGTGAAGTGGTGAAGTTTGGGCAAATGCCCAAGATTTTTTACTGTTAGGGACATGGCTTGACTCCAGACGTCTGTCTCGATAGGGGTCGTCCTTCCAACTATCTTACAATGTGCACCTAATGGCGCGCTTGAGAGCGTGTCTCTTCAACCCACGGCCTTGCATGCATGTGTTATACTCCGGTTCAAGAGGCAATCCTTGCACCAGGCGCAATTGCAGGCATCACTCATTTAGCATGCTGCCTTCTGCGGGACGAATTGGTCGCAGAGCCAGCAAAGAGCATGTGAAGAACAATGAATTCAACCCTAAACCCTAAACCCGAAACCTTAAACCCTAAACTTCTGCTCCAGAGCCATGAAACACACTTCAGGAAGCCAAAACAGCCGATATTCCCCTTGCGATTGCATCCTTGCCCAAACTTGTGACGCAACCTTCACAACGAAGTATAAATCTGAATACATAAACAAGCAAATAAGCAATGAATAACAGATAAGTATGTGTATATCTATCTATATATATATATACATATATCCGTATATACACTTTCCCCAGCCCATTAAATTCAAGCATGCCCCAAGACCCTCTAAGAGCCCTGAGCGGTCCAGCTTGCCCTGACAAACCATCACTGCGGCTCGCAGGCAAAGCTCGTGGTGCCAGTCAAACTTGGACAAGCCTTGAGACCGAAAAGGAGCACAGCAAGTTCCGAGAATCCCCCCAGCCCTGAGGCTTTAATGATGAGATCCTAATGAATGACACCGCCCAAGCTGCTACTTGGTGCTTCGGATAAGGAAACTGATATGTACGACTTGCGAATAATTGCCGGGGCTCGATGATGAAGAGCTGCCTGTCCTAATATACAACTTGTGTAGATGTTGTAGTCAAAGAGACAGTCGTCCTGTCAACGGCCCAGATAGAGCAGCTAAGCCTATCAAAGAAAGCATTGTTTGCTGAAAATAGGGATGGTGGAAAGGCCTTTAGGTGAATGTCCATGCACTGATTCCCCTTAGGTCTACCGTTCGCGCAGCCTCCCCTCTATAGCCAGGTGCTACCAAAAGGGCCCTCTCGAGCCTCAGGCACTGCAAGAGAAACCCAAAAAGCGACAAACCATGACCGCTCATGTCACGCAAGCCCACAAGTCTATGGTAGTCTATAGATTTCATCTTTCGTGAAGCTGTCCAAGCCTGAAAGCTTGATCCGAATGAATTACACTGCTACACACTTGCCCCCCCTGCGCTGGTGTGTTAGCAGCGGCCCATGCGGCTCGTCATCAGCCCTACAGTGTAGGTCGCGCCCCAGTTCACAAACCATCGTTCGGGCACTGGTAGTACTCAACCAAGTAGAACTGTACTTATGACTGTACTTATAACCATGTTAGGGCACTTAAGGGGGGTATAGATGGGTTATTAGGGGAGGGGGGGAACCACGCGCTATTCCAAAGCTCGATGAGGCAGCCGATTTCTCATGTCGTATCTCTACAAAGGCAAAGCAACGCCAAAGCCGTCAGAAGTCGCAATGAACCCTAAACCCTAAACCCTAAACCCTGAACCCTAATTTCCCTAATTTGGTGGCGCATGGCTGACGTAAAAAAAATCCCTTATACTAATTGCCCTGATTACCCTAATTACCCCATATACCCTAACGCAACGAGCAGCGGATGTAGCGGGCTTCCACGGGGTCCGAAAAGTAAGCTCGCACCTCGGCGACTCGGTGCGTTGGGCCCTATGAAGAATACACAATGAGTTCATTAGAACTGCAAAACATCTGGGACTGGAAACAATGAGAGTAATCAAAGGAGAAGATACACAATTCCAACAAGATTAGGCCAAACAAAAAGAGAGTTAACATGATGCAGGACAAGTACAGACGCACGCGGACAGGTTTGTTTTTGTCTTCAAGGTGCCCTCGAAACCGGGGCTTGGGGATAATTCAACGCTGACGGTAGTGAGAGCGATTCTGAGGCCTGGCATGTTCTGCAGACGGTTCGTGGCCCAGAGCCAGTTTAAGCCTTAAGAACGCTTCCGGCTTGCACTTGCTGTTGCAACCTGGGCCTCTGGCTTCAAGAGCGGAACTTAACACGCCGGAGGGGGGCGCTTAGAATTCAGGATGCTTAGAATGATCGCCAGCCCCTTGCTGGCGAGCGACATGCTCATCCGGATCCCCGTTCAACCCCGTGAAGAGGTTGTTGATGCGTATCCAGTCTCCTGCGCAAGCAGCGAGCTCAGGTCTGGCGTTGAGGCCCCTGAGTGCCCGAGAGGAACTATGTCTAACACGCATCTTTCCGTGAGACTCGGCTCTGCCATGTTGCTTTCTGCGCCTTTCGCGGTCACCTTGTACGCCACCTCGAAGGAGTAGACCTCAAAGTCGCAAGAGAGCGTAATCCGGCCATCTTGAGGAGTTCTTGCCTCCTTTTCCGGCCTTATAAAGTAAATTATAGCCTTATAAAGTAATTATAGGGGGGGGAGGTGAGGACTTCGGGACTTGCTTCGGACAGTGCCCACGCTGCGAGCCGTGGGAGTTGCAAGGGAGAGGTGCTGATCCTCAAGAGGAAGCCGCACTGTTTCGAGAGGCAGAAGAATTTAGATTCACCCTAAACCCTAAACCCTAAACCCTAAACCCTAAACCCTAAACCCTAAACCCTAAACCCTAAACCCTAAACCCTAAACCCTAAACCCTAACCCTAAACCCTAAACCCTAAACCAACCACACACTTCCCCTGCCAAAAGCGGGACAAGGGGCGTACTTCTCTTTGCCTTTCAGGCCCTGGATGACCACGCCCATCACATTCTCCTTCTCCTAAGAGAGGGCTCCGGCTCCAAGCAATTCTTAAGCACAAAAGAACATGTAGCAAGCACAGCCCTCGGGACATCATGTGCAATCTTCCTGACAAGCCGGAAGACCGAAAAGTGCGTGGCAGAAGTTCCAACGCGCCTTTGCCCGAGCCCCCACCCTAAACCCTAAACCCTAAAACCCCAAACCCACAGAGCGCCCCGGCCTTCAGGTCGATTTCAAGCCACTCGTTCCTGTCTTGCCTTGGATGGGCCGGTAGGGTTGGCGACCGTGGCACTTCACTGATTCCCTACTCTTCCGGCCTTCTCCGTCTGTCAAGATTTTGAGGGTTCCGAAATTAGGGGATACCTTGTTCGGGCCCTTGGGGCCCCTCATTTTCGTACACTCCCTTGTCTGTTCACACCTGACATGGCCCGGAACCCACGGTTGCACCGGGATCTGTGGCATGTTCCAGGCAATGAGCTTCTGTGGCTTCAGATTGCAGGTCGTTCGAACGTCCCGCATCCCTTTCGTATCCTTCAATACGCACCGTCTGATGTGTTGGAGGGGGTGGCCATGTATGGATATATCCACATGAACAACACATTATTGACATCTCTCAATCCTTGCCTCTCTCCATCTTTCACTCTTGTTATTTGGGGTTTAGAGTACTCGCGCTCTTTCGCAGTCATGTCTAGTCACTGGGACGTGGACTAGGATTCAAAAGGCAAGCGGCTTATCCGCGCACCAGCCGCTTGAGGAGTCCAACTGCGAGTCGAACCAGCCTGTCTCAGCACAAGGAAAACACGCCCCCGCGCCCCCCCCCCGCAAGTCCCAAGAACACAGCTGCAACTTTCAGGCCACAGGATACTATAGGGCTTACGATCAGTGGGGCTCATCTCTAGGTGAATGGCAAGTGAGGGGATAACATGGGTAGCAACGTCACCGACAATGAGTTGAGAATGGTGCCCTCTGCGACTATGCGTCCCCCTGCGCCTTGCATTCCGAAGATATGCGCCCCGGGCAGCTTCCGATAGGAGCTAAAACTGCGCCCCTCGTGGTGCTTGGGATTCTTCAGAGCGATCTTGCCTCAGACATAAATCACCGTCGCCGCTCAGCCTACTCAGCCTGCTTGCCGATGTGGCCCCTCTCAGTTGGCTTGTCTTTCCGTGTCATGATCTCATAGCTCATTGTCCCCAAGTCGCAGGTTTCTTTCTCGCCGCCGACCATGAGCTTCTTCATCAGGTACCTCTGCTTGCGAGCACCACCAAACTCTCAAGAGCAACTCTCGACAGCAAGCAGTTGCGAAGTTGAGCCAAGCTGCGTCGAGGCATCTTCCATCTCTCTCCTTGGCTTGGCGCAAACGCCCTGTTGCGGGTACACGATCAGTGGTGCCAGCCGGTGCAACGAGTGCACTGTAGCCATGATGGCCATGGGCACCACATGCCTTCATTGGTTCCTTCGTTGAGGCGGTTCCCTTCTCACTCCTTCTTCGCTGGGAAAGTGAAAAGAAGCATGGCAACCACGGGAATTTTGCGAACTGTTCGCAAATTCCCGTAGTTGCCATGCTTCTTTCCACTTCATGAAGATATTAAACTGGTGTTCAACACCGGTGTAATATCTTCGTGAATAGTCTTCTGGTTGTCTTTCCGAATCTGTTGATTCGATTCTTAACGGGTGTGAAAGGATGGGGTAATATTTTGTACCATGTTCATTGGCTGCTCGTTGGCTGAGACATCAGCAAGTGTCCAAAAGTGAACAATTGAGATCATGCCCCAGCGGACCCCTTAAAGTACATCAGCTAGAATGGTGCCTTTGGAATGAAAATACGCATATGTTTACTACCGGGACTCTGAATTCTGTCTCTTGTTCAAGAGCGGACCCTGTGATTCTGAGCAAGTTTTTTCATCTTCATGCATTTGCAATACGCTGCTCGCCAGGCTGCTTGGAAAGGATGTAGTTCCACGTGATCACTTCCATAACCTGGGACTCAGGAACCCTAAACCCTAAACCCTAAACCCTAAACCCTAAACCCTAAACCCTAAACCCTAAACCTTAAACCCTAAACCCTAAACCCTAAACCCTAAACCCTAAACCCTAAACCCTAAACCCTAAACCCTAAACCCTAAACCCTAACCCTAAACCCTAAACCCTAAACCCTAAACCAAAAGAGGCAGGACACTTCTCAGTCTCCAATGCACACGCGCACGTTGGGGGCATCTCTGCTCAAGTACGCCCTTCCACGGGGTTTAGGGTTTAGGGTGGAACCAGAAGCAATATTGCCGCACACAGGCGCACATCGGGGCAAATCGGGATGCATGGCGTGTAGAAGGAGAGAAGTAGTGAATAGAGCGCGAGAAGGAGAGACAAGGACAGAGAGAGAGAGAGAGAGAGTGGGGCAGCACCGCGACACTCGCGAACGCTCGGGAAGTTGCCAGTGCTTGAGGATGCTTCCGCTGGGGTAGTGTTTTCAGATCCAGGAAAACTACCAGAACTCCCACCATCTCCGATCCACCCGACGGTCCCTTACATCCTGCCCAACGAAAAAGCAGAACCTTGAAGAAGATGCCCTGGAAGGCTGGCACTCGATAAACGGCAGGGGGCAGCCCAGTTGGACTTCTCGGCTGGCGTCGCCCCGCTATTGATCACGAGGTCCTGGTCCTCGAAGCCTCAGCGAGCCACGGGGAAAGGAGCCCTACTGTTGCCTTAGGCTGGAGGGGGGGGGTTAACTCAAGGGGATTGTTGGACCGCGCTGAGACAGGAGTGCACGAACTCAAACTTCCATCCCCAACATCCGGCAAGAGCTTCTGAATACTCTCAAGCTATACAGGCACATGGAAGTAGGGGCTTTTGCTATGAATAACCCAAAAAAGACACCCAACACATAAACGTACATACATGCATACATGCATGCATACATACATACATACACTCACGAATCTTTAAAAGGAGCCCAAGACGATACACACTCGCCAAAAACAGGAACCTGCTTCGTGAGTGTGACTGAGGGTGTGAGCCAAGGGGCTATCCGTCTTCCCTGTGCCGACGTCTTGGCCTCTCAGTGCGGTCGCACTGATCCCTAAACCCCACAAGCCCTAAAAACCCTTTGCAACAGGCGTCGCACTTGCTATAAACTATACTCCCCTTAAAAAATATGCTTAATATCCTCTTGGGTTTTTATATAAACAAAAAAAGAATTCCCAAAAGGGGGATATGGTAAACTCTGAGCCCTCGCTCCGCACCAAGATCTCCTCTCAAGGCGAGGGGCCGTCCAGGAACACATAGTCGGCCCCCGGCGAGGCGCAAACGGTGGTCCACCTACAGCCGCAGCACTTACCGAGTTGGCCAGATGATCCTAAACCCTAAACCCTAAACCCTAAACCCTAAACCCTAAACCTTTTGGAAGTGCTTTTTTTGTCTTTGAAGCCGATGCTGGTATCAGCCGCCTCGTGCTTTTCAAGCGCTTGCCTGTGGCGGTTTGAAAGCCTCAGCCAGGTGAGAAGTGAAGCGGACCATGCGTGCGTGAGCCATGCAAGGATCGAAACAGGAAAGCTGCATTTGCACTGTAAGGTAGCACGCACACACACATAAGGACAGCGCCGTCAAAGTAGACCACGCCGACGCCATGCTTTTCATGGTGCCCGAAGATGATGTTTTGCTTGCTGCCTTGCGCGGGGAGGCTCTTTCCCTCCGTCTCCATGGCTCTTTGTGCCGTAGAAAGGCATCCAGGTCCCTACCCCCCCCCCCCCCCTTCCCTAAACCCTAAACCCTAAACCCTAAACCCTAAACCCTAAACCCTAAACCCTAAACCCTAAACCCTAAACCCTAAACCCTAAACCCTAAACCCTAAACCCTAAACCCTAAACCCTAAACCCCCCCCTTGGCCCGTGGCCTTGTAGGATGCGCTTCGCAGCCCACACCTTGGTAGCCCTTGTAAGAAGGGCACCCCCTTTTTTGGGGGGTTGGTGTAGGGTTTCGGGTTGAGGGTTTAGGGTTTTTGGGTCGAGGGTTTAGGGTTTTTGGGTCGAGGGTTTAGGGTTTAGGGTTTAGGGTTTCGGGTTTAGGGTTTCTTGATAAGGGGACCTTGAACCAAAGAAAGGAAAGGGGTGCCACTGGGCTACCAAGACACCGAGGTGTAGCGCGTGACGGCGCAGACCTCGTGAGGGAAGCAAGAGGATGACCCGGTGGTCGAACCGAGTGGAACACATTTGCTTCTGCTCTTGAAGTGGATTCCGCTATAGAGGCGCCTGAACAGCAACAACTCAGACTGTTAAGACAAATCCGGTTGTGAAGTTGAGCAAAGTTTCCTCTCCCAGATCCAAGGCGCAGTGTAGTGGCCCTGCAGCGCGCCCGTGAATGTGAACGCATCGTTGTTGGACCCTGTCTCTCGAGTGGTCTGATGGCATGCGAATTCAGGATGCCATAGCTACAACTATAACTATAACTATGACTACAACTATCATATAACTATAACTATAACTATAACTATAACGAAAAAACTATAACTATAGCTATAACGATAACGATAACGATAACGATAACTATAACGATGATAGAGCGGGAAGGGGAGCAGATAATATTCGGGGGGTAGGGGGGGGGGTTGAATATTCGGGGGAGGTCATGTTGCTGCGGCAGAAGCTTCGACTCGACCGAAACTTCACAAAAGCTGGCGGTGTCTTGGTACACCCAATTACAAACCCCAAGCTCCAAACCCCAAACCGCAAACCAAAGCCCAAACCCCAAACCCGAAACTCGAAACCCTAAACCCTAAACCCTGAACCCTGATGAACTTGTCATTCCGACCTGACTTGTGAGATATGAATTCATTGTTAATTCGTTTTGGAGAATTCGTTTCCTGATGTCGGCTCGAAAATTTGGTGCTTAATTTCGTTGAGGCGTTGTCTCGGACTGACGCTGTACAAAAGTCATAGAGGCCCGCATCGCTAGCCTCCTTGCCCGTGGATCGAGTCCGGAACCCTGAACCCCCCCCCCCAGTAAACCCTAAAAAATCCCTAAACCCTAATAAATCCCTAAGCCAGAACCCCAAAACCCCAGAACCCGCCCAGAACCCCAATCCCCGGAACCCAAGAACCCCCAAATTTCAGAGGCCCCAAACCCCACAACCCCAGAACCCCCGCAGAACCCCAAACCAGAGCCCCAAAATGTCAGAGCCCACAGAAGCAAGAAGTGAGGATTTCCGAAATTAGGGCCACCTTCTTGGGGTCCTAATCTACTAATTACTTGGGGTCTATATTTATGAGGGGCCCCTTGTTTTCGCAAACCCCTAAGCACCACTACCATTGCTTCTGTGGCCTTTGGGCGCCCTAAACCCTGGACCCTAAACCCTAAAACCGGGGGTCTCTCCGCAGGTTGGGTCGCCTTGGAGGTACTTCACGGGGGCTTTCGCCCCATAGCCTCGCGCCGTGTACGCGCGCACCTGGGAGCGTCCGCAAGGGCATCCCCAGGCGACTCCGAAGCAGAGGGGTTTAGGGTCTAGGGTTTAGGGTTTAGGCTGAAAGTCCTTCAATTGGGCATACAATCGAGAATTAGGTCGGCAGCCGAGCCGCGCTGTCAACACATAGAGAGAATCGTCCGCACAAAAAAGGGCATTTAAAGGCAATTCCGAGCTGCCCCGGACCGTCGACTTGACGAGGCAGTCAAGCTGCCCACGCCTCGGCTCCAAGTTTGAGAGAGCTGCCCTCGGCCTACAAGAACTTCAGCCAGAAGCAGACCCCAATCAACCTGCGCGGGGAAAGCGACCGCGCATGTCGGCTTGTCTCTGCTGAGCTGCTGCTTTTCCACGTGGGTCCTGCAAAGCAAATCATCAGCACGAGAAGTGTGCTTCGAGTCTGGTTGAGCGTGCGCCCATGCGAGCTGTATTCCGAGATGGGATGGGGGGGGGAGGGGGGAAATGCAACTAGTTGGCTTGACGCCCGAAGTGCATGCGCATACCAGCTTGCGTACCTCCTCACTGCCTCAAAACGGATCTGTCAAGGGTCACTGGGGCTAACAGGGTGTCGGGTGCACGCAGAGTCCGTCTTTTCGGACTCGTCGAGTCGAGTGGCGGCTGCTAGACTGCGGGATACTGCGGGACTTCCGCGCGGCTTGTTGAAAAATCTCTTCCGAAGGTTGTTGATGGAACTGCCTCTTGCCCAT
Source organism: Symbiodinium natans (assembly GCA_905221605.1). NCBI lineage: Eukaryota > Dinophyceae > Suessiales > Symbiodiniaceae > Symbiodinium > Symbiodinium natans. The sequence continues at coordinate 81,934 of CAJNDS010000676.1, forward strand.
CCTTGCCTTGTTGCCCGTGCATACCGCGTGGCGTAATAGCAACAGCAGTAGTGCGGCACAGTGCTCCCAGAGGATGATCTCCCCCCACACACACACCGCTATCTCAGCATCGGACAGGGGATTTCGACATCAGGGGGCTGGAGTTGGGGTGGGCTTATAGGGCTTGAATGGTTGAACAGCTATGGCCCCTAAACCCTAAGCCCTAAACCTTAAACCCTAGGTTCAAGGGGGTTTGATAGGCATGACATGCTTCTGGTTCAGCTGGTGCCCCAGACCCCTTGGTCCTGCATCTTCGCTTTTGAACCAGGACACAATCTTCTTGGCGGGAACGGTGGTCTTCGCCCAAGATGCAGGTCACACACACTCTTACATCAAACATACCTTCAGTAAGCAGGAACCAGGTCCTCTGGATGCACATCTACACAGGTAGAGTCAGTAGAGTCGCGCGCCTTGGGTGGGTCGCCTGGGTGCTTGTTCACCTTCAGCTTGTAATCCTCGAAGTGGCAGCCTGTGGGCTCTTCGTCTTTTTTTGCTTCTTCTTGGGGGGGCCCCAACATTAATTTAAGGGCCCCCTTACAGGCTCTACAGGAAGCCTACATCGTCGGGCGGAGAGGGTCATGAGAGGAAGTTCGGACGATTGGGCGCTTCTTTGGCCCATGCCAAGACCCCGAGAAGCCTGCGCACTTGCCGCCGCCGTGGAGGGCCTCGGCTGGGGTGTCGAGGGACTCTGGGGCTTACATAAGAGGTTTCTGAATATAGAGGGTACCCTTTTTGGGGGTTACTAAAGTAAGGATGATCGTCTTTGTGGGAAATACCCACATGGGATAGGTCTGGAAGTGCAGGCTCAGCGAGTGAGCCTGCAAGCAAAAACTGCCAAGGTGAAGGTGTTTTGAACTCTCTCGGAATCGCCCTAAACCCTACAGCCCTATATGGGTGGTTGTCAAAATCCGCCGAGGCCTCGGGCCGAAGGTGTATAGGTAGTCAGAACAGGCACCCCCCTCCAAATCCTCCCCCCAAGCCCAAAGTCCCGGACCCCTTTTTTTGCCTCAAATGGGTACCCCCCCTAGGTGAGCAGGGTCCGCAAGCGGATGGTTCGCCAGGACCAGAGGCAGTTGCAGCCCTTCCCAGCAGGGCCCCCCACGTTTTACCCCCACCCCCTACCCCCCCTACCCCCCCCCCCCTACCCCCCCCCCCACCCCCCCCCACCCACCCCCCCCCCCCCCACCCCACCCCCCCCCCCCACCCCTTTGTCCCTCCCCCAGAAGCCACATGAGCGGCTGGGCTCGAGGTGCTAATGGACGCAACAAGAGGGCTTGATGTTTGTAGGTGTCGCTATAGCACACCCAATGTTTCATAACCTAGGGGTGTCGCTTTTCAAGTGTTTTCATCGTTTTACAGGGTTTTGGGCATTCGTGTCCACCCCTTGCTTAATTGAATGGCTGGGGGTCTTGGCGCTTGCTCACATAAGGTGTTTGTGAAAGGCGGAGTTTTCCTGCTCCGACGCGCTGGCTTGAGGGCCGGACGGACGGTTCGCCAGGACCAGAGGCAGTTGAAGCCCCTCCCCCCCCCCCCCCCCCCCACCCCCCCCCCCCCCCCCCCCCTTCCCCACCCCCACCACCCCTCCCCCCTCCCCCCACCCTGCCAAAGAGTCGCCTGGGCCTGGCTCAACCCTACGATCACTCCAAGCCGAACCCTAAACCCAAAAAAACCCTCAACCCCAAAGCGTGAACCTTGAGCCCTAAACTAACCCTCAACCCCAAACCCCAAACCATAAACCATAAACCCGGAACCCTCAACCCTCAACCCAACCCTTATTGCTTGGGGTCCAGCGACTTGGGCGCTGCGGAATCACCATGCTCACGCGGATGCGCTGGGCCGGGCCGAGGCGGGTCGCGTAGCGTTAAAATTATGATCCCTTTTGGGGCACCCTAAATATTAGGTGCCGTATTAAAATAGGGATCCAAGAAGGGACCATAATTTTGACAACCACCCATATAAGCCCATATACCCTAGAAGCCCTAAACATTCCAACGAGTGCCGCCGCGGCTCCACTGAAGTGGCGCCGATGCAGGAGTTGGGCAGGTCGAAGGTTCCAGTGCCCCTTGGAAAAATGGGTTTAGGGTTTAGGGTTTAGGGTTTAGGGTTTAGGGTTTGGGGCAACTGAGCTGACAAAGGCAGGCCCTCGCCTCTTCCAAGGCTCATTGCGGGACCCTCCTCTCTTTTCCCCGAAATTCCCGGTGTGGGGTTGTTAGATTCCTCAAGTCAGCCATAAGTCAGCCATACTCCATCCGGGGACCCGCAGAGGGTCGCGCTTTGGGTATCCCTGGACTGCCATTCGTAACAGAAAAGCCCTCAGAGCAGACCGCAAAGAATCCCACCGAGTCAAGCCCCGCAGAACTCTCTGGAGCGTTTTCGGAGACACCCGCCCTGATTTAAGAAAACCATTTGTGGATTCTTTAGGGCTACTTAGGTATATAGGGACTATATAGGCACATCGAGACAAGGCAGCAAACAGCAGGATGGCTTCCCCATCAGGTAGCTCCAGGGTGGCCCTGAACCCCTAAAGCCGGCTCGGGGCAGCTTCTTGTGCCAAGGAAGCCCAGTAACCATTATGATAAGGGCACCCCGTTTTTTGGGGTTGGCTATTATATAAGGGAAACCATAAAACCCTAAACCCTAAACCCTAAACCCTAAACCCTAAACCCTAAACCCTAAACCCTAAACCCTAAACCCTAAACCCTAAACCCTAAACCCTAAACCCTAAACCCTAACAAAAGGGTAAAGGGTACCACTGAGCTACCAAGGTGGGCTTCCGAAGAGGGCTTCGAATTCTCCGCTCTTTTCGGCCCAAGTTTGCGCAGGCATCTGGACACAGGGCCGTTTGGGGTTTAGGGTTTAGGGTTTAGGGTTTAGGGTTTAGGGTTTAGGGTTTAGGGTTAAAAAAAAAAGAAAGAGACCCAATCCTTCGGAAGGAGCTGAGCACAAAGTGCGGGCCCCGTGTGACGTTGGAAAAAAACGCTGTGGAGACCTACGCCAAGCAACGAACTTTCGAATCAAACGCCCACGCTGTCATCTTAAACTTTGTGAACGCCGGCTGCTTCATGTTATCATCGATGTTATGCCCATGAGGCAGAAAAGTGCTCCGCAGCGTCGAAAATCACGACTCATGCCCTTGCCATCGAGGTGCGCGCGTCGCCGCCGACCATAGAAAGAGTTCTTTGTGGCCAAGTGCCCATCGCAATAGACCTGTGCCAGGCAAAACTTGTGGGGAACGCGCTTCAACACCGGAAACGACCGACTTAGCATGCGACTGAGCCACCTGTTTTCAAGATGCCTTTTGCTTTTAATTTTCTCTAGTGCAGCACTCCAACAGCACATCCTTGTTTGGGAGCTGGTTAGGATTCTGCAACGCCCAGCATAGCCGCCGAGCCACATGGCAGCTCGCCCACTTGAAGTTGGCGGGCGAGTAGGCCACCTCTTTCGGGATGCGGGAGCTGGGGCGAATGCTTGGAACCCCTTACACGAGGTTGGAGGGCAGTGCTGGATGCGAGTTCAGCAAGTCAGGCCTTGTTGCCTGGAGCGACTGTGCCGTACCTTATTCACCAAGAGTTCCCAGTCAGCTCAATGGGAAAGAAAAGGGCCCCAATGTATCTGAAACATCTGAAGCATCTTTCTTCGCCCAGTGGCTCATCGACGTTCATCGTGGTCCAGCCCTTCGGTCTGTAGCGAGCCTCTCGGCAGCTCTCAGCACGCGCCCCATCCCTAAACCCTAAACCCTAAACCCTAAACCCTAAGCCTAAACCCTAAACCCTATACCCTAAACCCTAAAGCCTAAAACAGAGCCCGAGCCTCACAGCCGTAGGCGCTGGACTTCACTTCAGGCAGCTCTCCTTGGCCGCATCGCGGTTTTTTTTGGCTAAAAACCCATAAGCTCGCTTGGATCCGCGTTCGACACCCTTATACACACGATGTCTGTATATATATATATATATTATACACACTCATTAAACAATTCTTAATACAATACATGCATGAGACAACTTGCTGTAGATAACAAGGACAAGACATGCAAAGGGTATACGTGCATACACATATTGATTTATCTACATCTTTCATACACATATATGTGTGTATATATATATGAGATTTAATATGTATGAAAATGAATAGGCACAGAAAACATATATAACATAGGTTCGTGTATATACAGATGTATGCATGTTTACTCATTTGTTTCTACTGTTGGGCCCCCTTAGAATCGAAGCATCGATTGCCCAACGTGACCGTCTCAGGAAGCTGGTAGACCTCGCCAGGTACCCGCAGGCCACTCAGGCAATGCGACGTTTTTCCACACCAAGATGCCAAGCTCAACTCAGGGCCGCACGTCCAGGCGCTTGTGCGCAAACTCGCAGTGTCCTGGCAAGCAGGCGTCTTAACGATTGAACATGTTGGGCCAAGAATTGTGCAGCTAGGCCCCTAGGAACCCGAGATCGCTTAAGAAGCGCTCGTTGAAGCGATGGAGTCCTGCTGAGCCGGAGCCCCAGAGATAGGCGTTCCGGGCTCCCTGGCAAATTGTCGGGATCGCAACCTCAGGGAGATGATCGGCCGTGCGCGGAGCTCCCAACATGGGCATAACAAAGGGCAACAGCCCGCCATGGCCCGGCATCCAGAATCTAAAGCCGTCCTGGCCGGGGGGCGGTTTTCCCTTTGCGCCGTCGCGTGCTTGCGAAGCTCTCCTTGGCTCTTGCCGCTCAATAATGCACCATGCGAGCATCAGGCTGCCTGGACAAGGCCGGTTGGGATGTGCAGGGATCTTCAGTGATGCTGAGCGAGTACGTGGGAGCACATGTGAGCACATGTGTGCTTCGCAGCAAGGTCAAAGCACCTCTGAATTGCCCCCCAGGCACGTCAAGCACGAGAAGGTTGTCGCAGTACAGGGTGCATCGGATCTTCTGGGCGCCCTTGCTGAACCAAATGCCTTAAGAGCCCCACCAAGGCCCCAAGCAAGGCGGGCCATCGCATGCACATATGTGCCATACATCGTGTGCCATATCTCGTGATGCGGTGTTACTGACGAAGTGTTGGGGGTGGTGGGTTGCTGCGGTTGCTGCGGTTGCTGCCCTAAGCACGATGCGAGCCGAACCTCGGTCTAAGACTTTGAGTGCCACTTTGCGCGCCCAGCTGCTGCCGCCCTTCAACGTGCCCTGTTTAGAGAAGTCGACGAAGAAGCCTCGCCCCCCGACTCCGTAGTGGCAGGTGGTGGTGGTGGTCGTCGTCGAGGTGGTCGTCGTCGAGGTGCTTGTGGTGGTCGTGCGCCTGTGCGGGTCGGGGATGGTCAAGGGCCAGAAACACAGCACAATGGCACAGCCACCTCCTCCTGCTTCGCCTCCTGCGCGTGACCACCACTTTCTTGATCACTTTTTTGAGTTTGACAAACCTCCTCTTCTTCTTCACCTTCTTCGACTTTTTTGCCTTCTTCTTTTTCGCCTTCTTCACCTTCTTGGCCTTCTTCTTCTTCACCTTCTTCGACTTCTTCTTTTTCGCCTTCTTCACCTTCTTCGACTTCTTCTTCTTCACCTTCTTCGACTTCTTCTTCTTCACCTTCCTCCTCACTGAGCTTCGCCTCCTCCGTGGCGAGACCGCCTTCTTCTTCTTCACCGCTTTCTTCTTCTTCTTCGTCTTCTTCACCTTCTTGGACTTCTTCTTCTTCTTCCCCTTCTTCTTCCTCCTCCTCCTTCTCCTCCTGACGCAGAACAAGGGTTTAGGGTTAGGGGCGAGAGAGCAGAGTGGAGGGAGAGGGGGAGGGGAGGGAGAACATGGTGCCTGCGTCGCTCGCTCTCCAGGCTGCCCTCGTCGCTGATCTCTTCGCTGCTCTCCTCAGCCTCCATCTCTTGGCTGCCAAGCAAGGCGAGCGCGGTACCGTTCTCGGCAGCTTCCTCTTGAGGACTCCTTGAGCGGAGAGCCCGGAGGGCGAAGGGCTGTTGCTGCTGTTCCTCCTGTTCCTCCTCTTCCTCCTCTTCGTCCTCCTCGTCCCCTTCGTCCTCCTCCTCCTCGTCCTCCTCGTCTTCTTCCTCTTGACTGCCCATCTGGTTGAGCGCGGTTGCGTTCAGGCCGCCTTCTCCTTGAGACCCGTTCGAGAGGAGAACTTGTTTGTCGAAGTGCTGTTCATCCTGTTCCTCCTCCTCGTCTTCCTCTTCCTCGTCCTCGTCCTCCTCCTCGTCCTCCTCGACTTCCTCCTCTTGACTGCCAATCTGGTTGAGAGCAGTTGCGTTCTGGTTTGAGGGGAGAACTCGTGTTTCGAAGTGCTGTTCCTCCAGTTCCTCCTCCTCGTCTTCCTCCTCGTCTTCCTCCTCCTCGTCCTCCTTGTCTTGTTCGTCCTCGTCCTCCTCTTCCCCCTCTTGGCTGCCAATCTGGTTGAGTGCGGTTGCATTCTGGCCGCCTTCTCCTTGAGACGCCTTTGCGAGGAAAACTCGGTTTTCGAAGTGCTGTTCCTCCTCTTCCTCCTCTTCCTGCTCGTCTTCCTCCTCGTCGTCTTCCTCGTCCTCCTCGTCCTCCTCGTCTTCCTCCTCGTCTTCCTCCTCGTCCTCCTCTTGACCTTCAATCTGGTTGAGCGCGGTTGCGTTCTGGCCGCCTTCCACCTGAGACCGCCTTGAGAGGAGAACCCGTTGTTCAAACAGCTGTTCCTCCCCTTCATCCTGTTCTCCCTCCTCTGTCTCCTCTTCCTCCTCATCCTCCTGATCGTCCTGCTCATTCTGCTGCTCTTGCTGATCCTCTTGCTCCTCGGCCTCTTCCACCTCGGCATCCTCTCGTTCTTCGTCGATTTCCATGTCGCTTGCATCCTCTACGCTGGCATTCGTCTCCAAGAATCCGTAGGCCGTATGGCAGGCCTGAGCCCCCCCCCCCCCCCCGTCCCCTCCTGCCCAAAGCCGGGCGGCCAAAGCGCCCAAAAATGTGCAAAGATGCGGCAAATGATGCAAATGGTTCAACAGGCTTCGCTTTGCAGGTCGCTGTCTTGGCCAAGGCGCAGCCTTCCCTCCAAGGGACGTGACCCCTGACTCCGTGACGAAGCGAGACCTGAGGGTGCTTCCGCCCGTGTCAGAGTCTTTTCCAACTTCTTAAAAGGTGGTATATTAGTGGCACAAGTCCTCTCAGCCTTGCATGCCTTGCATGCCTTGCACGATGCATCCTTCAGATTTCAACATCAACAGTCCCGAGCAGCGGGAGCTCCTTCGGCTGTGGCAAGGACTGGCGCCGGACTTCTACCTCGATGAAGTGCGGGTGAACCTGGGCACGGAACAGAACAAAACACGAAGTCTACGTGTAGGGGAGGCCTTTCAGGATTCATGTTGCATTCCAGCTGCCTTTGCGAGTGAAGACTACTAAACGGCTGGAATTGGCTAATTCCACTGATTGAGCAGCAGTCACGCATGCAATTTAACCACTGTCTTTCATGTTCCTTGTGCCATGAACCTCCCTGCACGACCCCGCACGGACCTTCGACACATGCACCCCGCGGCCCTTGAACACTCCCATGGGCCCGCTATGGACTATAGACCTTATCTACCAATTGCTTAAGAACCCCGAAAAATATAAATGTTCTTCCTGATTAAGCGTAATATAGAGATTATTGCTATATTATTTGGTGTTCTTAAGCAAGTAGTAGTTATCTTCAAGCCATCTCGAGCTCTCAGTTGGCGCGCCGTGAATGGCTGCGCAAGCAGGAGAGGAGACCTTTGAGGCCTCTGCCAACTGAAACTCGCCTCTCTGTGCTGCCATGCTCGACCGAGCCGCCCATTAGCCGAGGATACTGGAGCCAAGAACTAGGTTGGGGGGTAAGAAAATAGGAGGCTAGTCTCAAAACCCCAAGTCGCAGGATTCCCGTTTAATCAGGGCCCCAAGAAGGTACCCCTACTTTCGGAAGCCCCATGTGACGGCCAAGCTCAGATGGCTGCTCCAAGCTGCCCCCAGGCCCCGGCGGCTGGGTCGCGTGGAGTCAAGATGACAGTTCAAGGGGTTTAGGGTTTAGGGTTTAGGGTTTAGGGTTTAGGGTTTAGGGTTTAGGGCTTAGGGCTTAGGGTTTAGGGGGACTTGCTGCCCAAGGATCTAGGACACATTGCACAATGCACATCTCCGAGTCGCCGACCCGATTATCCCCCTATCACGTTCCTGACAAATCCTCAGCCCAAACCCTCTTCGGTTTAGGGTTTAGGGTTTAGGGTTTAGGGTTTAGGGTTTAGGGTTTAGGGTTTAGGGTTTAGGGTTTAGGGTGTAGGGTGTCGGGTTTAGGGTTTAGGGGTTTGGGGGCCCACTTCCGCGCCGCGTGGCGTCGTGGTCGCTTCGCGCCCTGTGGACGCTCACATACCGCGCCTCATTTGAAGGCAGGAGGTGCATCTGCTTTGATCTTCTGAGCCACATGAAACCCCCAGATTTGCTTTTAGGGTCCGACTGAAAAGCGCAGAGAAAAGGGGCCGCTGAGGCATTTCGGAGCCGAGGCGCAAACTGCAGGCCGACCTTCAGGGTGGTGGCACCCTTGCTGCTCTGCTCGAGGTATTGGTCGTCGGAATATGGAATGGTCCTGCGCAAACAGGCGCCTGCGCTTCTGCCCCCCCCCTCGGATTATTTTGTATGTTTTTTTGCGGCTCACTTCTGAAGGTGGACTGGTTCCGGCCGTGCGCTCAAGTGGTGCATGCTCGATGGCTTTTGCTTGCTTCTCGCCGCTTTGTGAAAATCTTTCTCTCTCTCTCTCTCTCACTGTCAACGCACCAAACCCGCCAAACCCTAAACCCTAAACCCACTAAATCCCCCAAAACCCCTAAATCCCCTAAACCCCCTAAACCCCCTAAACCCTAAACACCCCCAAACACCCCCAAACACCCCCCAAACCTCCTAAACCCGCCAAACCCTAAACCCTCCACCCCCAAACCCTAAACCCTAAATCCCCTAAATCCCCAAAATCCCCCTAAATCCCCGAAATCCCCTAGACCCTAAAGCCCCAGGAGTCCATGCGACGTCATCCTTCGAGATGGCCACCTGATGGCCTCGGGATCATTCAGTGAACTTCAGGGCTTTCATCAGAGTCCCGAAGGGTTAGGGTTTAGGCTTTAGGGTTTCGGGGTTCGGGGTTAGGGTTTAGGGTTTGGGTTCATGGGAGGCGGGCGTAGTGTATGACTTTGTGGGGCTAAGGGGTCTTTGAAGTTTTCTCCCCACCCTCGGTGTGGGGTTGTTAGATTTTGAACTCCTCGCCCGGAACTCTTCTCCTCGCCCAAGAGAAAGAGAGAAAGAGAGACAGAGAGACAGAGAGACAGAGAGACAGAGAGACAGAGAGAAAGAGAGAAAGAGAGAAAGAGAGAAAGAGACAAAGAGACAAAGAGAGAAAGAGAGACAGAGAGACAGAGAGACAGAGAGACAGAGAGACAGAGAGACAGAGAGAAAGAGAGAAAGAGAGAAAGAGAGAAAGAGAGAAAGAGAGAAAGAGAGAAAGATAGAAAGAGAGAAAGAGAGAAAGAGAGAAAGAGAGAAAGAGAGAAAGAGAGAAAGAGAGAAAGAGAGAAAGAGAG
>CAJNDS010000677.1:0-82500 GCA_905221605.1 Symbiodinium natans
TTGCCACCCTTTCGGGCCCGGAAGCCCTTCCGGGTACTCCACTGACCTCAAAGGATGCGGCTCGTCCTCCCACGGAAGCTAGATTTCCTTGGCCCTGCTGGATGTGCCGCAGGGCGGCGCCAGCCATACGGCGGCCAGTCCTGGGGAACCCAGCCATTTCCACAGCAGACCTCTGTGCGACAGCAGGAGCAAGACCAGCTGTAATATCTTGCCCTTGAGGCTTGGCCTGCGGACTTTGTCCACTCCGACCGACCGCCTGAGGCCGGCTGAAGCAGCCGCCGAGGTAATCCCGGCTGACCCTGCGAAAAACTCCAAAACCCAACACTCATGTATGGTCTGGGGCGCAGTACATTGCGCCTGTCCAGACCTGTTCAGGATGACTCGCCTTAGGTGAACATACGGAAGCCTCAGCGGAAGACTTGGAAAACTGTGGGATTGGCTCAGTCACCCGTAGGAGCGGGGGCTAATTCTCTTGGCCTTTTGCAACAGCAGCAGGATGCGACTCCTTGCAGCTCTCTTTGGGCCTGTCCGCCAAAGAAGCGGGAAAATTGTCCTGTTCACAAAATTGGCTGTTTCCGCTCTCTACGCGCACGCTTGTGCGCGACGCGCGGTCAGAGCAGCGCGGGACGCCTGGTCCAGCGCGGAGGCGCTGTCAACGTCCCTTGCAACGGGGCGTTCTTTCAGGCTGCCTGGCCTGAGTGCTTGTGCTCAGAAAAGGGATGCTTCCGAAAGCAACCTGGGTGACAGCGTACATGTCTGCCACGTGCGCATCTGCCCCCCAATGGGGCATCCTTGCACTGTCCTAGGTTGAAGCCAAAACAAAGAGGATCTCCGTGCTCGTCGTTCGGCACGCCACCTCGCAAGACGGCCGGCATGGGGGTCTCCCCCTTGCCTCCTTGCAACACACTGGTTCGGAAAGCCGCCCTTGCCACCAAATTTGCCCTTCGTGGGGAGGCGGGCTCCCTTGACCCCTGATTCGCCTCTCTGGTTTGTCTGTCCTCTGATATTTTCATTGCCCATACCTTTTCCATCGCCCCAACGGTTGGGGGCCCTTGCCCGCGCCTTTGCCTCCTTTATCTGTGAACCCTTCCGCACGAGGTGTCGGCATGAAGTGAAAATTGACTGCAACCGTGTTTGTGGCTTCCAGGAAGACTTGATCTAAGCACCGGGCGTCCGCGAGCGGCACCTTCGCCGCTGCCCTTTTCAGGGTCGGCTGTTTGCTGCCAAGCTCCCTCCACAAGGCCCGATCTGCTCGCAGGACCTGCTGCAGCGTCGGACGGTTGAAGCCTGGGGGCGCTGGGGTCTGCAAGGTATCAAAGTCCTTCTGAAGCCGTTTCTCGTGCGCCTTGGGATTCAACACGCCAACGAGGTCGTAGGCCAGACCCCGTCTTTGCAACGCTCTGTAAGTCGCCATGTCTGACCCCAACTGGGCCGCCACTTTAGGGGATTTATCCTGAACCGAGAGGCCGTCCCCCGAAGCGTCCAGCACAAGTTCCTTGGCTGGCTTGCCTTGCGCCGATTCCTTTGAGCCTGCAAGTCCAGGCGCTGGGCTCTCTCAGCTCCTGGCAGCTTACGTAGAACTGAGTCCGGCTGCTGTCCCACGGTGGCCTCCAAATTTGCCAGACTCCTCTTGACGACCGTCAATTGCGCACGAGTGGGGTTGTCCTGCCCCAGACTCGTGCATAGAGTGGAGACCTCCTTGTCTGTGAGAGGTTGACCCGGTTGAGTGGCGGCGTAGGCTGCCATGGACACCGTCCTGACCCCTCCGGTTATGAATCTTTCCAAGAGTTGCTGCTCCATCCCGGCCTTGCGAGCATGTTGCTCGAAGAAAGGCTGACTATCCGCTGCGTTTGCCATGTTTAGGGCGTGGGGCCAAAACTGCAAATTGCAAAAGAGAGAGCTGGTACAAAGGGATTGTGCTGCACATACACACAAAGCGGCCAACAACAATGTCACCCCGCTCTTAACTCCTGAAAACAACGGCTGCACTGTAGCCACTTCGCTGCGAGGGCTTTTCCATTTCTACAAAACTAACGCTGATCCACTTGCCACATTTCAGCGTCGTATGACCCACTTTGTACAGATGTAGCATGGTACACTTCTTGTTTCGGATCGCTCTCCAACCCTTCGGCAGACTCAGGGCCGCAGCTGGTTCCTCCTTTTCTTCCGACGAGGCTCCATCAGAGGTTTCCTCGGAGGACCCGTCTGCTGATGTGGTAGGCGAGAACTCTGCCTCCCCGTTGTCATCTGCATCTTGTGTGTCATTCTTATCGAGCACTGTTTCGCAAAGCCCACAGGTCACCGTAGCCAGCTTGTCTAGTTCCTCACTTTCTTTCTAGGGTTAATTCTTCTCCTTCCGCTATCAACGGTGCGGATGCTTCCAAGACGGGCATGGCACTTGGTGACTCAAAGACCTTCCCTTACAGGGGGCAAAGCAGTCCAACCCCAGGAGATTGTCCTGAAATCCTACCACTAGAGCTGGCAAATTGGCAAAAGCTCATGCGTGCTTTCGGAATTCTCGGGCAGCCCATCCAAGCTGCCTACCTTGCTGATCGGAAGTCAGGACCCGAGGTCAACAGATGCACCTGCCTCTCATCCTTGGGCTCGGGCAAAGTATCCACTTCGAATAGCGTCCGGGCAAAACGAGCCTTCCCGTACCTGCTTCAGCATTTCCTCCGGCTGCCGGAGGGGGCCACTAAGGGCATCTCTCGAGTAGGCTAATGTACTCAAAGCTCCAGTCGAATAATGTGACAAGAGTGTCTGTGTCTCGCCCACAATGCCGTATTTGCTCAACCTCCCAACAGCATTGTGTTTCAAGGACTGTGTGGCAACCCTCGCTGTTGAGGGGTCGCGGTCCCTTAGCAGTCCCGTCAGCTCGTTGGAAGCCTTGGCGGAGTCCATGGAACTCTGCAGCCAGTCGCCATCTGGGGCGGTGGCCGGTAGTAAAGGGCCTACAGGGGTCTTCGAGAGCACTATCCCTGCTTCGGCAGCCACCTTCTGCCATTCTTTTGCCCACACCACCTTAGGTTGGACCCCCGAACTGGAGCCACGAGGGGCATGAAGAACGAGAGTTTCTTCTTCTTGTTGGACTGTTTCGTCTCTCTAGCCCTGCCTTGAAAGGATTCCTTCCAGAAAACCACAAATCTCGGGTCCAATTTCCAGAAAGTCGAACTCCAAGAATCGCACGTGCCTGATGTCTGACCAACGGTTCCTGCTGAAGATCTGACACAGGAACACTCCTGCTGCAAATCACTCAACAACGTGGAGCTCGGTGTTCCCAACCCACTCTGCCGGAAATTTAACTTGAAGCACTGTTAGGTCCCGGGCTTGGTGTGTGGGCTCGTGCTCGCCTGCCACTCGGTCTGCCAAGCCTCGGACCCTGGGGGAGATGGAATTCTCCACATCTGGAATGGAAAGCAGAAATTTCACAAACTTCAACGCTTGTACCATGCTCTGAGGTGCCCGCTTGCCCTTTTTGCTGTGGGATATCTCCCTGCAGAACTTGTACACCGCCTCCTCTGATGGGAGAAGGGGTTCCTCCACAGAGGTCCCTTGCGCATCTGCCTGTCTTTGAAGCCAACGAAACAGCCTCAACAAGGTCGATGCACGCTTCTGGATTGTGTGTGGTGATTCCGAGCCAAACATGTCACGAAGGGACAACATCTTCTCCTCTTCGTCCAATTCTTGCAGTTTTTGGCAAAACTGGTGGACGGGGAGGCTTCGAGCAGCTGTTTCCACATCTACATGTTCTTCAATCACATGCCTACAACAGCCTCCTCGAAAGGTCCATCTTTCTTTTTACACTTGATCACTTTGCTGAAACGTTAGCCCCCGGTGAGGAGCTCAAGACACCTGCGATTCTTTGGCCTCTTCACCCAGAGATGCCACTTCGGCACTCTGGATTGGCTCATCAAAGATGCCAAAGCATGCCTCTGTGGGCTCGCTTTCTTGTCTGTCACACCAACCAACTGGCACTGATTCCCCAGCTGATGCTGATGTATGAATCAGCGTGGCATTTGGAGTCTGAAAAACCGCGGTATGGGGAAAAGAGGTGCAGGGGGGCAAGTTAATGTCCTCGTACTCAGCAGAAAAAGCCTCGGCTTGCCGCTCTGCAAGACACAAGTCCATCTTGGCAGGATGTTGTTGTACAAAATCCCAAACTCGGGCCCACAGAAGAAAACAAGAACTTGAGGTGGCATACGTGACATGACATAACATGGTGCTTCAATACACGCGCAGATTGCTGCCACATGAGCATCACAGAGACAGCACTGGAAATGTTTTGCACTTCTGCCCCGCGGGAAGATTCAGTAAGGCCGGGAGCGGCGCGCATTGTCCCTCATCTGCTGCACACGGACCACGTTACTGGGTCTCGGTGGGACAGGGGGGGTCACGTGCACTCGGAGGCCCTGGAGCCACAGGGTATGTGTCATGTCGTCGTGGAAACCTCGGGTTTGATTCTGTAGGAGGTCGACAACACTCTGAAGCCTATCGAGGTGAAACTGAAGTATCAGACACGTTTGCCAAAGCTGCTCGCACTCACTCAGAACACGTGCATGAAGATCAACGAGATGCGAATACTGCTGTTGCATTCGGTCGTGACACCGCTCGAGAGCATCGAATCTCTCGCGAAGATAAGCAATCTGTCTCAAGTGCTGAAGGAGGGTGAAGCTCATTTCCCACACTGGCACTCTCCAGAATCGTTCAGCAATCTCCTCATCTGTAATATCTCTAGACATGACGTGCAAGAAGATGCCTGAGGCACGTGTTACTCCAGCTGGCTGAACACGTCAAGTAGTACCACGACCGAACGGGAAGAAGAACCAAAATTCTCGAACCTTCAGTTTGGCTGAGGAGGATGTTGAGGAGGTCGGGTTCAAGGACGTAGGTGTGCAGATTGGGCTCTTGATGTATGTTTCTGAACAAGCACTCCAAATGAAAGTCTCGGGGCAAGATTCTGACCACTTGCAAACGGGCTTGGGGCACGCGCTGCCACCACTCAGCACTCTCTGAGCTTGCTGCTTCCAAAGATGATGAAGATTCGTCCATACACGAGGCAGCAGGGTAGGTTAAGAATGCATACAGTGTGTTTGCACAATGCTGCAGAAAGCAAAAGGCAGCGGTATGTGTGCATTCACAGACAGGGTGACATGCATCCACTGACTGCTGAAGCACGGGAACAGAGCTTGCTCTAGAAGTGCTAAACGGATTGTGCGCATTCCTCAGCAGCACATGCCGACATGGACTGGACCATGAGAACTCTGAACGTCCAATGCATCAGTGAAACCCTCGTGCACTGGTTGCTGTTTCATCACTCGCAGCAGTCGGCCGGAAACAGAAAATTAGAATGGCAGGGCAACAGCCACTCCATAGACCTTTGCATAGCAACTCTTGATGCAGTAGGCCTCACGGCATCTAGCAGCTCCAGCTACCCTACATGCCGCATGAAGTCGCCAATTGCCTCCACCCGAGATTCCAGCCTTTAGGCTTGTCCCACTTCTCACGCCGATTCCCACCAGAGCCCTGCCACGAGCTGCTGGAGCCGTAATTCTTGGATTGCCCCCAACCCTTGCCCCATGAAGACTGCTGGCTCTTCCATGGGGTGGACTGTTCTTGCCACCGGGAGGAATACTTCCAAGAAGAAGCTGCCTCAGCTCCCTTCTGTGCGGAAAGGGATGCCTGGGCCTGTGGGCCCGACGCCACGCCAAAGGCCGCTGTCGGCACTTGGCACCAGTGAAATCCTGGCTGCGTAGCTCGCATGCTAGAAATCCCAACACTTGGGGTCCTCGGCTGGGTCTCTGGAAACCTGTCTCGGCGCCCACTTGGGCTACGTGATCTAGACGTCCTTCGGCTCCTGTCTCTGCGTCTTGAGCGACGGCTGTCACTGCTGCTTCTGTTCCTTCTGCGGCCCATGGAGGCAGAGCCCCGGAAACATGTGGGCCACGGAAACATGTGGGCTTTCGCCTCTTTTTCTTTGCCCCTTGGCTTTTGTTTCCTCTCGGAATCTTTGCGACCCTTGCCCTTGTCTCCCCTTTTTTTTTTTTTTAAGCCGAGAAACAGTCAAGGGATAAACTCAGATGTCAGCACGTCGTTGCCTTCAATTGTGCAATCAAGTGCTGAGTTCATAACAGCCTGCGCTCCTTCTGTTTTCAAGCTCTCTAGAGAATCCTTTCATCTCGACTAGACGACTCATCGGTGCCCTTGCACCTCTTGTCGGCCCTTGCCGATCTTAACTGTCGTCACGGCCTGAAAGAATAGGCTGCCCTTGCAGCGACGTATGAAGCACACTCATTGTGTGCATTGAATATTGGCCCTTGCCATTTTCAGCTGCCCTTACAGCAGAACTATTTGAGTTGCCCTTGCAACAAATCTCAACGAGCTGACCCTTCAGCCGATCTTTAACCACGACTGCCCTAGCAGCTTGATCTCTCTTGAGCTGCCCTTGCAGCATTCTTGAAACTGCCCATGCATTATAATTCTCTCTGAAGACTTTTTCACTTCGAAGAACACCACCTGAAGTGCAGCAGTGTACAGTTGAGAATGTGGTTCTATCTGCAAAGGTCCAAAACAAACTAACATGCTTCACAAACACGAACCACGCAGCCACTCGCAGAGACAGTGCGAATGCAAGCACTGATTGCTCGTACTTTCCGTCCCTTAGCGTCTAAGACCTGTTGTCAGGGCAGGACGGACACGCTGCTGAACTCTCTTGCTTGGCCATCGGCTAACGAAGAGGGCACTCCAGGTCCCCACATCAAGATGCCTGGACGGGGCGTGAACTGCACATGCTGAGTCTTGATTCTGCTTCAGGAGAAACGTGTAGACAAGGGTACCTTCACACCCAGGACAAAGCTTCCAAACTTGGTTCCCTGCAAGATAAAATATCTTGACCTGACGTGTACAACTCTCGCAATTGACGAACACAGCTACCAGCTGCAGCAAGTTCTGAAACCTCAGACACTAGCTCGTCTCCAGAAGTCTCCTTGCACTCCAGCAAACTTCAAGCGGCAACAATGCACAGCAACTAACGCACTCACAAAGTCTCCAAGATAGACCTGGAGAAAAGAATCCTTAAATTGCGTCCTGGCTCAGACTACAAAAACGCACACATGCTCCAAGAAAACTCAAGAACATCAAGGCAACTCGGCTTCAAAACCAAGCGTGAATTGTAAGCTCCAAACGCCATCGACCTTCTGTGAGGCTCCCGCTCCCCCCACCAGGCAGCAGGATGCTAATCCCCCAGCACACTTGGCTGAAGGCAGAAAATTTTCCCCGACCCTCTCCACGAGGGTCGTGACTGAGAGGGCTGTGGCCTCTCTTCGTCTGAGCCGAAAAACTTTCTCATTCGGAGAATTCGAAAATTTTTCTCCGGAAAATAAAGGTCTGTACTTGCAGCACGATAACCGTATAAAGCTTTTTTTGCTTTGCAGCGCAATGCCATGTCTGGCACCTAGCGAGTCCGAAGCAGACACTGTGGTCCGGCTGCATGAGAGCAGCGAGCTAAGCTCCTAACTACAAAAGACTTGTGGCCCCGGCACGAATGCCCAAGCAGGCCAACCACGGAAAACGAGTGAAAAGAAAGGAGTCCGACACCCATAGCGCTGCACTTTCGCTCGTCAGCGCGCGACAGTGACATGCGACATGTAAACGGCAAGAGGAAAGGCGTCCCTTTCCAAAAGCCACATGTGCATGCAGGGCCGTAACTCAGCTAGACGCATCTGTGAAGCAGGCCTTGGAATATATCAGGATGTACACATTGAGTGAAAGCTGTACAGCATCCTTCTGAAGAAGAGGTTTTGCAGTGGCATGATCGTCAGTGTAATATCGTCTGTCTTCACTCATAAGAACAGCTCTGTAGTGCCCGGAAGTGGGGTGTGGACCAAGATGAACAATGCAGGCATGAAGTCTGTACAGCTGTCTGGTGGTCACGAGGTCAACGTTGAACACCGGGACGCTTAACGTGCTGGTGATATCGACAGGGCAACTACTTTTCTGCAATGACTCTTCTTCAATGCCAAAACGATTGAGTTGCACAATCAGGTGCGATGGCGCTGTCAGCAATCCCGCAAATCCGGCCTGAGCATGCCATTGGTCCAACAGGGCTTGAGGTGTGCAGTGAGCTGAGAGGGGAACCGATAGAAGAAGTGGCATTGTGCTGCCAGCCTCCTCAATGTCAGCAAGGACTCGTCGCTGCCAGTGGCCCTCGTAGTATTCTGCAAACCCTTTGTCCTGGAGGAACGCAATGAGCTCAGCAGCATCATGCTGCCTGTTGGGTTCGCTCCATTGTCGCATGAGGTTGCGCCACATCAAAAGCTGCCATATATTCAAAGGCTTGCGTTCTTTGAGGGCCGAACTTAGTGTCCTCATCAGTCCTGTGGGCAGTGAGGGTTGACCCGAACGGCATGCAGTCCAAAGAAGGGCAAGTATGATTGCATTGGTATAGCATGTGTTACCACTGTTGACAAGCTTTGCACGGAGAATGTGTTGCTGGTCCATGCCATGCAAAGGCGACAAGTGTGGAGGTGCGGCGGTATTGCTGGTGGGCGAGGCGTGAATCCGGCCTGCATCTGGGTGGTCGATGGTCGACTGCCCTCCTCCAGTGGGGCCAGATCCCCGTCTGAAGGTACTTGGAGAGTTGCTTCTCGAGGTTGGATCGACTGAGACGTTCCTGGCGATGTGTCATGCCCACCACCTGAGTGCACGCGTTCCCCGCAAGTCGCAGGAGGTTGGAGTGAAGCTCGTTTGCCTGCTCCGACCGAAGGGCAATCGACAGCATGAACGTGACGGTGGGACTCTTGAGCTCCGGTGCCAGCGGGCGAGTCGGATGGAACCTGGTAATGACCTGGGGATCCTGGGACATTCGCAAGAGGTCTTTCACCTGCTGATGGGCATCCTCGAGGGAGATGGGGCTCCGGGCAGTGTCCGTCAGCAGCTTGTTCTCCTCGAAGGACCACTTCAGGTAGAGCCACTGCCCGTCCTTGATGAAGCCCATTTTCGTTAGGTGAGTCTTGGTCTTCTCTGTAAGCTTGGCCGGATCCGTCCTGGCTTCGAGCTCTGTGAGGAGGCACATCCACAGGATGTGTCGAAGTGGGGCCTTCACTTCTCCTGCCTCCCGAAGCTCCTTCCACTTCTGAGCAGCCGTGAACATCGCCTCTGGGACTCCTGCTGGAAGTCCAGTCCGAAGCCACAGAACCAGGGAAGTGTCGAGCGCCAAGATCCTTAGTGCGTCTCCCTGGCGAAGCACGAGGCGGATCAGCATCTGACAAAGAAGGAACAGATTTTGATCGCTGAGGCCCTGCTGCTTTTCCGAAGAGCGCCTGGAACGAAAGGCTTGCTGCTGAGGGCCCCGACTGGATCCCTTGCCTTTGCCGTGACGTCCGCTCCCCCCCTTTTGCACTATCTCCTTGGTGCGCTGCTGCTTGGAAGCCCTCTCCGGGGCATCCTCCTGCTCTTTCTCCGCTTGCTGGCTGGGCATGAATCTCTTGAAGAGGTTCAGCTCTTCCCCATCTGGAATCTCGGTAGCGTTTGCTGACATAGTCGAGACCTGAGGGCGTCAGGCCAGATTGGAGCATGGCATACATTGACTGCCACAGCACATAGCAGCCAGTTGCATGTGTGCCCTCAAAGGTGGACTTAGGTATGTGCTGACCGCAGTACACGCAGGGCTTTCGCGTTCGAACACAGGAGGCAAGCACTTCAGAATGCTCGAGCCGATCAAGACAGTCCTTATGCTTGGCTCGCATATGCACCTTGATGCGCGACGGATTTGCTGCATACAGCCCACATTCAGGACAAAAGTTTTTCATCCTGGCATGAAGTTGGACTGCGCCGACTACCCGTTTCCACTCCTGGCCAGAGGTGACAGCAAGTGCAGTGTAGGAGTTTTCCTGTGAAATCGTCGGCACAAAGGTGGATACAGGGGAATGACCACCCAACTCGGAGAGGCGTTAGCATCCGTGTTCGTCGCCGGCTCAATCGATGCAGTCAGTGGCACATCGGTGTCAATGTTGGCCTGTGTGGTTGTGGCTGCGGTCAGGACAGGGCAGTTACCAAGCAGGATATGAGAGTTGAAGTTACGCCAACCATTAAACTCATGCAGGCAATGCCTGCATGTGGGCACCCCATGCAGCGCATGCTCAACTTGATTTTGCATCTGTGCCTGCTTCCGTTTTGCAAGGATCCTGTCTTGGCCATGGCTTTTAACCCTGTGTATTTGCAGCAGTCCTGCAGTGGCGAAGCACGAGGGGCAATCTGGGCATTGGTATGTGTGGGAGATCACAGCATCGACAGGCGTGAGTTGTGCACGGTCCTGGGTGGAGCTCAACCCTGTGGCATAGGTGGATGAAAGAAGGGCATGCCACTGTGTGACGCGGGTGACATGCAGATCGGCCTGGGCTTCGTACCGCCGGCGGTTGGTCCCAGCCTCAGCCGAAAGGATGCACAGCGGCTGAAATTTCCATCTTTCAAGAAAATCCCTAGTGGTTTCATGTGTGTGATGGGCCAGCTGCCCAGCGATCGCCCGAAGTTGTCTGGCAACGTATCCAACCACCTGTATCTGTTCCTGGACAGACAGAAGGAGAGACGTGAGTCCGTATTTCAGAGTGGGCCAAATGATGGCCTTCCAGAGCTGCACCCTCTTCATCGTCGACAAGACGTTTTTGGTGCATAGGATATGTCGCAGCCTGGAAAAAGCCGTGGAGGCACAGTGGATGCGATGCTCCAGGGTATGGGCTTCAAAGCTGCCATAAGAGATTATAACCCCTAGGTACTTATGCTGGCGGACAATTGGGAAATCAAGGTCCGGGCTAATCCGCATGTGCCACTTGTCAGCACGCTTGAAACGAGCGTTGCACAGGAACTTGTCGGCCTTGCGCCCATGCAAGGAGTATAAAATTACACTCTTTTGTGCGCTGACGTCCATGCCAAAGTGCTTCAATGTGGCGATTAAGACCGTGAGCTGGCTCATTGTTTGCCTCAGCTCGGCTAGATCATTGATTTTCCATTGGGCAATGACATCATCGGCGAAAAGCGTAAGAATCTCAGCCGCATTGGACCCCATTGCTTTGAGCAATTGTTTATACACAAAGGCCGTGGCGAGACACCATAATGAAGGTGCGAGATTGCATCCTTGTCGGACGCCGCGGCTTGTGCGACAAGAGCCATGGTGCCCAAAGTGATTGATGCCAACTCGGAGATAAGCGTGAACTGCATCGATGTGTTGTAGTATGTGCTGTGGGATACCCGCATCAACACAAGCAGCGTGAATGACCCATCTGGGAATGGTGTCAAATGCTTTTGCAACATCCAAGGAAAAGGTAAGCCCTCCCGAGCATTCTGTGCGAGTAAGTCCTTGCTGTCGGCGTTGGACCATGCGTTCCTTCCTGGGCGCTAGCTGACGAACAGAATGCAAGTGTGAGAACACTCTGCTGAGTGCCTCGGGCGCAGATCTGCCACTTACATACGCATATTGCGGGACACCCCGTAGGTAGGAGTCAAGGAACGGCTTGACCATGGAAGCCAGCATACTGGCCTGTATTTTGTTGAGTGGATGCAAGAGGCTGATCGGTCGCACATCTGAGGGTTGCTGAGCTATTTTGGCGGGTTTGGGCAGCAGACATAGGGAGATGTCCGTGAGCTCAGGCTGCGGCGGGTCAGGTAGTGCAGAAAGCGCATAATTGAGAATGCGGGTCGCCTCCTCCGCAATAGCACTGGCTCCAAGGGCCCAGAGTATGCCCGGGGCTGCACCCGGAAGAACGGATTTAGGTCGTGGCAGGGCTCGCAGGGCATGCAAGCAGTGATCAGCGGTGTATATCACTGGACAAGCATCCAGCGCAGGTTCCGCTGAGGGTGCCTGATAAAGTTCTTCGTAGTATGCGACAAGGGTGTCACGTTCAGCAGCAGGGCGTTGCACCTGTCCTTGGGGAGTCCGAATTTGGATTCGCTTGCGCTGTTGCTTGGGGGCGAGCACCTTGAGCATTCGATACACTACTGTGTGGTTGCCCGATGCAGCTGCAGTCTCAGCCTGTGACAAGCAGTCATTCAAGAAGTCGCGCTTGCGCTGTCTTGCCGCCTGTTTCAACAGGCGCTCAGCTCGAATAGCCGGCGCAAGGAGTCGCCACTGGTGAAAGCAGTTATGGAGTTGGGAGTCTGAGACCGGTGCCTGGAGCAACGCCGCACGTGCCTGCCAAAGGGAAAGGACCTGTTCATGGGGTCTGTCTTTGATGTCAGGAGGGGATGAGGCAGGTCGAGCGCTGGTGTCATGCCAAGCCTGTTTAAGCGCAAGATCAAGCTGGGCAATAGTGGGCTGAGACGGAATCCGGACTTTTAGATTGTGTACGAAATCGGCCTCCAGGTTTGGAGACAGGCCCCATGGCTTCCATTCAAGTGAGAAGCTGGCCTGCACGGGGATATGCTGAGCACCCTTACGAGAGGCAGCAACCGGCCAACTGAAGGGTTTGGCCTTCTTGCTCACCCTGTCACTGTGGAACTGCCTGAGCATGATGAAGTCAATCTGTGTTGCGGCACCTGTGGATTCATTGACAAAGGTGGCGGCGGGAGCTTTGCCAAAGGTGTTGCAAGCCACTAGTCGATGGACTTCCAGGAACGCACACAGATCGGCAGTGTCAGATTGGGGACCGGATTTTGTGGGTCGACCCATGCCTGTGAGCCCTGTCATGTGTGGCAGCGAGGTGTTGAAGTCACCTATGAGACAGAGTGGATTGCGAATAGGGAAGCTGCGAACGGTGGCCTGGAGCCTCTGAAGAAATCGATGTCGGCGCTCTGTCGCGCCTCTCCACCAGTCCTGTTGATCATCGTTCTTTTGATGATGCCACGCGTGTTGGTACACATGGAGCACGTCTAATGGCTGATGGCCTTTGGGGAAGAAGATGCGTACATGCTGCAGCCTGCCGACGAGGACAGGGGTGTGTTTGATCATGTGTGGTTGAGGCAGGTCTACTCATGTGCATTTCCAAGACACTGGCTCTTAAAAGATCGTTTTCTGCAGCCAGTTAGTGTAGGGACATAGTGGCCTGGGTTCGCCGGCATATGGCGAGGATGCAGTGAGGTACTGGCTCCAGGATCAGTGGCCTCTGATCCAACCCTCGGCTCACCCGAACTGAATGATGCAGCACGGCTTGCTTGTATGTGCCCAAGAAAGAGCAGTGACAGGAGCAGCCTGGATCGTGTTCTCGTTCGGGACGCGGGCTTGGGACCGCGATCACTTTGCTGGCGCATATGGTGTGGGGATACAGTGTGTCAAAGAGTAAAGGAGAGAGGGAAGCAAGAAAAGAAGGAGGAAAAGAAAGGCGGTATGTGCATTCGACACCCAGTCATGCAAGCACCAGAGGCGGACGGCATTGTGTTTTCTCTTGCGCTGAGTGCACGAGCGTAGGTATCTGAATCTCCATCTTCGAAGAAGGTGCCAGGCTTTACTAGCAATGATCCAAGGTTTATGAGGTAGCCTTCCCCTGGGTTCCGGGGCTCCATGAAAGAGTGCAGGCGTCATGGGTGAGAACCAGACGTGAAACCACAAGCTGCACAAAGAGTCGTCATGGCGCCTCCCTTGCTTCATCCCATGCATCTTCCTCGAGGATGGCTGGAGTGGTGGGGGAGCCCGGTGCTGCGATGCTTGTAGCTGGGGGTCGTCCTCCCAGGAAACCAGAAGCACGGGCTGATGGCCTGACCCAGGCATGCATGCCGTTGGCCGGTCTGGCTCCGTATCCAGGAGGGAGAGTGACCGATGGTGTCCCCTCTGGCGAGTAAGTGAGGGGCAGGGTAGTGGCCGCCGGGCGCGGTGCGGGGGGTCCCGCCGGGCCAAGGAAGCCATCAGAGTGCCCGCCTGCCGTGCTGTCCCCGACAGGTGCTGCTGAGGGATGGGTGTCTGCAATCGGTCGGAGCGCACCATGAGGTGGCGGCCGAAGAGTGGGTCCCATGCCTGCAGTGGGCGGCGGGGGTCCAACTGGTACGTGCCCCACTGTAGGTGGAGGTAGGCCTCCGGGTGCTTCCAAGGGTGGGCCCGGTCTGGGTGGAGGCGGGCGTTTAGAGCACGCTGCTCTGGCCCTGAGCCCGGCTCGAAGAATGCTTGCCGTTCTGGAGGCGGGAGTCTCGCCTGTTCTGGCTGCGGAGGTCTCGTCTGGATGTGGTGGTCTGATCTCCAATGAAGGTCTGGCTCCTTCGACCGTGCCACTGTGAGCATCATCCGTGTCCGTGGCTGCCCTGGAGGAGGAGGACGGGGAGGCCGGTGCAGCCTTGGGTCCTGTTGCGCCTGTTGAACCACAGACTGAAGAATCCCCAGGCAGGTCCACGGCACTCCGATCGGATTCATTGCTGTCGCTGAACGTGGGATCGTCCATTTCCCCATTCCTGCCATCGGACGAAGGCGCGAACCGTCCCGTGCGCAGGATCGAGGGACCCGGCTTCGAGGCTGTGCCGGTGGCTGGCCTCTTGAGAGATTTCTTGGGCGCCATAGCGAGGTCAAGACCCTATCAGACCCGGTGGCAGCCTGTCTACGAACTGGTTTGAACACGGCATAACAGCACAAGGGACAAGAATCCTGCAGAGGATACGCAGTTCTCGCAGAGTGCATGCGCAGCTGAGAAAGTGTGCTCAGAGCATGGGCTCCGCACCGGTCATCGCAGGTCAGGATCGAACTGCCATGCACAATCTCCTGGGCAAACGCAGACAACGCAGCTGTTTCCGTGAGCGCCCTGGAGTACCGAGTGTTGAGCACAAACTTCCAGGGCGGAGTCTTTGACAGACCTGGGCCAGAGTGAGCAATGGGGAGAACCACTAGAGTGACCCTCTGGCAATGCTTAACAGTTGCACGTATGGAGGTGCAGAAGTGAGCTCGGAGCAAACAAGGTGGTGTAGAACGTATGCCCCAACCAGGCACAAGACCGCATGTTTGCAGTGTAGGATGGACTGCGTGGCATGTGTATGGTCCAGGTGATGCAACGGCCACGTTCGTGTACGCAGAGAAGCTCAGCTCATGCTTAGTTATCAAAGGAGAAACAGAAGAACAAGGAGCCATGTCTCCAATCCCTGCAGACTTCTTTTGGCAGTGGCAGGCAATCCGACAGTGACCTGCTGGCTCGTCATTCAGGTGAACCTCGCTGTCTGGGAGTCGCGGGGACTCCCCTGTAGATGATGGCCCGCAGGTTACGGACCTGGGGCGGGCATAAGCGGAGTCAGTTATGCATGCAGGAAGATGCAAGGCTCCGAGGTTGCAGCTTGTGTGGTTGGAGGCCGGTCGACTTCGTAGCGCATCACGAATTGATTGGACCGTCCTGTCCCTTTCATTTGGTGGCATTGCAGACAGAGCATCATCAATCTGTGCACCAAGAAGCAAGCACAGATCAGGCATGTGCTCGTTCGTGTGAGCAGCAGGGCCCGGTCGCATCACAACAGTGCGCTGTGTGTCAGAGTGTGTGTCCTGGAGCCTGGGCCTGACGTGACGCTCCGCATCATACCCCATTGTAGTCACAGGAGGGGAGGAGGTATTGCCCTCGCAGGGCAGGTGTGTCTCCGTGGAGTACGCAGCGACATCTGGGCACGGCACGGATGCTGAGGACCACGCGCCATACGTGCAATCCTATGCCAAGCATGAAGGATGAGCTGTGCCACCAACATGGCCGGTTCACCACTGGGTGCACGGGCCTTTGAACAATGCATCGTGATCCTGTCTGCCTCCAGCGCAACGTCTAGGCGCCTCTCAAGATTGGCCTGAGCCCAGTCGGTGTCCGAGTTGGAGGTCGAGTCCGAGCTGGAGCTGAACAGCCGTTCCATGTCCTGGGCAGGAGGCTGATGGAGTATGGAACGGGGGAGGTCGGTGACCTTGCGCCTCGGTGAAGCAATAGCTTGAGACGCCTTGGGAGCCCTGTATCTATGTCTGCACAGCCTGGAGCCTGATTTGCACGGATAGGTGAAGCTCGTGTGCAAGCTGGCACTGCTGACATTGAAAACATGCACGTGTCGAAAGGCGGACTGCATGATGCCCCCCCGAAGATAAGGCAGTGGGAGCAAGGTGACCCATGCCGGGTCCACTCTCACTGTGCACAGTGATGCATTTTGCGCCCAGCTTCGCGGCAGCTGGTGGCAACAGTCTACCCTGACTTCAGAGGGCACAGTCTGTGCAAGGTGTTCGCCCAAAATCAGACTCAGCTGTCTGCACGTGGCTGATCCTGCAGTGAGGAAGGCACATAGCACGGTACCATGGATAGGGCATGCACAACACACAAGCGCAGTTGGATCCAGGCGGTCCGGTCTGATGACAAGAGTGCCAGGTGATTCAGCAGCATCCTGTTGCTTTGGTGGGCATGCGTGGCGCAGGGCATGCTCATGAGGGCAAAGGACTGCAGCATTGTCCTGCCAGGTAAGGAGCTGGTGATTGTCGTCGCACACCATGACTTCAGCCTGCAAAGACAGTGAAGACTGACACACACCTGCCGTTGAGTACATTACAGGACAGAAGTCTACAACCCAAAGCCAGAGACAATCCCGAAGGGAATTAGGGCAGGATATATCGCTCAGCTGGCCTGCTCGCCTGTGCTTGGGTGCTGGTAGCGGACGTTGCATGGTCCGCTTTCGTACAGCGTCGTCGATCGCCGAGCCCTCCGCTTGCACTGACACGCTGCGTGTGGGTGGTACCGCCTGGCAGGCTTGACTGCGAACATAAATCCCAGAGCGCGATGTAACGGCTGGAGGAGGACGATGCGGTGCGCCAGCGCTGCAGCTAGCTTCAGGCTCGGATGAGCTGTAGCTGGGGTCCTCTGTAAGCTGAGGCTCGGTGTCAGCTTCGGACCCTGACCCCACGAGGGCTTGCGCTTGCAAGGCTGGCAACTCATTCAGTTCACTGTCCGAGCCTGCAAGCATCACTTCAACCATAGTGTCGTCTTGTGCAGCAGTGCCTGGCTGCATGTGTGATTGCAGCTCTTCCACATCGGCAGCTGCCCCGGCAGGGGAGGAAGCATGGTGACCAGGGCCAGGAATCCAGACTTCTCCAGTATCTCCATCAGTGTTCACCGTGTACCCGACAAAGATCTCGGCCGGCGTGCCATGTTGGTCAGGGTGGCCTTCTGTGTTGGAGGCGTGGCTCAGAGCATCTTGGCCTGCGTCTGCCGCAGTTGCAGTGATCGTGGGCGGCCCATGAAGTAGTTCATGCAACAGAGGCGCAGGACCAGGGCGCACTTTCGGTTTGCGACCAAGGGTCGGAGCAGCATTTGCCACAGTAGTCCCATTCGAAGAAGAGGACGCCCAGTCCGCAAGGTCAGCGCCAGTCGCATCAGATGACGCAGCGGGTGGTGGATCTGCAGGGGCGGCCATTGGGGCAATCATGCTTTGCATTCCAGCTTCGGACAAAAGTTCCGCGTAGAGCTCATCCACCTCAGGGCCCGCCAGTACGGACTGAACAAGCCAGAAAGACAGCAGGAACCGCGAAAGGAATGCCATGGCGATGCAGCAAGAGGCGAGGGCCTCAGGCTCTTCACTGGGCCCAGGCTGAGCTCCAGTGGAACTGCAAGCTAGCAAGCTACCCCGCCCACGGCCGGCCTGCCCGAAATCACACCAGAAGAGAGGGAGGACCAGGACTCACACCCGGAACCCACCCCAAACACCACCGAAAGGAAGAAAAGAAAGGGGGAGAAAGAGGGAGCGAAGAGAGGAAAAGAGGGAGAAGAAAGCACGAAAAGACACGAAAAGCCCCACTACCAAGTTGCTACGGCTGTGAGCCTTCTTGTATAAAGCACAACCTCAGGTCTATATGCCGCATGCGCCGAAGTAGCCCCTCCATATTGGCAATTTGGCGGGCTGAAGAACTGTCGGTATACACCAGATGTGGCTTGTGGAGGGTGCCCCACACATGGGCTGCAAGTTGCGCAAGCCCTGCCACCTCTTTGGCTGCCTCTGCAATTGCAAATAGCTCTGCCTCCGCTGAGCTGAGTGCAATACCACAGTTCTTGCGCGGCCGTTGCGATGTAGATCACGCCGCCGCTGGTGCTTTTGCGGGATACGCTGATCTCGCTTCCCCAATTGCTATCGCAATAGGCGACCAGGTGGGCTTCGGCGTTCTCCCCCTCATCGTTGCTATCTCCGAGCGAGAAGATTTGATCTAGCAGCGGGAACGCTGCAAGCCATCGCAGGAACTTGCGCAGGGCATCTTCATGCACCTGTCGCGGCATACTCTGTCCACGTGACAGCATGGAGTGAAAGTACGTTATGTCCGAGCGGGTTTGGCATAGCCGTCCGATCTTGCCTAAACAGCTTCGGAACCTCGAGGCTGCTTCGCTCGACAATTCCTTTGAGGGCTCTTCAACGCTCTCCTCGTCGTACATACTCCTGATGTCTGGTGTCGTTAAGGATGCTTTCACCGTAGATATGTCCCATCCGAAGGATGTAAAGACCGACTTCACATACTCTGGCTTCGCCCCAAGCATGATCTGTCGTCCATCCCAACGGATCAGGCGGCCGAGGAATTCCATCTGCCCATCTTCGATCAGCCTTCCCGTCACTTTCACTTTCAAGACTGAACTTAGGGCTTCGTGGACATACTCGAACCCCTTTTCGGTAGTGGACACAGTGAGCAAATCATCCACGTAGGCCAACATGATGATGTACTCCCATCCGGTTCAAGATTGACCCATTCGCTGAAAAGCGTCGGTTCAAGCGGACTCGCTTTCAGGTTTAGGGCAGAAACGATCTTATTCAGATGACGCTGCCAGCTAAGGCAGCGGAACGCAAGCCGTACAACGCTTTCTCCAGTATCAAGTACGCGGTTTCGCCGCTCTCGAGCGCGAACGTACTGGGAAGCTCGATGATGGTTGGCTCCACCACCTGCGCGAAGAGAAACGCCGTGGATATGTCCAGGCCGTATGCTCGCATCCTGCCCTTTGCCGCCCGTGCCAGGACGATCTTAAGGGCTTCCACTGAGGCTGTGTTGGAACTCAACCCTAAATCGAGTGTGGATGGTCTCGCATGAGCAAAATCCTTAGCGACTATCCTTGCTCGGACTAGTCCTGGGCCTTCTGAGTGAGGACCCACCGTGATTTGACTATCCGGCAGCTTGGGTTGGCTTTGCGGTACTCATCGATCTCGATTTTGGATCTTGCATGACCCACTTTCAGATTATCAAGCGCGTTCACCTCTTTCTTGATTCCTTGCCATGTCTCTTCCGGGTCCAGCTGAAAGCCTTCAAGGTCATCATAGCTGGATCGAGGTCGATTCACCCACAGAACCCTGTCTTGGATCCTCAGGCACGCCCCTTCGGACTCATCTTCCTCCTTCCCTTTTACTGAAGAACATACGCAGGGGTGGTCTTGGAGATTCAACAAGCCAACTGCTTCACGCTCGACCGACTGCTTGTTTGCACGCTCGACCGACTGCTGCTGCTTGCGGTGCTGGTGTTGTGTTGTTGTATTCAAACAAACATACGGCAACTTCTCCACGCTCGACCGTCCAACAAGTAGGTGACATACTGCTTCGACATCGTAGTGGTCACAACAAGATAGTGGTTGTGGTGTGTAGTGCGCACTTTCGATTAACTTCTCCAGGTATCGTACTGGGACCCCTTCATGGAACGTCTGGGGACGCTCCATGATGTCGTCTCCCATCTCTTCATCTTCAGCCTCAGATGGCTGATATTCAGAAACGTTCCCGTCAGCTTCGGACGCCGAAACTTGTGGGATCTCCAGGTCTCCGACTCCTGGTGTTTCAGGATCGAACGCCCTGACCTCCTGACCTCCGAACCGCGTTTGCTTATTCGGTTTCACTCTTCATCTTCCTCGTCAGGGTCTGGTCCGATTAATTCTTAAGGGTCTCGATCGACCTTTGGACCTTCATCAAGGACCTCCAAAGAATCATCAATGGAGTCTCTCAGCCATTTTTGATACCTTTTTTCGCACGCACTTCTGCGAATGCTTAAGCTGACTTCTTCCTGGCAACCGGGGCACTTTGAAGTTCCGCCTTCTGTCGCACCCAATCTATGGAAGAACGCCGAACATAAGGGAGAAACATTTCTTTGGTCTTCGATGTTTCGGACGGTGGCACAAAACCTTCCAAGGCTTTCTGCACCGGGTGAAAGGGTTGCGTCGAACCGCAGCGGGTAGAGCAACTTTACCACTGTCCAAGCAGATCTCCATGGCGTGGCCCGTGCCAAGTACTGGTCCAAAGTAAATCCCTTGGGCACATTTGGCGTCCGCGTCAGGCCTCCTAGCTTGCGTGATCTTAGCGAACGCCACCGCTCCAAAAGAATACGTAACCTGCGGGTCGCATTCAATCTCCGCGGATCTTCTGCATTAACCCCACAGAAACTGAGAACCTGTTGTGCGTGTGCGCTGCATACCGAAACAAAAGATTGAAAATATCCGCACACTCAGCATCCAAAACAACGCCATCACGCAACTCAAGCTCATGTGTTGCTGCAATGCCTTTTCAGGGTCCGAATGGCTCGTTCTGCTGCTATCCTCAGTACCCTTACAAAGATCCACTGATCCAGAGCCGTAGATCTCTGCTGTTGCGAAAGAAGAACTGATCAAGCTGAAATTCTTTCGGATTCAGGTTAGCGTTTTTGGATAGACGTAGTCCTCTAGTGCGCTAACAGTACTCACAACCAAACACATGCCCTTGCATGTCGCATGCTTGTTACGGACCGTCTTCCGTTCCGCCAGTCATGATGTGGATAAATTGTCCCGGTCCCGGTTGGCAGCTCTTCGCCAAACCAGTTCCAGAAAGCGTGGTTGGTGTTGACGTTCTGGCGCTTGGCTTTGGAATTGAGGACTTCGGACGGATCCGGGTTGCCGTGCAAGACGCAATTCCTCTGAAGTGGTGGAGGGGTGCATCAATGCGCTGGTCTCCAGAAGTAGAAGACGGCGCGCGCCTTGCTGAAAGCCTTCGAGCTCCTGGACTGAGCCATGGCTGGGTTTAGGGCTCGTTGGTTCCCAGTGTCCATGGCAAGGGTTCTTAGCTCTGCTCTAGACCCAGAAGGAATCTCTTTGTTCCCTTTTTTTTTGCCTTTGTTGCTCTTGTTGCCAGGGCACCGCGATTCCCAGATGATCAGCTTCCTTTACGATCGAAGGGATCTCCAAAAAAGGAAGAAGTGAGGGCAATCAAGAAAGCCAGGATAGACAACGAATGAAGGCTGCCATGACATTCAGCAGCACCGCTCCGACCTCAGGTGAAACCATGCTTCTGCGTGTTTTCAGCGAAACCACGCAACTATTTTGCATCGTTTGGCTTATGAGGTCGGGGATGATCTCTCGCGCGAACAGCAGGACAAGCAAGCCAAGCTCGCATTTTGGACAACGTCCTGATGTCAGCTTTGATGCAGTGCTACGCTCAGTGGGATGTTGGCAGTGCCGCAGTGCCATCTGTTTTGGGAATCGTCATTTTTTCTGTTTGGGGTTACAATGAGGGGTTAGACACTGTGGGCCGGGCGAGGAGCACATGCTATCTTAAAATTGTGAAAAACGCAGAGCACTTTTTCACTCCACGCTTGAGCCAAAACACCAGAGGTGTTCGGCAAGTCTCTCGCAGAGTCAGCGCAGCTTCACTTTCGTGAATTCCATCTCAACTTTGTTAAACAAAGGAGGAACACATGCAAACGTCCTAATGCTTCTCAGGACTTCAGTGCTTCAGCAAAACAAGCATACAAGTGCACAGCCACTCTGCTCGAACCTCAGTACGACGACACGAGCGAAGCGAGGGTCGGCGGCCAAGGTTTAAAGAGCAAACTCAGAGCAACACGCACTTCTTCAAGGATGCTCCTAAAGCATCTCGAGTGCTTCTCTGCTCATCATGCACACTCCAAACATCTCACGTCAAGCTCAAAGCAAGAAACACTTTCAAGCCAAGCTCCAAACATGCTATGTCCATGCCTGCTTCTGCTAACACCAAACAAACGGTTCAAGCACAGCTCTCAACTCATGCAATGCAAACTCGTGGTTCATGTCACACGTGCAAGACATCCTGTCAACTGTAAAGGCACTCACAAGGAAGTCAAAAACTTTCACACCCCCTCATGCCTGCAACAGTTGCGTCCTCAAGTCCTGTCTTCTTCCATAGCTCGTCTCGCACCCTTCAGCATTTCTTCTCCTAACAGCTCAGGGTACACACCTGACGCCGGGAGCTGAAGATGGATGTGTTGGTGGCTCTCATCACACCGGTTCCTAGCCATAATGTTGATGAAATTCGAAGAGTTACTACAAAACCACCACCTCTTCCAGGCTCTTTCAGAACCCTTCTCGAAGCAACAGCGATCGACGACACATCCCTTCGCAAGACCAAGACGTTGACTTACAGACCTAAAGACCGTTTCATTCCACAAGTCAGACCTAGCTGGCCACTCGTGAGAAAGAAGAAGACGCGGACAGTTCGCGTACGGACGGAGAAGGTTCCAAATCCTTCGCCAAGACCTCTTGTGGACCAGAAGAGACTCCCGCCATCTGGCGTAGGCCTGTCCACCTTTTCGGAATCTCAAATGACGAAGTCCGCACCCAGCCGAACACGGCGTAGACAAGTGCGCATACACCTTCACCCCTTCATGAAGCAACACACTAAAGACTTCTTTGAGAAGCTGGTATCCGTTTTCACTTAACAGATCCACGTGCTTCGTCACTCCAAAATACGCGATACGAGGATTCTTCGAGCAAGCTTTGGACAAAGAGCTTCCTTCTTCACAGCAGAGCTCAACCACAACATAAGAAGCCTGGTTCCTTGCTACCTTCTCTGCTGCGGCTCGCCAAGAAACAGGGACGTTCAGTTCGCAGACTTCATCTGCTGGTTTATTGGGCTCTTGAAACGTGACAGAAACGCTGGTTCCGGAACTTTTCTCTTTCCAGGGGACTGGTTCCGGAATGAGGCCACAAGCCTCGCACAAGCTGACCAAACTGTCGTTAGTTGGGCTTTTTGTTAGAGCATCTGCCGGGTTGATAGCACCTGGTATGTGCTCAATCGTGAATCTTCCAAGCTGGACAAGTTCTTGGAGAAAAGCGGCTCTTAACTCAATATGGCGGACTTTCCTCAACAATGTCCCCATTTTGGAAATGGACACGGCGCTTTCAGAGTCCGAATACCCCTTAAGAAGGTAGTACCCCGTTTCCCGGTCCTTCGGGATGCCCTCCAAGATGGTCTCCGTCAAGAGAGCAATGTACAAACCTTCCCTGGCTATTTCAGTAAGCGCCGCAAGCTCACTCTCGGCGCTCGAAAGGGCTGTGGTGGACTGCTTCCTGCTGAACGTCTTTAGACAGCAGTTTTCCCAAGTAATCACACCACCACTAACAGAATTCAGGCTCCAGCTTGCGTCCGTAAAGCACGATACCGCTTGGGGATCCGCATCGTCTTCCAGGATCTCCCGAGTCGACGGAAACACCTGAACCTTATGCGGAAGACCTTTGACCCATTTGAGGACATCCCTCATGCATGTTTCAGCTGCCTCGTCAGGGGCCGACTGATGACGCCCCAAAAATCCGCAGCAGAACTGCAAATCTGGTCTGGAGAGGGCAGCCCATGCTAGACGCCCTAAGGTCCTACGGTACTTCTCGTGAGCAGCTGGACTGATCTTTTCGGTTTGCCCTTTCTTAATGAGGTCAGAGTAGCGCTTCTCCAATGACGGAAGCTTGGGGTTCGGTTTGGTTATCCCATACTCTTCACAGCAGGAATCCAAATACTTAGCGTCCAGTCCAAAATAGACTCGCTTCTCTCCCTTGTTCCTGAAGATTCGCCGTCCTAGAAAGGATACTTCTCCCGCACAATTCTCATGAAGCTCACCAGTTAGTTTCAGCTTGTAGCGTTTCTGTAGATCTTCGAAAACCTTCTTCCCTTCGGAGGGGTCCTCAGAGTAGATTAACAAATCGTCAACATAAAAGAGGACCAGCGTCAGACCCTTGGAGGTCTTCCTGCGGTATATCGTCGGGTCCAAGCTTGGACTGAATCCACTCTGCTCCAAGTGCGAACTCAGCTCCTTATACCAAGAAAGCGGTGCGGATCTCAGTCCGTTCATGGCTTTGTGTAATCGAAGATACACCTTCTTGTTTCCGGCCTTTTGAGGGATTTTAGAGTCCGCAATACTCACGTTACTCGGAAGCTCTACGTACTCAGGCCTTGACACTGCTGCATGCATAAAAGCAACGCTCACGTCACAGCTCAACACTGAACCTCTTCGACAAAGCAGTGCCAACAGAAGCCGCAATCCCTCCAAACTCGTAGTCGGGCTGTAGATACCTTCAGACAAGGTCGTGCCTCCCATCGAAGCATAATCTCTTACTACCAGACGTGACCGGTACAGCCCTTTACGCTTGACCGTGTTAACCCACCGACTGGTAAGTACCCGCCTGCCGCTCTCACGTGCGGACTTCCGGGCCTCATCTTCAGAGATCACCTTTCCTACTCCGAACGACTCGAGTTCCTCTAGTTCCAACTTCATCGAGGCATACAAAAGGCTCGGATCCAACTGTTCTCCGGATGTTTCAGAGACCGCATTTCGTGGTACCTGGCACTTGACCCTACTTCCTCCGAATTTCAAGGTAAACGAATCAGCCACCTCCTGTGAGGTAGCTCGAACGTCAGGTCCTCGGTACAAAGACTCCAAGAGGTGATTCGTAAGCCAATCAATCTCCATGTCCTCCATGTTTTCCCCCTCATCAGGCAGAATCCCTGCCTCACCTTCTTCCGCCGGGGCACCTACGGGAACATAGGTATCGTCAGCAATCATCTCTTCGTCTTCTTCATCTAAAGGACCAACACCACCTTCCATGACTTCATCTTCAGGACCATTTCCATCATCAACACCCTCGGGTTCATACAAGACAGGCCGTTCTGGGTCTTTACCATCAAGAACCAAAGACTGCGCAACAGCGAGGCCTTCGACAGTTCCCACCTCGCACGCTCCCTCAACGATTCTTCCGGTCGGAAATACGTCAATCTCCGTA
Source organism: Symbiodinium natans (assembly GCA_905221605.1). NCBI lineage: Eukaryota > Dinophyceae > Suessiales > Symbiodiniaceae > Symbiodinium > Symbiodinium natans. Next base: position 24,918 of record CAJNDS010000677.1, read on the forward strand.
CTCCCAAAAGGGGCCGCGAAGATCCCTCCACCTCGTGCGTTCACGGGTCCTAAGTAAACAGCCTTGACTGTTTTCGCTCCCCGGTATTTAGCAAGATGCGCCTTCGACTTGCTAACTTTTGCCTGAACCACACAACCAAAGGGAAGCGTTCTAGTTCGGTGAACTATTTCCTCGTGCAGCAAATCAATGCTGGTGGTGGAGTCACCGTGGCTCGAGGACCACAGATTGTAACACCTCGAAACATAGAACACACAGGCTTGCCACAAGAGACCCCCTAAGGGAAGCTGGTACTTTCCCAGCTCTGCATCTTGACCAGGGAACTTCTTTAGAGCAATTTGGCGCTCCAAGTCCAACCACACAGCCCAGAAGCCTTGGCGTACCGATTCAACTTGTCGTTCTATTGACCCTTTGGCTTGTGGCCTATATCCTGGAACCACATCAACAATTGTTGCGCTGTGGGGGCAGTTTCGGGACCTACTCAGTCTTTCTGCCAAAGCAATAATAGATCCTTCTTGATCCATTCGAAACGTCACGGCTTTGCCTACCAGTCCCATCTCACGCAGCACTCTGTTGATGTTAGCAAGCAATTGTGGATCTTCGAGGTTCGGTGCAGGCAGACTGACAGTATACCTTGAACCCAGGTGTGTCATCAACAGGACTCTTAGCTTGCCGAAAAAGAAAAAATCAAGACCAACAGTCTGATTCTCTTTTTGAAGACGACGACGCAAGCGACGCGCGGGGACACGACCCTTCGACGAACAGCATGAGTCACAGTTGGAATCATAAGGGAAATGGCCTTGAGCACGATGATGATACAAGGCGGTTGAGGACAACGGAATCCTAAAAGATCCTTCTTCTCCACTGTCCGGTGGTTCCGGTGGGTTCTCTGGAGGCTTGGGGGGTCTTTCAGAAACCTCAGAAGGCTCGTAATCAGGACTTGACGGTGACGGAACTCCTTCGGGGACCCTTGAAGACGAAGACCCGGGCTCCCCACCACGAGGAGCTTCCAAATCAAAGGGCTCAGCTTCAGTCCCTTGTCCCGGCACTGGCAGTCCTCTGTGCATCATCCGCAGATGACACACTAATGGACTGCTCGCCGGCGGGCTCTCATCATTGCCCTTTTCAACAACATCAAGCACACCAAGCCAAGCACAAACACTCCCAAGCACACTGCAAGCCTTGCAAAACAACATGTTCAACATGCAACGTGTACGTGTTTGGGGTTTTGGGGCCTTCCTATGCAAGACAAACTGCTTGTACCTAGGCACTCGGACCCAGTGGTCCCCACAAAAGATCCTAACACTGCAGCCCTTCCTGCGCGGCCTCACTCTAAAGACCTTCCGATCCTTTTCTCCAACGGAACACCTTTTAAACTCGACAAACAAAATGTGAAACCCCCAAAACACGAGACCACCCAAGAGGCTGCAGAAGCCCAAGACGCCCACGATGGCCATGACATCCAGTCCTGGCCCAAGACCATTCCTGTATAGGCTGGCGGTGGTTCGGTTGGGGTTGAAGTTAAGGTTCGGGATTTGGTGCGTTTCAAAGGGGTTTCGGGCACAAGCAAGCTCAAGCTCAAGCAATCCAAGCGGCAAACCAAGCTCAAACAACTCATGCTTCACATGTATTTCAAGAAAACGAAACCACGCACTCACATCTTTGTTTTCTTCTCGAAAGGAAATTCGGTGCGCCGCGTCGGCGTAGTCCAGGACTCCATCCCGAACACAAAAGAAAGCTATGATACATTCCAAGCCGGGCCCACGGCTCCAAATCCCCTTCATCCTTTCTTGATCGTCTCCTTTGCGGCAGCCACCACCGCATCGAAGCTGGGGACATTGGCCGAGCTGCTGGAAGATGGGGCCTCCGATTCGGGAACCGTTGGCATGGAGGGCCCCGGAGCGGGGCGTGGCATCGCCTTTACCGCCGGCGGTGGCGGCGGAAGAACGAACGAGCGCTCCGAGCCCGTCTGTCCAAGACCAAGAAGAAGGCGGCCGATGGAATCCCCAGGCGGGGCTGTTGAAGCCGGAGAAGGTGGCTCCAGGGGCATATCCCCGTCGTCGTGGTGGCCCGGAGTTGCAGCCGAAGTTCCCGGAACCATTGGTGGAGCTGGAGGATCTCGACCACCCATTCCTGCTTGCTTCACCATCGGTGGTGGCGCCGTCTCTGGCGTAGGGAGGCAAAGGGCCTCTTGGACTGAGATATTGTCCTCCCTGCACTTCAAACAAAATCTCAGCGCCTCTTCGGGGCCTTCGCCATGGAGGTCTTCGTCGGCCGAAACGGAGGTGGAGCTCGAATCGCTTGATGTAGACCCACCAGGACCAGCACGGGCCTTCGGCTTCAACCTCCGGCGCGAATCTCGCGCGGCCCTGCGGGCATTGCTGGCCTCCTTCGACCGCAATGCAGCATCTGTTCGAAGCCTCAAACTCGTAGTGAGCTCGCCCCACGCGACACGTTCGTCGCGATACCGCGTAAAGCGCGGTCCCTCGAAGAGACGCGGCTCGTGAAGGGCCAACAACGGGCGTTCCCCCGCCTTTGCATTGATAAAGGCGCGCAAGCAGATGAGGAGCCGCTGAAGATACCCCATTGCGCTTATGGAGCATTCGCGCTCTCGGCGGTCGTTGCGCCCTCCAGCGCCCTTGGTAGCGACGCCCAGCCTGTCCATGGCTGACAGGACGTCGTGGGGCCTCAGCCCCCATTCGAAGAGGCCTTTGCCTTGGAGAAGAAGATGGAGGCGCTCCTCTGCAGCCAAGTCTTGATCCACAGTGGAGGTGGCCACCTCCCGAAATCTTTTGGGACGGCGACCTTCTTCTTGCACAGGTTCGGGAAGTACCTGTGGTGGATGTGGACCTTCCGGAAACCGCGGAAGCACCGAATGCCACGGAGTCGGGGCTGCATATTCGCTGGGACGAACCAAAGTCGCAGACCCACCAAAGATCTGGCGAGTAATCGCCGGAGACATCGTAAATGGCACTCGGGTCTGCTGGGGGCCCATAATAATGGGAAAGCTGGGGCATTGGTTCCCCAGGCCCGGGGTACAAATGGACCCCAAGCTCGGCAGCCTCGGCAATCCTCCTCCTCATATCGAAAAGCAAAGCATGATGCAAGGCCGTCAGGCGTTGCCCCGGAATGGATGGTGGCTGCGTGGTGTCCACCGGAGTAATCCTCGGCACATCGGAATCTCCAATATCCACGGGGTCCGCCGCAATGGGTCGCCAATGCCCCCAATTCTCGGAGTCGGTAGGCGAAGGCTCCTGGACCGTCGCCATTGGCTCCTGGACCGTTGCCTCCTCCGGCGACGGGCCCACCATTGGCGAACCACTCGCCTCTCCACCAACTGGGTCCTCTATCGCAGGCCCAGAGGTTTGGGAGCCACCCATCATGGAGCGGATTGCTGCTCTCCGAGCAACAAAAGCAAAAGGCTACTAGAACCAAAACACTCAAAGCTCCGGATCTGTTCCTTCGTGCACCTCCGAAAGGCGCTCCAATCCCTTGCATAAGCGAAAAACACCCCATGAAAAACATGACGCACACACGCAAAGCAAGCTCCAAAGCATGTATGTTCTCAAGGTTCCAAAGCAACATGCTCAAGCAATTCAATCCAAGCTCAAAAATCAAGCGCAAGCTCAAGCCAAACATGTCATGCTGCTTCCTAATCAAATTCAAGCCACACATGTCATGCTGTTTCCTAAGATCTTTGTCGAAAACAAGCTCTTCTTGAGGACTTTCTGGACCACTTGAGGGAACTTTGGGCTTTCCCAGAGGACTTTCGGGATTGAAGATCTCAGACCTAAACCCTCGAAGGAGAAACGAAAACGGAGTTGAAGACAAAGCGTGTCGGCCACACTGCTCATCATCGAGCTCATCGACTTTATGCAGGCTCTTTCCTCCTTTCTTCAAGATGCTCCTGGGAGCGGTCCGCTGTCCTGAGGGGATAGGAACCTCAGATCCTGACACAGCAGTGTCCTTCAGTGAATCAAGTTCCATGTCTTTAGGCCCTTCCGCCTCTTTCTTGGAGGAGGCTTTAGACTTCTTCCCCCCGCTAAACGCCCACCAGGCCCGATTGTGACCAACCAACTTGATACTCTTCTTGTTCCCTTTGTACATTCGGGACCCCGTTTTGGACAGATAGGTCTTCCAACCCAATTCCGCCCCACACCATGGAGAGAGGACGTTAAACCCGACATCAGCCACCAACACCTCCCCGAGTCTCAGAAGAACATCACCGAAGTAGACTTCGATATCGACCACAGACGAAACGTCGATCGAACCTCCAGAGGCGTTGAACAGACTGGCTGCCTTGTCATGTGTCTTCACCACACGAAATCCTGAGATAAACTGGTTGGAAACTATGTGGCACGTAGCCCCACTATCAACCAACCAAACATCCCTCGGGCTAACCCCTAGGTGCGAGCACATCTGAGAGAGGTTTCCTCTTTGAGAAAACTTCGAGCCTAAGGCTCCCATTGAATCTCCAACTACGGTGCCTACCGGCTTCACCTCTTCAGGCGCGTTCAGAACACGAGGAGGAAGAGAAGGTTCGGCCGAAGCTTCCCGCACTCCAGAAAAACCCAAAGCCATCAAGGTGGCTTCCCCAGAGTCTGCTTCCGATTCGGGCTCACCCAAGTAACGGCCTTTCCCTTTTCCTTTCTTCTTCTTCGACTTCTCCTTGCCCTTTCCGCGTCCTTTGGGGCTCTTGTCCCCTTGCTCGCTCCGAGGAGTTCCACCTCCCCGCGGCGTTCCTCCACCTTTGGGAGTTCCCCCACCTTTGGGGTTTCGGTCCCCTTTTCCTTTGTCCTTAGGCTTCTTTCGATCCTTTCCATGGTCGCCCTTGCCTTTGTCCGGACTGCCACCACCACGGGCCTTCTCATCCCTTTGCTTCTGCCAGCATTTCTCGGCTTGGTGTCCCCGTTTCCCGCAGTAATCACACAAAGTGTCACTGAGGGATCGAGACGTTCCACCTGGAGCCTCACACAGTCGAAGCTGTTCTTCGTAGTACTTCAGACTGCTGCACAATGAGTTCCAGTCGTTGCTCTTCCCATGCAAGACAACGTATTGACGAAGCTCGGTATTCACCGCTTGCAAAAGGATACTGCACCGATCAGCCTCTGACAGAAGAAGTTCAGGGAAATTCGACAGCTTTGCCTCAGACCGAGAAAACTCATCTTCAAGGTGCCTAATGAGGTCAGTAGGTCGCCGAATATGTTGGCACGTGTGCTGCAACTTCAAACACTGGTCACGCACGAAGACGGCTTCCATGCGGGATACTATGCTGTACTGCTGCGTGATGGTGCGCATGGCCTCGTACCCACAGGCACTCAAAGCCTGTCGCTTCGAGCAAGAGCGTAGCAACTCCAGACCCCTTTCCCACTTTGCCAGGGCTTGGGTCAGGTAGTAAAACAGCTTAGCGCTCCGCGCTGCAACTTCCACACTGAGATCCTTCTGGAGTATCTCGTGTTTCACCTTCACACACAGCTGAAGCTCCCGAACGAAAGACTCGTCCTGCAAGGCCAACCACGAGCTCAAAGTCTCCACATAGCCATGCCATGTTTCCACTTCTCGCATGCGTCCTTTTGCTCATGCCTTGATGCTCCAGCAATGGCAAAGGCGGTAGGTACTTCTCCGCTCGGTTCTGAAGAGTGGACCCACCACTTTCAGAAGTAGACGAAGACGACCCCGTCGCTACTGTGGCACCAGGTCCCGAAAACGGGTCGGCAGTCTTGGCTTTAGCTGCAGCTTCAGCAACCAACTTAGCAGTCTCCGCTGCCTTCTCTTCGGCCTCGTTTCGGCGTTTCTCCTCTAAGTCCATGCGCCTCATGAGAGCAGCTATCAACTGGTTCTGTTGAGTAGCCTGCCCTTGTTGACGCAAGAGCTCAAGTGTAGACTGGTTCTGCTGACGTAGCATTTCCAACACGATGGCTTGAAACCCAGTCTCGGTTCCTCCACCGCTGGCTGTGGGCAAAGTTCCCCCTGCCTGACTGCCCGCTGGTGAAGCCTGCGCTTGAGCAGAAGTTGCCGGAGGGACTCAAAGGGGTTCGGTGCTTCCTGAGGTCGCGAAGGTCTGGCCTGCTTGACCAAACAGCAAAGCCTCTTCTTCAGGACTCACGTCCGGGACCGGCACCTGAGAAGGGTCCGGAGCTTAGGCGGCCATGGTCTCCACTGGAACGTCCTCAGACGCTCCGCTGCCATGTGAAAAACGCAGAGCACTTTTTCACTCCACGCTTGAGCCAAAACACCAGAGGTGTTTCGCAAGTCTCTCGCAGAGTCAGCGCAGCTTCACTTTCGTGAATTCCATCTCAACTTTGTTAAACAAAGAAGGAACATGCAAACGTCCCAATGCTTCTCAGGACTTCAGTGCTTCAGCAAAACAAGCATACAGTGCACAGCCACTCTGCTCGAACCTCAGTACGACGACACGAGCGAAGCGAGAGTCGGCGGCCAAGGTTTAAAGAGCAAAGCAACACGCACTTCTTCAAGGATGCTCCTAAAGCATCTCGAGTGCTTCTTGCCATCACACTCCAAACATCTCACGTCAAGCTCAAAGCAAGAAACACTTTCAAGCTCCAAACATGTGTCCATGCATGCTTCTGCTAACACCAAACAAACGGTTCAAGCACAGCTCTCAACTCATGCAATGCAAACTCGTGGTTCATGTCACACGTGCAAGACATCTGTCAACTGTAAAGGCACTCACAAGAAAGTCAAAAACTTTCACAAAAATCGAACAACCCCGCACGGAGGATGAGGAAAAACGAACTTTCTAAATTAGTTTTCGCGCCCAGTGTTTTGAAGTGGGTCAGTGGCTGGGTGAATCAGTGACACTTGAGGCTGCCGATGCCACAGGGGTTTCTTCCCTTCAGCGAGGAATGGCATCTTGGCCGAGCACAGGCACAGGCTTTGCTCCGAGCCTGGATTGCACGGAGGAACGAAAGATACTGCACATGGCAATCTTGAACAGGTTTGGGGATTCATGCGCATGCTGGTCCAAGGCACGTGCAAGTTAGTTTCCTGGCCTGGTCGGCTGGGGCTCCGAACCGGCGGGCCATCTTGTGTGTCCAAATAACTACCAGCATGCACATGGCGCCGACATTTCACAGTTCTCTACGTGGACTGGTGGTCACGAAAGCTGGCGCTTGAGTTCAGTAATGCTTCCGCAGTTGATAGGGGCAGACGACCCCGGAATCTGAACATTCATTGATTTTCTCACAGGGTGGTGGGGGGGGTGAAACACTGATGTTCACATCCAGGTGAGTGCGTGGTTTTTGTGATTGAGTGGAGTGGAGTTAGTCAGCGGATAAACCCAACGTGCACCTCTCGGCTGGCTTTCGTTGGCCTCGGTTGCCCTTCAAGTAGTAGCGGTAGCTGCATCGGTCAGAAAAGTACTGCGTGGTGAAATACAGTCTAATGGTACAATAGCCTAAACGCATAACCGTCTAATTATTATCTAGTCGTCTAAGGAGTCCAATTACTCTGGGTGGTCTTTTGGTGGGCTTCATTTGTTTGTTTCTGTTATCTTTTCACGTTTGTGTCTATGTTTGGTTCTGGCCCCTGTTTTTGAGTGGTTATGCATTTTGTGTTCTACTTTATGTTTCATGTTGTTTTGCCTTTTGTTCTCTCGATGCTCTCTGTTTTTTTGTGATCGGTGTTTGTTTTTTGTTCTGGCCTGTGTGGTCTGCTTTTATGTTTCTTTCTTGTGTTGTTTTGGTGTGCTTTGTGCTTTCTTTCTTCTCGGCCTACTTGTATAATGGTATATGCGTACAATATTATGACAGCATAACCATCGAGTAACACAAAGGTAAAGTGTTGTCGTCGTAGTAGTTTTTGAAGTCATCGTGGTTGTCGTGGTCAGGAAGCAAACCGAAATGGAGGTTCTCTTCCCTCCCAATGTCCTGGTTCAACCAGTGGAAGTCTACGCCCGATCATCTTGCGACGCGTCGGATTCCATCGTCAGCAGCTTGAAGCTAGGCCGCCGGGGGCGTTGGGGATCTACACGTTTGTCTTCGGAAATATGTTGTCGGGAGATGGTGTGATTCTTCATTCATGTTCATGCTGGCAGGTCTGGGCGGCGCATGCTGGGACAAGATCGTCAAGACAGTAACCAGATTAATTAAGCTGCGAGGTTTCAAGCTTGCTTGCGTTGCTTTACTAAGTGCTCAACCCGCACACCTTGTCCAGATGCGGCCATCGCTGTGGGAGCCATCGGACATGGACTCCGTCACGCATGTCGTAGTCGTGAAACTGGCCTCCAGGCAATATATCCAGGACTTGTGCCTTGCCTTTGCTTAAGGTTTTCAGGGCTGAGGGTTGTTTAGGGTTTTAAGGGTTTTGGATGAGGATGTAGGGCAATAGAGGAAGCTGGAAACAGATTAGCAAGACGCAAGCGATACGGAACAACAAATATGCGAACGACACAATGTAAAACTGGAAGTGATTTGGCAGCTTTCGTGCGAAGTGACCGACAAACATTTTTGCACTTTACCTTGACTGGATCAGGTCTGCTCATGATGGACCGACTGGATCAGGTCTGCCCAAGCGGATGGGCTGAGTGGGAGCTGGCTTTACTTACGTTTTCCTTGCAAGAAATTAAACTGGCCGAGAAGAATGTCGGGAAACTCAGGCTTACGCAGTTCAAAACATCCTCACGCGTAAGGCTCGTCGGGGTGCCTGCAAGCAGCAGGTTTCGCCAAGTTTCGCGCGTAAGATGGCCTCGTGATGAGGGCCTATTGGCTTAGAGGGGTTTAGGTTTTTAGGGTTAGGGGGGCTCAGGGTTTAAGCAGTAAGGGGTTTAGGGGTATTGACGCGCAAGTTGGGCTCTCGGATGTTTTTTGGCCCCTGAGCGTACTGGATGCTACGTTCCGAAAATCCGTACAAGCTATGCGAGCCCCCCGCAAGCTCCTCGTAAGCTTCTCGTTCCAAGTTGGGGTTTGCTTGAGTCGCTTCAGTCCCCAGGCAGCGACCGCATCCGATGCCTTTTCAAAACATGTGCTCGCGGTCCGGGCGTGCTTTGTCCGGGCAGTCTCTCTTACACTCAGCATGGTGGTGGGTGTCCCTGGTACGTTTTCTTTTTGGCGTGCGTCAAGTCTACGTTCAGTGTTAGGGTGTCCTGATCTGTGCCCGCCGGCGTCCGTAGAAAGTTTTCAAGAAGTGGGAGGCATCTAAAGGGGCGTCCCCCGGTTGGCATACCGCTCGGTTACTTCGTCGATGACCTTAAGTTGGTCCCGGCCACTGTCACGGTTTGGGTGACGGTGGGCTTCTCAGCAGGCGTCCTGGTCGACGCCGGCAGTTGCGTTGGGGTCCTGTGTCGGGTGTCATGATTGTTCAGTGCAAAACGCAACAGGTAAACATATAGATTTTTGACATTTCTGGAAACTGTGCCTGGTTTTGTGCGGATCTTAAGTTTGCCCCAGCACTAGCGGTGCAGTTTTCAAGGAATCGACACATGACGTGCGGCTACGATCTTAAATGACCCCTATGGAACGACGAGTCGCTTGGGGCACGGCTCAGGGTTGAGGGCTCAGGCATTGCAGGTGCATTGCTCGGTGGCTCAGCGGCTTCAGGTTTGGAAGTGTTTCTGCTGATTGCTAGGTCACGCGTTGGAAATTTTCAAAATGCTTACCTGGATCGGCGGTTGAATTCTTAACCGTGTCCACACTCCCATCCGGGTAAAGATTTTGCAAAATCCAGGCATGAGCATTTTTGAATCCACGCAAGAATTTTGATTTTCCTGGCCGTGTGCTCGGGACAGCTCGGGAAAGCAGCTTGAGCAGGAAACACAGGACCTGTGGAAACCGCAAATGGACATTTTACACCTGCGTCTGAGCAAGCACCCACGTAAGGCCCAATGACACCCTGACAACTTTTGTGAAATCTCGATTTTGTTGATAGCGCACTGGCATCTCGGATGATGCGATTTGTGTATCCTTTGTAATATACCAGGGCATCTGAGGTCTTCGTGTGGAAATTTCCTTACATGCAATATTTGCTTGTTGCTAATGCGATACTGATTAACCACGAACAACATCGTCATCATCGTCATCGTCACAAATTAACCGTCTATGACCACCATCACCATCATCCTCAGTATCAGTCGTGCGAAAACCTCGCAAACATCGCGGTGATGAAGTTCCTCCTGAATGCCTGGGAGCCGGCCGGCCGGCCGGAAATGGCGATCCCCGTGCCAGAGTTGTAGTTTTGTATTTCGAACATCCCCACCCTACAGGGGCTGGGCGCTCAGCTCAGAAATAGCTCAGCTCAGAAATACTCTGGGGTTGGGCACTCCAAAAATGTTGAGGTTGGGCAGTTGGGCACTCCCGGGATAGCGTTGAGAACTCCAGGGAAAGTTTGGTTGGGCACTCCGCCGTTCTTGAAATCCAGTATTTATGGGGTTTGGTCACTAGCGTTACGCGTTTCGGCCCCTACGTTTCATGATGTCGAGTGAGGCTGTCCTTGGAGTGATCATCTTGAGATTCAATGGTGCTCGGGGTTTCTGAATTACAAGCTTAAAACAAGCTTTGCAGGACGGAACTTGTCATCGCGAGGCTTTGCTGTGCGAGTATCGAGCGTTAACTGGGTGGTCGCTGGCGTTACGTTTAACTGTGGGGCTGGCCACTAGCAGGACACCTGGGGATCGAATGCTGGAGGGACACTACGGGTTGGGCGCTGGAGGGACATTCTGGCCTTGTGTATTGGAACATATTGGAACGGCATTCTGGGGTGGGCGCTGGAGGGACGCGCTGGGTTTGGACACTGCAGGGATATTTCGGGGTTGGCAAAGTGGAAGGACAGTCGAATGGTAGGCGCTGGAGTGACACTTGGGGTTGGGCGTTGGAGGGAGGGACGTTCTGGGGTTGGCCATCACATCATCCTTTTCGGGAACAACCATCACAGCTTGCTGTTGGGGTGCAAAGCTCAGTTCATTGCCAGACTTGCTTTAAAACATGCATATATGACAAGAGCAGTTTCTGCGTAAGCTCGCGTAAGCACACACAAGCTATAACACGCCGTGTAAGGTACTGCCCCATACACATAAACTAAATGGACGCGCTGCATAAGCTGCGGAGTTTCCCGAAAAGTTCTTGACTTCGCGCATTAGTTGCTAGTTGGTTTTGGCGCTTGGTTGCGCTGGCAGACTGCCTTGGGGCTGGGGTGCCCCTACAGTCGCCCTTCGAAGAGGGGCGCGAAACTTTAAGTTCCGGAGCCTCAAAGAGTGTGCTCCTTTGTCGGCCTGTTGGCCATTGGCGCCCAGACTTCAATGTGGGCATAGGACCTTAGGATCACTAAAAGACGACCAGCTCTGGACTGTGTGTGTCTGCAGCTGCTCGATGTTGTGTGCTGCGTGATGTTGGGAAGACTGCAACAGGTGCATAAGACTTCCGTGAAGCTTTGTCCACAGAGTCGTAAGGCATGCTTTGCCTAGGAGGTCTTCAGTCCTGATTTAAGGGACTCCGTTGTTTACACCGTTTTGCACCAGATTCCGGCCAGTCCATATACGCAGTAAATTGTCTGGCAGTTTCAAGTCTTGCCACGAACAAGCCAGGTAACCTTTGCGATTGTGACCGGCTTGTCGGTTGCAAGGCTGGCCTTAGCTGCCACATGAAAGACAAGATGCTGTGCAACAAAGATTTTGGATTTTGACACTTGCGTAGGCTCTCCATGAGCCAGAGAAGCGGGAGAGGCCATGGAGATTTCCGAACGGTGAGTATATACCTTGTTGAAACGACACGCGGAGTGAAGCTTAGCCGGCTTTGACAAGATCCGGCCGTGGCAGGTGTGAGTTTGATATCACCGATTGTCAAAGAACGGTTCCACTTGGAGGCGCCTGTGAGGTGCCTTGGCATGAGCAAAAAAACTTCATTCTGCCAGTTGTATCTGCCGTGCTCTCTTTAATGATGTGCTAAGACCCGGTGCCGTGAGCTCTACATTGGCATGAGTTCACAAAGCAAATGCCCAATTCGGAACACGGACCTGGAGCGGTGGAGCACCCAGAAAGTTTGCGGCGTTCGTTGCATGGGTGCATGATGGTACATGTTTTAAACATGGTTCTCACATCTGGCCAAGGACTGTAAGGACTTCCTTGCCCGCAGCTGCATGGTTCAGTGCACGGGCCTTGATAACTTGGATGGAGGGTTTGTATGGGTTTGTGTCGTCGTTGATTGGCAGATGGCATGCTCTTGGTTGAGGCCCTGAGCCAGTCCCACACGGCTATGCAAAGAAGATGGCTGGCGATGTGCTCTGGGCTACGGCGGTACAGTCGGAAACCCAGTGATAAACCCAGTGTCGCACTGTCTCTTACTTCTGCGCAATTCTGTGCACGCAGTGACCAGGTGCTCAGCAGCTGTCCAACGCGCGGGAGGCAAGGCATCCACTCGTAGGGCGGCAGCGCGAAGCTCAAAGTCTCCGCTCTTCGAAGCCTCGAAGCCCTCTTTAGATGTTAGTTCGATCGCTAACGCGAGACCGCCTCGGAAATGGCAGGGTGCACGGAAGTTCAAATAATGTGTGTGCCTTGCAGAGATTGATGGTCGAAGATCGCAGACAGTCCGCAGATTTGCAGTATCTCGTCTTAAAGATGTACTTTGCATTCTATTCTCTGTGATTTCTAAAGATGCAGCCATCTTGCCGCAGCACCGTGACCAACAGCCCGAAAACAACGATGGATGATGAGGAAATAAACAAATAAAGATGAGAGGGGGGAGGTGAGGACAAATTGAAAGGGAGGGGGAAGGGGGCAGTTCGATACAAGAAAAAAGTGGCAAAAATAAACAGGGATCAGAGAACTCTAGTAGTAGTAGTAGTAGTAGTAGTAGTAGTAGTAGTAGTAGTAGTAGTAGTAGTAGTAGTAGTAGTAGTAGTAGTAGTAGTAGTGTAGTAGTGTAGTAGTAGTAGTAGTAGTAGTAGTAGTAGTAGTAGTAGTAGTAGTAGTAGTAGTAGTAGTAGTAGTAGTAGTAGTAGTAGTAGTAGTAGTAGTAGTAGTAGTAGTAGTAGTAGTAGTAGTAGTAGTAGTAGTAGTAGTAGTAGTAGTAGTAGTAGTAGTAGTAGTAGTAGTAGTAGTAGTAGTAGTAGTAGTAGTAGTAGTAGTAGTAGTAGTAGTAGTAGTAGTAGTAGTAGTAGTAGTAGTAGTAGTAGTAGTAGTAGTAGTAGTAGTAGTAGTAGTAGTAGTAGTATAGTAGTAGTAGTAGTAGTAGTAGTAGTAGTAGTAGTAGTAGTAGTAGTAGTAGTAGTAGTAGTAGTAGTAGTAGTAGTAGTAGTAGTAGTAGTAGTAGCAGCAGCAGCAGCAGCAGCAGCAGCAGCAGTACTAGCCGCGTTCTGGCGGTTGTTGTGTGGTAATTAGTCTGTTCGAGACAAGCTCGCCCTCACATGGAGTGCTTCCGCAGGCTGCGGCCAAAACCCGAAGCGGAGGCTGGGCACGTACAGCCGTCTCCCAGTAGTCACTTCGTTGCTCAAGTCTGGCAGCTACAGACCTGCGGTCTGGAAGAGGTCGAGGTCTGCAGATGTATTGCTGCACCGCCTCATGGGATCCTGCCCAGTACGTGAAGCCGGAAAGCTTAGAATGTCCGGCTTGAGCAAACTCCAAAGTTTGGTCATATTATCTGCGCAGATACACAGCCACCTGAAAGCGTCTGAAAGCATGGGATGCTTCTAGACACATGTTTTTGTTGCGACAAAGTCTTCGATGATGTTGGTGCTTGGTGGCTTTCCTTGACCGGCATCCCGCACTGGGAGCGCATTTTCCAATCCTTTTGCAGATGCAAGTTGAACATCACTGCTGCGAACGAAAGGCCCCTGCATGCTGCAGCAGTACCTGCAGAAGAGTATTACTTTCATTCACGAATTAAACACACAAAGAACTGTAATGAAAAGAGCACAGTGAGTGAACTATATTACAAGGGCGCTCTTTATTATTCTCGCGAGCGCATAACATTACAAGCGAACAGAGTGAGTGCGCTAATATAATTATAAACGGGCTAATAAACGCACTAATTAATGTCCCAAGGGTCTAGTTTCCTTATATTATTATCCCGCGAAGAGAATTATATTAATGTGCCCCGTTAAAAGACCTATTTTGGGGCACTTATTGACTTTATGAATGAACTCTACAGAAAACCCCTAAATTATGTGAGGAAAGGTGAATAGACAAGAACTAGGAATAAGACCCCTGTTTCCAAAGCATATTTTCCTTATTGAATCGCTTGTACATTTAGTAATTTAGTAATTGAGTTCATTTCGTCTTTCCGCGGTCATCTAATGCTTGAGGCCCTTTATTATAATCTTATGGGCGGCTTACTACTTACTATTTACTACTTACTACTTAGTACTTAGTACTTACTACTTACTACTTACTACTTACTATTTACTACTTACTACTTGCTACTTACTGCTTACTACTTGCTACTTTCTACTTCTACTTACTACTTACTACTTCCTACTTACTACTTTCTACTTGCTACTTGCTACTTGCTACTTACTACTTACTATTTATTACTTATTACTTACTACTTATTACTTACTACTTACTACTTGCTACTACTTACCACTTACTACTTACTACTTACTACTTACTAACTAGGAACACGGGTCCTAGAGTGCCGTGGTGTTTGGGTGTACTGCCTGGGTTTTGGGAGGATTCCTAAAACAGGAGGTTAAAAAAGCAGGAAACAAACTACTTCGATTTATACTGAATTGGGGTCTTTGGTGGGTCGTACTTGAGTGTCGACTTGTTTCTTTCCCCCTGCTGGGTCAGAGTACTTTGCACAAGCGCTGCAAGAACTGCGGCGGAGCGCTGCAAGAACTGCGGCGGAGTGCAGGGCCCGAGACTTTCTATACATCCACTGGTACGTGTATTTTGGAATTTCAGGGTTCAGAATGGCTGTTCCTCCTTCTTCATCTTCATGACTAAGTGTCGAGGCAGCCATTCTTTGAGTGCCCGCCACGACCGATCCACGGCCTGCGTGCCGGCCAGCTTGCTGCAAGAACGCTGGACCAACCCGCATTGTTTGGTGAAGACTTTGAGCTGGTGGTTGACAGCTTGCGCGGCCAGGTCATGGGTTTGGCTTGGGACTCCCACGCCCGGCTGCCATCAGGGTAAACACATGTGGAACGGGAGCCTGGTTTGAACAGCAGCGGAAACACCGTCGGCAGGAGACAAACACCAAGCATGGTGGTGAGAATCCACATCGAAGCCTTGAGCAGACCAAAACTTCTCCAGCGTCGCAAGAGCAGGCTGTCCACTCAAACGCAGGAGGATGACCAAGGTGAGGCTTTCGCATATCTGGTACCGCAGGGACGACATTAAACCCCGAAGCTAAGCGGTGTTTCTCCCAAGCCCCCCCACCCCAAGCACTCCGTCCTCCCGCCCCCTGAAGCCAGCGGCTGCGGCGATGCAGAGGTGGGGGCAGCAAGGACGTTCTTACTCCGCCCCAAACCCGGAAGCAGGCCCTAGATTGCCGGAAATGCCGAAAACACCACGGCAATCTAGGACCCATATTCCTACTACTTACCACTTACTACTCACTACTTACTACTTACTACTTACTACTTACTACTTACTACTTACTACTTATTACTTATTACTTATTACTTACTACTTATTACTTACTATTTACTACTTACTACTTACTACTTACTACTTACTACTTACTACTTACTACTTACTACTTACTACTTAGTACTTAGTACTTAGTACTTAGTACTTAGTATTTAGTACTTAGTACTTACTACTTACTACTTACTACTTACTACTTACTACTTGCTACTTGCTACTTGCTACTTACTACTTGCTACTTACTACTTACTACTTACTACTTACTACTGACTACTTACTACTTACTACTTAGTACTTAGTACTTAGTACTTAGTACTTCGTACTTAGTACTTACTACTTACTATTTACTACTTACTACTTACTACTTACTACTTACTACTTACTACTTGCTACTTGCTACTTACTACTTACTACTTACTACTTACTACTTACTACTTACTGCTTACTGCTTACTGCTTACTATTTACTACTTACTACTTACTACTTACTACTTACTACTTACTACTTACTACTTACTACTTACTACTACTACTTTCTACTGCTACTTCTACTATTACGACCACTACTATTACTTCTTCTTCTTTTACTTCTACTACTACTACTACTACTACTACTTCTTCTAC
This sequence comes from Symbiodinium natans, assembly GCA_905221605.1. NCBI lineage: Eukaryota > Dinophyceae > Suessiales > Symbiodiniaceae > Symbiodinium > Symbiodinium natans. The sequence goes on from CAJNDS010000677.1 coordinate 41,076, forward strand.
TACTACTACTACTACTACTGTGCTACTACTACTACTGTGCTACTATTACTACTACTACTACTACTACTACTACTACTACTACTACTACTACTACTACTACGACTACTACTACTAGTACTACTACTAGTACTACTACTAGTACTACGACTAGTACTACTACTACTACTGCTACTACTACTACTACTACTACTACTACTACTGCTACTACCGCTATTACTACTACTGCTGCTGCTGCTACTGCTACTGCTGCTGCTACTGCTATTGGTACTGGTACTGGTACTGCTACTGCTACTGCTACTATTACTACTACTACTACTACGACTACTATTACTATTACTACTACTACTAGGCTAGCGCGCCCCAGGGCGCCTGGTGGGTTTGCTGTGGTAAAACCGCCGGACATAGGTGTTTTGCGCCATTTCCAGTAGAGGCCGAAAAATCACCAAAAAAAAAACTACTCGCGGGCACGCAAAATGAAGGTTTCAGGGTTTGGAAGGGATGTGCTGGGATCTGGGTTGCTTAACTGCCCGCTTTGGGGGGGGGTGGGGTTGCTGAAGCTTAAGGCTGCAGGTATCTCGGGGCATTAACTGTTTGCTTCTAGGGCTGGGGGGGGGGGGGGTTGAAGCTTAAGGCTACAGGGATCTGGGGCCTTAACTGTTTGCTTCTAGAGCTGGGGGGGGTGGGGGGGGGTTGAAGCTCAAGGCTACAGGGATCTGGGGTCTTAACTGTTTGCTTCTAGGGGGGGGGTTGAAGCTTAAGGCTACAGGGATCTGGGGCCTTAACTGTTTGCTTCTGAGAGGCTGGGGGGGGGAGGGGCGGGTTGAAGCTTGAAGGCTGCAGGGATCTGGGTGCCTTAACTGCTTGCTTCTGGGGGGCTGGGGGGTTTCACCCAGCCGTGAAGGCGCTTGAGGCGCCGGCTGTGCGGCGAGTCATAGAAGGAAACTGGGCTCAACGGACCGTCCAAAGAATCATATCGTGCAGTGGTGCCAGGGCTGAGTTCAAGTCTTTCCAAATATTGCATGGGTGTCAACTTCTTCGGCGGGGTCGCGCAGCCGTCAGAGGAAGACGGGTCCGGCAAAGACACTGCGGCCACGTCCCGTGGACTCTCCTCTACGGCCCAAGAGGTCGCGCAGGAAGTGCCGTCCTCTTTGGACATGCTGAGGGGATCCATGCCAAAAGGATAGAAGTCGACTGAGCTCTGCGGAAGCGACCACGTATGTGGAGCGCCAAAACGGCGATCCAAACGTTGCGAGTAGAGCTGCATCTGGTTCAAAGCAAAGGATCCTAGACCCGATCTGCTGCGCAGCGCTCTGCGAAACTGTAATGCCAGAAAGGGCGCCGCAGCAATCAGACTCGGGAAGTCCATGCTCCCGCGTCTTCTCGTGAAAGACTCTCTGAACAGTGCGTACAGAGCCACGTACTCGGCGCTGTCAACTGGGTGCCAGGAAGTGAGCACGTCGAACACTTCGGTGAGCTCATGCACGCTGCAGGCATTGAGTCTGCTAAGTTCCGGCAGCCGAACTACACAGGAATGCCTCAAAACCAAGTAGATCGCCAAGGTTACCGGGAGCCACGGAGACATGCCTTTCGAACCCCTGGAAAAGCCTGCGCGTGAGCCGCAAGAGTCTGCGTCAGACTCACCAAACGTACAGGTTTTCGAAATCTGGAGAATAACTCAGAGTGTCACGCATTCAGGGTTGCGGGCACAGGCTGGAACATAACTTTCAGGTCCAACGTTGAGAAGAAAACGGAAGCCCACCACACTAGAACATACCGCCGCAGCGAGCAGGGCGTCAGAGATGTCCCCAGGCATGGATGCTCTGGTTACGCACATGGCAAAAAAAAGCGAGCATCATGAACACAACGCTGCTGCGAGCCAGCTGTTTTTCGGCGCCGAAAACAACAAAAATGCCCTGTGCCCTAGGCAGGTTCGGAAAAAGCATAGTGGCATCTCAGCGATGCCCTACTAGCGAGGCGTTGGCCGCGAGTCCTCTCCGGGAGGCGAAAACACTGTAAAACACGATGCGTTCGGCATGTGCGACATGGCATGGACGTTATCACCCCCCCCCCCACCCACCCGTAGAAGAGCAGAAAACGCACCCGAATGGCAGGCGCCCAAGGGCGCGCTTTGCTACTACTACTACTACTACTACTACTACTACTACTACTACTACTACTACTACTACTACTACTACTACTACTACTACTACTACTACTACCACTACCACTACCACTACCACTACCACTACCACTACCACTACCACCACCACTACTACTTCTACTACTTCTGCTACTTCTTCTTTTGCCACTTGAATGATGGCTCGATTATTTTAAGTCTAGCAAGTGATTATTGTCAAGTTTTCTTGCATGTTGGCTATGTAGAAAAGTGATTTTTTACAACCTTTAGTTTGGTTGTAAGTTGAGAATTTTTGAAATCATTCAAAAAGAGCAAAGAATCAAAAACTCTTCTACCCCACAGCCAGATGATGGCAAATCCTATGTCAGTTATCATGTTATGAGTAGAGACTGTACTCCTAAATTGGATGGAGGTGTCACCTGCAAACAGCGATGCGAATGTTTCCCCTTTCGCTCACGCGAGAGAATTGAGATCGCCTTGAGAGTGGAAGGCCTATGATTTCCCTTTGAGATAACAACATCAATCTCATAACAATGTTTTGAACATGTTCATTGTCTTTTTCTTTGCCTATAAAAGTACGGTGATACTTCGAGGGTCGACCAGATTCGTAATGCCTGCTTCGAGGCCATAGACCAGTGGGGGTCCTATTGCAAATGTCATATGAGGCTACTGGTTGCAACAGCCTGGAATTCTGGACATGTGTGCCCCCAGAAGTCACCAGATGCCGACCTTCGTGGAACGACCGTTGAGTGACGCTTAAGGGTTTCTTGCGTGCGGATTAAGTGCAGTAGGAACATGTCATCCGTATGCCATTTTGGCTCAGACTTGGTCTGAGCAATCGGAGAGTGCATCTTTTCCAACCTTTCCCAACCCATATTTGTGCGTCGGGAAATATCGATCGCACTTATGAAAGACTTCCATTGATCGCTCAGCGACCGGACGTCGGCTCGTTCCGAACCTTCACAGTTCCCGTCGACAGGGTGATCGATTGGCGCCCGAAGAAGAAACAGGTAGAGCAAAAGTGGCGTGCGTGCACTGTGCTTACCGACTTAGCGGCACGACCGTTGTCGCGCAGAGCAAATGGAACAACATCCGGTCAAGGGAAGGAGAACGCATCCACCTGGGATCCAGATGATGTTGCAACCACGCTCTTCTCATGCGACGGCGCAACAGCAATTGTCAGGGACTGATTTGCGGTGATTGGCGCTAACGCGGTAACACCGTAGAGTCTCAAGGTTTTCTTGAGTGGAAGCCGTCAAGCCAACAGGACTTTGCAAACCTGCACGCCACAAGATGGTGGGGTGCACATGCTTGGCCCGGAGTGCTGTTGGACACTCTACGGGGCACAGCCGAATGCAAAGACGCAACAAACTGCTCCATTGCTCGGGGCGACTGCGAGTCGCTCGTGTGCAACGCAGCAGCAGAGCAGCCTCCGTTTGGACCTGCGGCTCGTAGGCGCTGAACCCAATCCTGAACAAAGGGCAGGGGCGGGAACTGGTCAAGCCGTCTGAGCTGTGGGCCAAACTTTGTCATTGCAATCTTTCGCATGAGCCGCCACACTGCAGCCCAATCATGTGTTGCAGCATTTTGCTTCATCTCATCGCAGCACACAAGCACTTGGCGAGTTTTGTTTTTGCGGAAGTTTGGCCAACTCTTTGTCAACCTTTGCAACAGGACCACTAGCTCCCACTGCGTCAACAACTCCTGCAAACGAAATGGGCCAGCGACGAGCATGTGACCTGTTATCTCACAACATCTCACAACCAGCGAGGCCAAAGTTCAGTGGTTTGCCTGGGCGCCCGCTTCGGCCAAAACAGTTCTTGGCAACGGGGCCAATACTTGCCGGAAGGCTGCGCCCGGTTTCATCCACGCGTCCCTCAGGCGCCAAGCTTATAAAGCTCTCGGCTGTGTCTGGCCGGGACGCCCAACCTTCAACACCTTCAACGAAACGGGCTTCCCTTTCCCCTGTGACCCAAACAGACATCAATGATTCAGTGTTTCATGGGAAGGATTCGGTGTTCCGTCTGAACGAGCGACGAGCCGCTGGGATGCTTGGAAGAATGGCTGTTTACATACTCAGTGCTGAATCCCCCAAAGAACTGGAGTGTGATCGCTTAGTTCGGCATGGTTGCCTAGCCGCGAAACATGAGCGCAGCGCCGCCACAACGCACGAGCCAGCAAACCAAATAACATCAATTTTCATGGTTGTGGCAGGGATATTTTTGTTGTTTCTGCTTGGTGCCTTGCCGGCAAGAAGTATTGGAGATACAGCTTCAATGGAAACAGTAAACGTCATTATATGTCACTATCAATTCTTGTGTTTAGAACCTTCACACTGTGCATCTACAGGTACATGATGTTACTCATGGCCCAAGAGCCTTTTTTTCCGTAGCTTTCCCCCTGGAAACATAAAACGAAGAATACATGTATGCACAACCTCACACCTCATACCTTGGCACCTTGTGACATCGCAGTCGGGAGTGTTTTCAACTTCACAGTCTGGCGTACATTCAACACCAAGCCTTGAACGTAAACATTGTAAACAGCCAATATTTGCCCCTGCCTGAATAATTTCATACTCTGCGCAACCTTTGTTTCATGTGATAGTTTCTTGCGCAACGCCGCAAACTTAAGCAAGTTTCAAGTAGCAGTGTTTGTCGCTAGCGCTCGTAGCCATCTTGTCAGGTTGATTTAAACAATGCCACGCAATCTTGCTTCAACGATGGAGTATGATTTGGATGATTTTGTCAGCAACAAACAGCTTGTTGGAATGACATGTTTGTCCGTTGCTCGGCTTCAGTGCACGTTCTGGCATGACATGGAATGACCTCACCATGGTCCTCGCGTTGTCGGGTTCCCAGTGATCAGTTCTGCGTTCACGCATGATGAGCAATTGGGTAGTTTGCAGGGACTTGGGCATCATTGTATAGTATAGCATTGTCGATCAGGTGCTGGGATTTGAAGCAAAGCTGACTGCCATGGCTGAGGTCGGTTCTGTTTCAGTGATCCCTTTTAGGAGATGTCAAGTTGTGTTTGCGCATAAGGGTTGGGCAGGAAGTTACAAAAGCAGAGAAGGCAAAGGCCGAAGGCAACACGTGACCCAATGCTGGGGTCATCGTTTTTTGTGGACCTAAAATAAAAAAGCATTCACGAAGCGTTGAACAGCAATGATGATTTGAGCCAGGTACTTTCAGGAAGGGAAGTACGTTCGGCACTTGCAAGAACAATGTTTTGTTGCCACTCGGTAGTTGGGTTTGACACGGGACCTTGGGATCACGATTAGGCAAAGGCGCTTGCCGCGTACTCCATCGCGATTGAGCTCAGTGAGTCAGAGGCGGAATAGTTGTAACATGACCATTGTTGGACGGCACGTGCAGTCAGTTCAAAGGAGGAGTTCCGCATTTTTTAGGTTCAGGCCTGGGCAACATACATCGTTAAGAGTTGTGCTACAAGATTGTGTAATGAGCTCAATGGCGCGATGAGCAGTGGGCATTAGTGGGTTGAAAGCTCTGTCATGTCATGCTGTTTGTGCGCCGAAACCGTTCTCATGAATACCTTGGCATCCTTGCCTGTGAATAGGATGACGGTCTGGACTCGTTGGATGGAGTTGCTCCTGCCAAGAACCCCAACGTTCATGTCTACTACGCTCTGCACTGAGTCATCATTCTGATTATTGTGTTGAACGTGTTGGAGTGGTGTTCGAAGCGCAGCTTACGCGTTGATAAAATGTCCAGGCCAACAGGGCATTCTGCCACATAAAGATGGAAAATTTTGGTCCGTCCCCAAGACAGCCGCACATGCCACATGGGCTCATGAATGCTCATATGAGCTCCATGAGCTGGTCGGTGTGCAGATCCTGAAATTGCCAAAGGGCCATCGTTGGCCATGGTCACGCAGGCTCTGCGCTGGTGGACGCCACGAAGGCAATCGAAGTAAAGGAAGACTGGCCAAAGGGCTGGTACAGGTGCTCCCTGCAAAGTCAGAGCTGACAGTCTCTGCTGTTTGGGTGTTTGGGGTGCAACTTGGGCTTCTGCGATGGTCTCTGGTCTCTTTGAGACGTGTAGGCGAGGGACTGCCAATATGGCCCTGGACTTGTTTTTTGCATTTTGAAGTTGGCTGCGTGTGTACATGTGTTGACCTCAGTTTTTCGAGCAAGGCACTCAACCGGCCGAAGGAGCTGGCTGTCAGTCTTTTGTTGAGATGCTGCATGTACGGCATCTTGTAATTGAGAGGGCCCCTGCATCCTTCTTTTGACATTTCTTCTCCCATGCCAGCCATTTCAACGGATGACTTTAGGATTTGCTAGCGGGAGAGTTGACCAGGAAGCTCTTCGTGATTTCAACCAGCTGTGCAAGTTCTGGACTTACCAGAGACCGGCGGGACGGCCCGAACACAGATGGCTCAATATCTTGCGCACTGTCACATGTTGCGCATCGCAGTTCACGTGTGGCAATGCCAAGGTTGGCGCCCAACGACAAGGAGAGCTCAATATGTGACGCTTGTGATACACCTCTGTCCGACGAGTCTTGTGACCGCCAATATCTTTGAGCTGGGCCTCACTGCACAGGATGCCAGAGAGAGGCTGAAGCAGTGCCAGAAGCAGGTTCGAAACCCCCAACTGCCTCCCTCGAAGTCGTATCCAGAGTACATGTCTTGTTTTGTTTGCGCTGGCAGCTCCGCAAAATCTTGGCTGAGAGGTGACTGCAGACAAGTTCGCAAAGGCCATAGGCTGCGAGAAAACAAAGCCAGCAAGCCTGGGTCTCAATCTACCAAACGCTGTAAGAATTCGGATTTTCGTAGGCTGTGCTGAGGAATTGTCTGAGCAAGAATAGCCGCGAGACACGGGCTTTCTTGATGAGTTGGACGGACCCGTACCTTGCACTCACCTTGCATTTATTCAGGCCAGACAGTGGATGTGGCTCATATGGATGTCGACTCAACATACTCAGGACAATGGCATGAGTCTTCAAAGACAGTGCCCATGAAAGCCATGCAATGCTGAGATGCAGTGTCGCGTTTCTCACTTTGTCACCTCGTCAAGGACCGGTGTATGAGAAGGGAGCCTGCTCGGCCGACTTCTGCCTGTCATTGATGCAGCACCAGAAGGAGGACCGGTGAAGGGCCACGATCAAGTACGGACACGTTGCAATAACTGCAATAACTGCACTGCGCGACTTTGCAATGCAGTCTAGTTCTACTGTAACACCACGATTGCCTGCAGGAGAAGACAATTGCTAAGAAGTACGCGTACCAGATTGCGCCATCCTCAATCAAGCAAGCGCAGGACATAGGCCACTTGGGACACCCAATCCTGAAATGCATTGATGTCGGTCGACCTGTGCCAAACTGGGTGAGAAGACGTGAAGATGCGGATTTCGGTTAAGAAACGTAGATAAAGGAAATATTGATACTGGATTTTAGTTGAAAAGATGTATAACATGAATATGGGAAGACATTATGATCAAGGCATTATGTAAAGGCATTCGTCTTTCTTGGTAAACTGTTACTATCACGATAATACTGTACACGATATATATATGTATATATATATCCGCAATTACTGTGTTTCAATTATTAGATACCAGTTATTCTATTGAATGCAATGTGCAAGACATACATGCACCTCGGATCGCCAAACTGTAGTGGGACTGTCGGATCAGATATTTTAGCTTTGAATGGTGTGTTTTTTAAATGAAGGGGTTTATGTGATTAGAATGTGTATTACATCATTGCTTTCTAGGTCCTGGTCAACCGACGTCACCTGTCGCCACTCAAGGGAGGCTCACAAAGGTCCAGAACCTGAGCTGCACGGGGCCCATCTAAGGGAGGAACACAGCGCTTGGTTTTCCAGCGGCAAGCTTATGTCGTCAACTGGCGGTTTTCAAGGAAGTGTGGGCACCACAGGCACCACAGGAGCACGGAAGAAACACAAGACACCACGGAGCAGAGGCCACTCCGAGCAGGATGGCCGAGCCGCAGACCGCAGATGGCAGATGGCAAGGGGGTCCCACAGAGAAGAAGCAAAGGGCAACATCATGGCAACATCCGATGTTTCCAAACCCCATAGAATGTGTTTCAGAGGCCGACAGGCTCAATTGCTCGTGGGTTGGAGGCCCTGGAAGTTCATTGGTCCTGAAAGCTAATTTGCGCGTCTATCGCGAGGGCTTTCGGAGGCCCTGAATTGGAACATACTGGAGGCTCTTTTGTGGGCTTTTGAGTCTTTCGACGGTTTTGAAGGAGCTCATTGGCAAGTTTTGGCGAGGCACGGCGAAAGACTTTTTGGGCTTAGCTCGTCCTTTCTTTCTCTCTTTCTTTCTCTCTTTCTTTCTCTCTTTCTTTCTCTCTCTCTCTCTCTTTTTTTGTGTCTTTCTGTCTCGTTCTTTTACTCGTTGTTTTTCTCTTGATTTCTTTCTTCCTCTCTCTCTGTGTGCTCTTTCTCTCTCTCTCTCTCTGCTCTCTCTGCTCTCTCTGCTCTCTCTGCTCTCTCTGCTCTCTCTGCTCTATTTGTCTCTCTCTCTCTCTCTATCTCTCTGCTCTGCTCTGCTCTGCTCTCCTTTCTCTCTCTGCTCTCTCTCTCTCTCTCACTCTCTCTCTCTCTCTTCTCTCTTCTGTCTCTCTGCTCTCCTCTCTCTCTCTCTTTTTTCTCTTTCTCTCTCTTTCTCTCTGCTGTCTCTCCCTCTGCTCTGTTTCTCTCTGCTCTCTCTCTCTCTCTCTCTTTCCCTCTCTCTCTTTCTCTCTCTCTCTCTCTTGCTTTCTCTCTCTTTCTCTCTCTTTCTCTCTCTTTCTCTCTTTCTTTCTCTCTCTTTCTCTCTCTTTCTCTCTCTCTCTTTCTCTCTCTTTCTCTCTTTGTCTCTCTGTCTCTCTCTCTGTCTCTCTCTCTCTGTCTCTCTCTCTGTCTCTCTCTCTGTCTCTCTCTCTGTCTCTCTCTCTGTCTCTCTCTCTGTCTCTCTCTCTCTCTCTGTCTCTCTCTGTCTGTCCCGTTCTCTCTCTTGTGTTTCTGGCCTCGCTGTGTGTGGCGTGTGGGATCCTCCAATCAACCCAGCCCCCCTCCACCACATCCCCCACTAGGGAGTGTGGGTCTCAAGCAGCTGTATGTTGGAGTGGTTCAACAAGCCTCCGACACATATTTTTACTTTTAATCCATGGTTTTGGAACCGCACCGTTTATATGCTTCAAATCGCCAAAATCCATCCATGCAGGATGACTATGGGCTTCTCAATAACTTTAGTGTTCAGTTCTCGAACGTGTTAAGCCGAAGCCCTTTAATCTCTAGACATGAAAGAGTTTCCCGCAATAGTGTCTCGAAACAATAAAATTTCTCTAGGCATGAAAGCAAATGCCCTGAACATTCCTGATGATTCTTAAGCATTCTTCCGTACATGCATCAGTATTCCAGACTTGACCACCTTTAAATAGTCCCGGCTTAATGTTTAGGGCTACACTCTCTTCCTAAGCGACCGAAGCCCTCTATTCCTAGCAGAAATACTTCAAGGAAGACCCCCCCATTCTTAATGTTTGAGTTTAAACTCTATTCCTAAGCCTTTTGAAGCCGAAGCCCGATTCCTGACATCAAGACGTTCGCTAAACCTCAAGTTCCTCCATGTGCTTATAGCTACACCTTATACACATGTTTGTTGGGCGAAGCCGTGCTACACAGATGCGCTGCGATGGGTTTGACCTCTCCTTACCGAAGGGTGAGGACTGAAATTTCTAGCGCATATTCCAGTCTCAATCTTTGGAGGAAAGAGTTACAAAACTCAAGCAGTGAATATTGAAACTTTCCCTCTGACAGCTGAAGATTGAAGGTTCCTCCAGATTCTTAGCCGGAAATCTTAAAACCCAAGAGGCGGCTTTGAAAACTAAACCTCCTTCAAAACAGAAGGTTGAAGATTGAAACTCTTTTTGGAAAGCCTTCAATCGTCGATCTTTGGGGGTAGAGTCTCTACACACGAGGAGGGTTTCCAAACCGCCCCGGAGTCTAGCGCTCCCACACAGCTTTGGGGCTGGTGCCGGTTGAAGGGTAAAATTCCGGGGCGGCACTAAGAGCCTTGGCGTACGGGCTCGATGAGCATCCCCTTCCCCCGCAAGCTGCGCTAGAGCGACAGTGCCTCCCCCCTTACCTCCCACCCGTCTGCCGACCATAACTTTCCTCCAGGTATACGGCCATCTATGTTTATGCCTGTGCTGGAAGTTGGTCCAAGTCGTTGGTATGGTGGAAGGCAGTCCTCTTTCAAGGACGGCAGCGACCCAAAGGCACCTATTCTCAAAAATGTCTTCTGCCCTGGCGCGGCGTTCCCCCAACCCCGGCCCTGGCGTGGCCTTCCCCTAGTAAATGTTTCCTCCCAGACAGAACCCTCTCATGTTTCCAACTCCGTCAGGTGCCGCGGACACATGCGCCAGGCACGGACGATAACTTGGACCATCACCAGTACAGGACGCTGCAGTCTACAGGGCAGCCTCTGGCGCGGCATTCCCAGTACCCCGGCCCCGGCGTGGCCTTCCCTTAGTAAATGTCTCTTTTCCATCTCCAGACAGAACCCTTTCATGCACAGGCGTCGGGCGCGGATTTTCATGTGGGGCCATGACGTTTTCGGAGCCCTGCGCCCCATTCGCGTCTCAACATCCGGGCGGAGACAACGTGGGCCAAGAGGTGTCGCCTCTCTCTCTCTCTCTCTCTCTCTCTCTCTCTCTCTCTCTCTCTCTCTCTCTCTCTCTCTCTCTCTCTCTCTCTCTCGCTCGCGCTCCAAACTCACCGAAATTGAAGGTTAAAGAGTGATAGTCAAGTCGGGAACGTGGCCGACCCGAGTCGAAAACCCACAAGACCCCTGAGTCGAAACCAGAATGGACCCATGCACAGAAAACACATGCGGCACGAAAACAACCGGGGTTTAGGGTTTTTTGGGTCAAGAGTTGAGGGTTTTTTAGGGTTTAGTTTGTTTTTTTTGGGCTTAGGGCTCGCGGGTTGATAGGGTTTAGGGTTTATGGTTGTTTAGGGTTTAGGGCTTAGGGGTCTTCTTTGCAAAACACAACGCATGATGGGTTCGCAAAAGGATAAGCCGGGGGGGGGGGGGTTGGGGGGGCGCAGGCTGTCCCCCGTTTGCAAACATGATGGGCCAGAAACAAAGGCCTTGCACGCCTTTTTGCAAACACAACACTCGGCTGAGACGGCCCCCCCGTTTGCAAACACAATGCTCGCGTGATGGGTTTGACAAAAACTCCTGAAGCAAGCGTGCACGGCTTAACAAGCGGGCGGGTTTGGGAGGGGCACAGTCCCCCCACCCCATTTGCAAAAACAAAGCTCGGATGATGGGTTCATCAAAGACTCATGTGTGCTTTTGAAGCAAGCTTGCACGGGTTGGACAAAAGGCGGGGATATTGAGGTTTGGGTTCAGGGGAATGTAGGGTTCAGGGTTCAGAAGTTTTTGGGGTTTAGGGCTTACGGGTTTTTTCGGGGTTTCGAGTTAAGGGGTTGTTCGGGTGCACGGATTTCTCGCTTTAGGGCTTAGGGTCTAGGGGCTTTCTTCCTAGGGAGTAGGGTTTCTTTGTTTGTTGAGGTCTCAGCGTTCGGGGGTTTTGGGGTTTTTGAATTTATGTTGTTTTAGGGTCTAGTTAGGGGCTTTTAGGGCTTAGGGCTTAGGGGTTTCTTTAGGGTTTAGAGTGTAGCGGTTTTTTAGGGTTTATGGTTTAGGTTTATCAGGTTTCAAGAGCAATGTGGGCCCGAACAGCGGAACATTTGCATAACATTTGGGCCAAATGTTATGCTAAATGTTCCGCTCTTGGGGTGCAGTCCGGCAGGGTGCAGGGTGCAGTCCGGCAGGGTGCAGGGTGCAGTCCGGCGCACCCTGCACCCCGCCACCCGCACCGCTGCACCCTACCACCTGCACCACTGCACCCCACAACCTGCACCACTGCACCCCACCACATGCACCGCTGCACCACACCCTAAATCCATATGAGAATCTATTCAACAGAGCATTGCTTTTAAAATTTTGTAAGTTTAGGTGTTTGTGGTGTTTACGGTTTAGGTGTCTTCACTGTAGGGTTTAGGGCTTAGGGGTTTTTGGGGTCTCGCATGATGGGTTTGAAAATGTTCTTTTGAAGGAAGCTTGCACAGCTTTAAAGAGGCCACCAGCCCCCCCCCCCATTTGCAAGCACAATGCTCGCGTGATCATTTTTTCAAAAGCTCATCTATGATAGTGCGCGCCACTGCGGCCTGCGGGAACATAAGCCCCCCCCCCCCCCCCTCCCCCCCCCCCCTCTCTTGTTCAATGGCCCCCCCCCCCCCCCCCCCCCCTCCCCCCCCCCCTCTTGTTCAAGGGGGGGGGGGGGGGGGGCCCCCCCCCCCCCCTTGTTGGTCAATAACAGTGTTCTTAATAGGTTTTCACTTGATTTTAATTAACGTTTTAATAGGACTTCTTTTGATTCTAATCGGTTTTTGTTTGGAATTGAGCATGGGGGGGGGGGGGGGGGCCCCCCCCCCCCTTTCTTTGTAGGGGGGGGTGGGGGGAGGGGGAGGGGGTTTGTTGGTGAAGGGGGGGGGGGGGAGGGGGGGGGGTTACCTTGAATATCCGCAGGCCTCTTTTTTACGCACTCTCAACATCTATGCTTGAAGCAAGTTTGCACGGAACCTCGAGACGTTTGACATGCATAGGGACGTATACGTTTCGTAGTAAAGGTTAACCTTTGTGTGCATACGGTGGTTTTCTGACTCAGTCTTTGGTTTTCTGACTCGTGTGTGCTCGGTTTTCTGACTCACGCCCTTTCCGCTTTCTGACTCGGTCCTCCCGGCTTTCTGACTTGGTCCTGCGCGTTGTCGACTCGTTTTCCCGACTCGACTGTCACCCGAAGATGAAATTTGAAGATATGTCAGAAGGCACTTGTCCTTAAAACCTCCGCAGGCGCGGTAGAAAACGACAACTTCCCGATAATTGATTTTCGATTCATCTCCAAGGATGCATTTAATTGTCAACCACACCTCCCCAACCCGCTTCAACAGTAACAGTGTCCTTACGTGTGTAATATATACATATATATTTATATTTATATTTATATTTATATTTATATTTATATTTATATTTATATTTATATTTATATTTATATTTATATTTATATTTATATGTATATGTATATGTATATGTATATGTATATGTATATGTATATGTATATGTATATGTATATGTATATGTATATGTATGTTTATATTTATATTTGTATTTGTATTTGTATTTGTATTTGCATTTGTATTTATATGTATATATATATATGTATATACATATGTATATTAATATGTATATCTTTATGTGTATGTATGTATGTATGTATGTATGTATGTATGTATGTAGGTATGTATGTATGTATATATGTATATGTGTGCATTGTTGTTTGTTATATGCGCTCACGCACACACACACACACTTGCAAGATTAGCCTTGAATGCTGTTGCCCCATACATGTACGCCTGTATGCAACACAGATTTCGTGCATCCGCAATTGTTGTTTTGTGTTGAAGAGGGGTGCTTGCCTGGCGACTTGAAATCGAATGCCAAGGTTTTGGACATGATAGAGATGTCCTGCCGGCTGTTTACAGTGTTTTGCGTATAGTTGCAAAATATGCCAATACTGCAGTGCAAGGTCATGGGCCTACTATTGAATTCCATGATGTTCCATGAACGGCTAGCTGGCCAGGTTGAAAGGAGCAAGCACGCTTGTCGACATCGAGGTTCCCGACACTGGGGAGGTGCGCATGGCGCCTGACGGTGCGAACAGGTGTGTGTGTGCAGTTTCCCACGACATGAACTGTCACGTAGAGGTCGAGCTCATGCAGCAAAAACACTGTTCTGGTTTGAGTGGAGAATGGAATCATTGCAGATGTCATGACAAACGGTAGGGTCCAATAGTTTGGCCGGTATCATTGCTACCCGTGACCGCGCCTATCCGCTCAATATCCTGAGTTGGTTTCCCGGCATCTTCAAACAAGTCCACTCTTTAGAGCAAAAGGCCAGGCAGTTTTCGCTTATAGCTTCCCCATGGAACGAATTCAGCTTCGGAAGATTTGGGGACTAGTGCCAAATGGAACCTGAAGCTTGAAGTCCGAAGTGATGCCAACTGTTAGATCCTTGGCTGTGGATCGTGGGTGCAGTTCACTGGACCGACGGTTGACAGATGTCACGCGGCCGTGCCGACTGGACTCCAGGTCATCCTTTCTCCTGATGTGATAGAACACACTGGGACTCACCGTACGAGCACTGAAACCTTTTTTACTTTGCCCACTGCCTCATGTGTCCCACAAGCCGCCGAAAAGCGAACATGTGGCGGATTTACCGGCGTTGAGTCCTGTCGATCTCCTAATTCGATCTAATCTGCCGACTTGCTTTCCTTGTCGCCAACATGCCCAAAGCCGAGCCGGTCACGCGTGGAATATCTGTAGCTGTAGACATGGAATCCTCCAGAGTTGCTGCCATTGAAAGGCATGTCCCGCCGACATGCGAAAGTTTGAGTCCGCATCACGCGCCAACATGTCAAAAGCGATGTTTTTCCGTCAAGCACAACACCACCCACCGAGATGTCAGAGAGAAGTCGTGCAGACATTCGCGCAGGAGAACACTTGTTTTGTGTCGGAGTGAAACAGAGAGATGATTAACTTGCTGAAGCCTGCACGCAAGACAGCGGAAAAACCATCTGGCTCCACATTGCCGCAACATGCAACAACGCAAGACTTCTGTGCCTGGCTTCTTTTCCCTGTAGCGAGGTCACGGTATGTGGAGATGTACATGGCCAGCTTTGGGCTTGGAGCCGCACACATGAACAACACGTGAGAGCTTTCCTACTTCTGCCATGCTAGCATACTCGGATGCTGTGTGCCATGCGCTGTGCAAGAAAAAGATATTCGGAACTGTTCGGAACTTAGGTTCTACGACTTGCTAAACATATTTTCGATGAATGGGGTTCCATCCCAGGAGCGGGTGCTTCAGCAAGTAGTGGTGCAGCGCATCTGCATTGTGAAGATGTGTCTGCATCAGGAAAACCCGTACCTGTTCAATGGTGACTTTGTGGATCGGGGTTCATTCTCCGTCGAGGCAGTGCTTGCGACAGCTTACGGTATCTTGCGGCCCGATCGGGCATTGATCGGGTATAACAGAGATTTGTGGTGTGGAGATTGGCGTGACTGTTCAGTTTATTTTTTTCGTGCATGCTAGGTCATCCTGACTTTGTTTGCCTGGAAGCTTGTGCTGGACCCGGATGCAATTACCTTCTGTCATACGAACATGTGGGATGTCTCGAGTGCAACTGCCGCATGTGCTGCATGAGCAGTTGTAACCTGAGATAACCTGAGCCTGCATGATATCTAGGCATACTGATGACGCATATTTGCAGTCTCGTCCGAGGCGTTCCCGCAGCATCTTCACTTGGCCAGAGGTAACCATGAAACAAGGCGTTTCAACCAAGTTGAAGTGTAGTATAGCTTTTGGAAAGGTTTGATGCAGAGTGTGCACTTGTTACAAATCGTACAGACTTTCAGGAACATGAACAAGCTGTATGGCTTCGAAGGGGAAGTGACCAAGAAGTGCTTCACCTGCTGCAGTGGTGTAGTCAGCAAGTGCTTTAGATGTATGACAAGAGTTAGTTTTTCCTCCGGGAGGTACGACGAAGAGCTATATTTGCTCTTCTGTGAAGCTTTCTGCTTGTTGCCATTGTGCCACGTCATCAACAATCAGGCAGCAGCAGCGCTGCCACCTTCATAAGTACAAACACTCGATTTGATGCCTGCAACAAGTTGAATGACAACATGGTGGGGTCTCCTTCTGTGTGGCTTTTGTGTGGCTTCTGTGCAGTCAGAAGCTGTCATATCCCAGCAATGCCTGTAGGTCTTTGTCGTCCATGGAGGACTCTTCTCCAAGGACATCCCAGTGGAACCAGTGCATGGGTAGTGATGCGCATCACTTTTTTCAACAGGAGCAGCTCTTTTATCATAATTTTAATGTTACGCGACCGGCCTTGGCCGGGGCCTGCCCGGCAGCGAGATCGTGGTTGTGAAAGTGCTGTTAGGCTTCAGGGCTTTGAGAATGTGGCAGTGGTAAGGACAACCCGGGTCCGATGGATGGGGGAAAATAGGAGTGGGCGGACAGAGAATCGAGCAGGGGATGTTGAGGACAGGAAAGGGATGAAAGTTTAGAAGTAGAGAAGGGGACGCAGAAGGAGACGCAGTCAGGGCGTAGGGCGGGTTGGGCCCAGATGCCTTCTGGTCCTGGTGCACCGTTCTCCTTGAAACCTGTCGGCTAGGAGGGGTACCAATTCCAAACAACCAAAAGCAATGGGCAACGTGCGCAAATTTTCCGAGGCCTCGGCGGATTTTTGCCAGTCCAGACTTTGTTTTCACCGCTTCTGGTTTTCGAGGATGATGTCACGCTGGATTCAATCAGACAGGCAAGGATATGTCATGCTTTGTCCATTGCAGAGGCAGCGTTTCAGGTCTGGAACCAAAGGTGGTCATCCATGGTCTTGCAGGTGAACAGGGTGCAAGAACCCCCAGACGAAGGCTTGATGACAGAAATGTCCTACCGGCAAGTTAGAGTTGAAGTTACCTGGGCTGCAGCGCCGTTAATCTTGATGCAGCAAAGTCGAAAGTCTACATGCCAGGCTGTGGAGCGATCCACAACCTGGCCGAGGCCGGGCAAGGAGTCCAAACCGATGATCCCTGAAATAGCTGTCGGTCAAACGATCATTCTTCATTCTCGGACCAAACCATGCTTTGCTGATCGAGAGATTGTCAAGCAGCTTCCGAAAGTCTTGGTAAGGGCGTCAGCCATCCAAGCGCGGAGTCGGCGTCGCCTTCGGCCAGGAGGGGATGGGGGAACGTCCGCAACACTGTTCAGTAGGATTGCCATTTTGTGAAGCTGGAGGGGGTCCGCACTTCTTCCCCAAATGCGACTTTCCTCACAATCAGGTGGGCTGCGGTGGCCGGATGGGTGGGGCTCCCCGTGGGCCCGGATGCTGCGTATATGTGTGGGCAGGGGCGTGTGCTCCCACTCTGGCTTTCCTCATGGCCCTTATGGCTTCCTCGTTCATCCTTTCTGGTTCCGGGTCGGATGAGCTGTGGGGCCCGGTGCCTGGTGCCCAAAAGGCCCAGGGTGCGCGACCTGTCAGCAATTGTGGGACCCCGACAACCAAAGCGAAGTCCAAAAGCGACGACACTTATATGAGGCCAGAACCATAAACCGAAGTCCAAGAACGACGACAGCTACGAGCATGGCGCACCCCCACCTCCTTCATCCTCTTGAATGTCAGCGCGTTTGAGTTGATACCCGACACGTTTGAGCTGATACACGACACGTGCGAATCAGGCTTCCCATCGGCAAAGCTGTGCGCAGATTCCTAGATCTAATGTTGTACATTTTGGCGCTGCACGATGGTAAGGCTGAGGCAGTCACAGGCCTTTCTACCCTTAAAACCGTCGATTTAGGTCATACCTCCCGCCTGACTTGCCTCCGTCGTTGCAGCCACCGTTTTGTACTTCGTCTTAGCAACGAGGTTGTGCCGAAATCCTCCCATAAAAAGTCAATCGTTTCAATCATTCCAGATTGGTCTTTCTTGACTGTAGGTCTTCCATCGCAATGACTTCTTTCGGCGTGCTATGGATCATGCTCCAGATGCTCGTGCGGCTTCGTGAGTATAGTGAGTAAAAAGCTTTCGAAGGCGTTGCGAAGCTTTAAACGCGTTGCGAACACTTTCGAACACAAAACTCCCGAAGTCGGGTAACCTCCTGGACCGCATGGAACTCCAACTTTTAAAACGGGAAGCTTCGGCAAGTGGCAGATCCACGTGGAAAAGAACTTTCAGTTGGGCTTTCCTGATCGTACCCATTGGTTTCATGCCGAGCCGCCAACTGTTCCGACCAGCTTACCATGTACGAGGATGTCACGGAGAACTTCCTCAAGGTCAACAATTTGAAGATGGTCATACGACACTTGGCCTGCAAGTGATGTCACATGTAGAACCGAAAAAATCCTGTCTAAACACTCTTGAAGGTAGCCATGAGATGAAGGAGGAGGGTGCGGTTCTCAGCAACTGGAAGTTGATGCGGTCAGATGGTGCATGTAGAGCTGCCCATCTCATTTTTTGTTGAGAATATGGACACAGTTTGTTTTAACTCTGTAGCTGTAGCACCCTTTGCCGCAGCTTGGTTGCGCAATTGAATTTGAGCAAGCTGCGTGCTCAAAGCCCGGTCAACGACAGTGTACAGTGAACACTTTACTTCCTTCACTGGCTCCTGCAGGCTATGAAATTGAGCATGCTGGCCGACTGGTCACGGTTTTCTCTGCCCCGAACTATTGTGACCAGATGGGTAACAAGGCCTCAGGTCATGTTGGAGAAATGTCGGAGCCTGGTACAAGAAGTGAATCCGCACGTCCGACGCAGGGTGCCTTCATCAGATTGGACGGGAAGACAATGACGTGCCTGGCTTGGACCTCCTTTGACCGGAGCTAATGCTACCCAAGAGCTAAGGGTACTGCACTGACTGTATTGACTTTCTTTCCATGGCTTCAAACCGTTTCCAGATAGGAATTCGAGCCAAATGAAGGCCAAAGTACACTTCGTTCGCGCATGTGCCTCATCCGAACGTGCGTCCCATGCAGTGCGCCAGCTGCATGTTTTGGGACAGCTTCGCTGTCATGCAGCCTAAAAGTGCCAGCTTATTGCGAAGGTATGCTAACCCTATGCTCGGGCAGCTGTTTGGCATGGCCTAGGCGGCAGAGGCGCTCAGTGAGTTGTCCCATGCAGTCCTTCATTCCCAGCCTCAAGCACTGCAGAAGGGATTTTGCATCAGGTGGTCATGGCTTCTGCCAACCCAGTGGCGCTTCAGCACAGTTTGATGGCTCCAGCCGTCGTAGATATGTCGAAGTAGGCAAGATTGGTAAAGTGAGACTGACTTGTTTTACAGCTGGCAAGTCAGGCAAGAGACATACCATTCATCGAGCAAACACGAGCAGTGCTGGATGCAGATCTTTTCAACAAGCGAGCTTTCATCACTTTCTAGTTTCAAGACAAGGTGGGCTGGAGGGTCGCAACGCTCTAATTGTTTTGTTGCCTGCCATGCTGCAGAGATGGCAAGTTGGGCTGCAGAGCCGTGGCTCAATTTTGACCCTAGCCCGTAGACGGGCGCTAATGAATCAGCGGCTCCATGTCTCAGAAGCCACGAGGACGACTAAGTATTGCGAAGTATCACGTAATATCACGAAGTATAACGACATATCACGAAATATCGAAGTATTGCGAAATATGACGAAGTAGCGAGGACACTTTAAGGAGCCATGGAGCCCCGCCCCAGCGGGCACACAAGACTAGTCGCACCTTAGCAATACAAAATGCAAACGTTGCAAATCCGTAGGACGCATCGGATACCCTGGCGATCGCTGGTGGGTTTGGAGTTCAGGTTGTGCCAAGCTTCCCGTAAGCTGCATCAGATCTCAAATCAAGACTATGCTAGATAGACTCTGCTAAACTTTTAAATTGAATCTCCGAAGCAACGCGCAAAAGAAAGGTTCGTCGCAAGTGATCACAAGTGCCAAGCCAAGAGTCTTCAATCTTGTGGACAGATTGTCAGAGCTCGTCACTCCTAGCATAGGAAGACTTGCGCACACTCCGTTTCATGCTCAGTTGAAGCTTCTCAAGCTGAGAGGCCAGCTTTTGACCAAGAAGTCACATCAACAACGAAAGATAACGTGCACCGAGCATCTTGTAAGCACTGCGTCGACTTGGGTTGGCCGAGCACCCCAAAAGATGACTTTACCACCACACTGACAAGCTTCGAGCGTGCTGGAGCCCCAGATTGGTTGAAGGTTTTGGTTTGAAGATCTTTGAAGCCTTTCACTGAGCAGATGTCACAGATGTGAGCAGGCTGTGAAGCCTTTCACTTCACTCTCGTTTGTTTTCAGCATTTCTCAGCTTCTGCGAGCTTCAGTGAAGGTGTGGCCAGGATGCATCGCTGGTGCGGCTTCTCTCTGCTTGGATGCGGTCTTGTTGTGCAGGCACAGAAGCTTGAGTTGAATTGAATGCGTCGCGGTACGGTTTCACTGGGTTTCGCTTGGTTTCACTCATCGTTGGATTGCGAGAGCTAACCAGCCACCGAGGCCCAGCAAACATCGGAAGGCATCTCGTCTGCGCTTGCGTTGTTGGTGGTCTGCGACACGCAGCCACATAGCCCGCCTGCAATGATTCCGGCACACAGGTGCCTGTCTTTGTGCCAGCTGAGCCATGCCGAACCAATGTAATGTCAGGAGCTTTGTGTCCTGAACCGCTGCGCTTCGAGCGGTGGATAGCAGCCTTCGTGGAATCCTGCCAGCCAGGCACCTGGCAGTAAGAACACTCTGGGCAGGATTAGCTTCCCCCATGTTCCAGGCGCAACCCACGTGGCCATTGTAACAGATTCTAACATGCATCGAGCGGGAAAGGGTGTCTTGTGCCAAGGCCGCCTTCGGTCCAGCGCTTGGCATGGGCTGGGACGGGCTGCAAAACTTGCAAAGTCGGTCTTGACAGAGCCTGTGTGAGGCTGATGACGTGACTGACTGTAGCTGGGTGACCTGCGACTGCCTGCAGGCCTGCAGGCATGGCAACCTTAGTGTTTGTCGCTTTGATTCACAGGCCGAGAGGCTTTGGCAAGCATGCCCGACCGAGTTCATAGATGTGAAGCAAGTTGTTACCTTCGATCAGGTCTCTTTGCAGGTTCCAGTCGATCTGTCCTTGGTGCCAATCTGCTTTCAGGAGATGTGTGCAATTGCTTGCAGCATCTGCCAGCGCTGGGAGTGGGGACACGTCTTACTCTCAAGTACTCACAGCCAGGACGGCGTCGATGCGCAGCTCTTGTCAGAGGATGTCGCTGTCTTGTCTGGTGCAGGGAGCAGCTGCTCCTGCAGGGTATCAATTAGATGCTGTGATGCTGGCAAGGGCACGGGCGTCCACACAGGTTCGGGGGCTTTGATTATGTGATTATGTATGTCGCCAGAGCAAAGAAGCACTTGTTGGAGATAGCCAGTCAGTTAGCTGAGCTACAGCAGGTTCCAAAAGATGCAAATCGCAAAAAACCGGAGCAGTGGCCACAAAGCGAGCCCGAGACACCCCCATCCTAAGAGAGACACGCAATCAGAAAACAAAGCCATTGCACCCCAATGCACAGCCGCACGCACCGGAGCACGCACCCGTGCACGCATACACAGGCACACCTGCTCACTTTTCTCCAACATGGTCCGTGCATGGTTTAAGGAGATGGTATTTTTTGAGAGACATTAAACTTAGATAAGCTGCACATGTATTGTACTTAAATGGCCCAGAGATTACTTGCTGTTTGTCAAAGATACATGTCATTCTCGATCAACTAACAAGCATAAACGCTCCGACTGATTATTCACGCGCGCACGACAGTGGACAAATGCGTTCTCTATTGTCAAATGCAGTACAAAACAGATTTCGGTAACGCCTTGTCGCTCTGTAAGAACAGTTTGTTTTCCGTCAAAATTGCGTTTTCGCTCGAGGAGGGCAAGGAACGCAGTGTTGCAAAAACGCGCATTCGAAAGCTGGTGCACGCGAGCGTCCAACGTCTTGGCAGTACATGTCCGTGGTCATCCACTTACGGCAACCCGGCAACCCTGGGAAACTCGAGGAAATTGTTGTTTTGCTATTGCTTCGTGTACCAAAAACTCATCGCAACACATGCGCATGAACAATGACAGGACCATTTCGTATCAACACAAACAGGCGCATGAGGACTTGGACTTGCCAGTGTCTTGACAAGAATCTGTAAAAACTCGAGGAATTTTAGGTTCGCAGTGTGGTTCAGTTGTGTTGCCGCGTGTGTGTTTTGCGAAGAGTTGAGGTGTTACATGCAAACCTGTGACCATGCTGGGGACGAAGGCTTCTCGCTGCTACTGCTACTGCTACTGCTACTGCTACTGCTACTGCTACTGCTGCTGCTGCTACTGCTACTGCTACTGCTATTACTGGTACTACTACTACGGTGCAACCCTATGGTTTGCCCGCGCTTGTTTTTGGAAGGTACATAAATCATGCGCAGGCGCAGCGTTTCTGGCCTCTGCCGGCCTTTCAACAGTGTTCTTTTTTTCGTTTTTTTTCTTCATAAACGACGACCCTCTGCGGGTTTCCCTGCGTTCCGGACTTCGCAGAACCCTATGGTTTGCCCGCGCGCGCGTCTTACGGTTTGGGCTTTGGAGTGTTTCAGGCACGAGTCCAGCACGAGGGCTTCGGTGTTTTGTCATCCTGGGCTTCAAGGAAATAACACTGCTTTCGGGCGTGGGTTCAGGGTTGAGGCGTAAGACAGTTTACGGTTTGCCCGCGTCTTCTGCTTGTGGGCAACGAACAGCCAAAGCCTAAACCTTAAACTCCAGAAGTTCTTGGTCCTATTTCATAGCTCAGGATTTCGCAGACGACTCGTCTTGTGGCCACTACACTACTGACGCAGTCCCGTGCTTGTTGGGTCGCGCGGCCACAGGTCCGCGGTCTGCAGAGGCGGACACGGCCCTGGCATACGGGACTGCGCCCCGCTTCCCGTATGCCAGGGCCGTGTCCGTCTCTGCAGACCGCGGACCTGTGGCCGCGCGACCCAACAAGCACGGGACTGCGTCAGTAGTGTAGTGGCCACAAGACGAGTCGTCTGCGAAATCCTGAGCTATTAAATAGGACCAAGACCTTCTGGAGTTTATGGTTTAGGCTTTGGGCTGTTGGGTGCCACATGGTTCATGCTGACATGCTGCGGCAAGAGCTGACTCAAGCATGCTTCTCCAAACCCATGCTTGACCACCCTGTGTGTGGGCAAACCACCCGGTTGGGGCGTACTACTACTACTACGACGACGACGACGACGACGACGACTACTACTACTACTACTACTACTACTACTACTACACTACTACTAACTAGTGTTCCTTTTGTTACGGTTATTATGAATGCTACTTGTGCTGCCTTCTACTCATAACTGCGACTAACAGTTCCTTTCTTCTTGATGTCCTACCAAGAGAAAGTTGAGGATTACAACCGACAGGAAAGAGGAGTTTTTTTGAGCCCCAAAAGGAGGTTTCTTGTTCGAATTAATTTCGAGGGAATGCCCAAGACACGGAGGGTTCAACTCGCATGGACACAGAATGAAACTTTAGAAGCAATGTAAACTTATTGAAGGTGTTGAGTTCTACTTCAAGTAAGAGGCAATGCAGGTTTGCCGACGATTTGCAGATAAAATGAGATGTGCCAGAACACATTAATTAAAATACGACCAGGAGCAACGTCGAACAGCTTCAGAACTTGTTCGAGGAAGTGCTTGCGGCAGTGTGCCCTTCCCTCAGCTGTTTTCATGGTTTGGACGATGTTTTTGCCAACAGATGCAATTATCCAAATCCGCTGCAGAACGAGAGAACTGGGCAAACCTTGTGGCCAATGCGATGGCTTCCGCATGGAGAGGCTTCGAATCCTCACAAGAGTAGAGCGGCGGTTGTAAATCGTTACAGGCATGGAGTCACGGGTGGTTGGGGGAGAAATGGTCTGAGCCAGGCCGCAGTGCTCGGACACTACTGCTCCGCCGTACAGGAGAAGATTTCGAAACTCTTCAGATGCATCGTCGGTGTGTTCTTATGTTCAGCTCTTCTAAGTTCTTTGCATGCTTCCATATGCTACGCGGCACATCCACCACATCATCCATCACATCATAGTTCTTCACCCCTGCCACGCAGCATTTCTCTATATGAAACACCACACCACCCTCAACAACCCTACATGATCTAAGCACCAAGCTCTGAGCTGGCCTTGGGACCACGGCAATCTAGGTATCTATCGAGGATCAGGTTTGGGGCACCGGGAACAACACTTCCCAAGCCCGAAAAGGGCTCATGTGCGCTTTTCGGAATTTCTCCGTGGTGCGCCTCGTTGCAACTTGACATCAACTTGACCATGACATGCCAAGACCTACAATTTGCACAATGCGCACTCGGCCTTTGCCGTTGTGCATGTTGGCTTTTCCCTCGGTAAAGGACTTTCATCTCTAGCGCATCAGCTCAGGGTTTCGCCCGGGACTCAGAGGAACAACCTGGTCTGGTTCGTGTGCAACGTCAAGGCAGTATTTGCCGCGGAGCACAATAGCTTCAGCTGTCATCAAACAGGTGAGTATGCTTGTCGCACTCGTCCTGGCTTTCGATGCTTCCGCGTATTGAGTGCTTTGTGTGCTTTGCGTGCTTTGCTCCGGAGAAAGTAGTAACATACGCGTAAAGTGTGTTTCATAGCCGCACATGTTGCTCCGGACATGGTCTCACCGTCTCACCGCTCATGTGCTTCTGCCACAACAGAAGATTGAAAAGAGCAGAGATCACCGAAGGGGCCTCTGAAAGAAGATTGGGTTTGCTGCAGCTGCAGCTGCTCGTTGCGCGTGCACTATCCTGCTCCAGTCTCACCATGTGCCGTGTGATTTCTTTGAACCCATAGGTGATCCACTCAGTAAGTGCGTGTTTTTCGGGAGACGCTTTTCGTGGTTTATTTCGGATGAATTGGCCGAATCAACACAGACTAGAGAATCAGAAAGACCCGAAATTTGGACCTTCCAGGGAGCCCTACATGAGCCGCCAAAATTCTGTTTGAAGAACAACTGCGACTGAGAAATTCCCCAATTGAGAGTCCCTGGCAAGCGTATGGCAAGCGCCTTCCCTTCGATGCTTCTCCGGCTTCTCGTGGCCTTCTGCCTGGCACGGGTGGCCTGACGTGGTGTAGAGTTTGGGCGCTACCAACTTTGGGAAACCAAGCCTTGGGAAGGTTTCTTCAGGGTTAAGTTGGTGAATATAAGAGTGAATAAAATCAGAGTCTGAGGTGGAATGTTTTTTTTAAATCTCTAGAGTCATTCCTACTTCGATTTTTCCATGCTTTTGTTTTGCTGGTTGCTTGATTGCGCAATTCATACCTTCACTGCATATAGCTTATCACTCCATTCATCAGCAATAAGACAACTATATAGAACGAAAAGTCCAGTAAACGAGTCTTTGGGCATTCGCAAAGTACATAATCGTTCACTAAATGTCTGCGTAGCTCACGTCTATCTATTTCTTAGCAGTTTGTACCCCACAAAGATAATTGAACGGTAGTTTTCTATCTTTAGAAGCTAACATCAAGTAAGGGTTGCCATCTCGTGGACTGAACAAAAGTGCGGTTTTTTTGTTCTGTCGCCACTGCGACTCTCGATCGAGTGAAGACTTCCCATGTTTCCATGTCCTCCTAGCAAGTGAAGGAGCTCTTCTGATCTTCTTGGCATTTGAGGGAGGGGGGGAGGGAACAATGCGGGCACGGTCATGTTCATGATTGGACGCCCCCCCCCCCCCCCGCCCAAACCCCCCCCCCCAACCCCCCCCCCCACCCCCCCCCCCCCACCCACCCCCCACTGCACCCCCCCCCACTGCCTGCACCCCCCCCCCCCACTGCACTGCACCCCCCCCACTACACCCCCCCCCACTGCACCACCCCCCCCCCACTGCACCCCCCCCCACTGCACCCCCCCCCCTTGCCCCCCCCCCACTGCACCCCCCCCACTGCACCCCCCCCCACTGCACCCCCCCCTCACTGCACCCCCCCCCTCCTGCCCCCCCTCCTCACTGCACCACCCCCCCACTGCACCCCCCTGCACCCCCCCCACTGCACCCCCCCCCACTGCACCTCCCCCCACTGCACCCCCCCCACGCACCCCCCCCACTGCACACCACACCCCCCCCCGCTGCACTGCCCCCCCCCCCACCCCCCCCCCCCACACCCCCCCCCCCCCCACCCCCCCCCCACCCCCCCACCCCCCCACCCCCCCCACCCCCCCCCACCCCCCCCCACCCCCCCCACCACCCCCCCCCCCCCACCCCACCCCCACCCCCCCCCCCCCGCCCACCCCCACCCCCCCCACCCCCCCCCACCCCCCCCCCCCCCCCCCCCCCACCCCCCACCCCCACCCCCCCCCACCCCCCCCCCACCCCCCCCCACCCACCCCCACCCCCCCACCACCCCCCCCCACCCCCCCCCACCAAGTCCTCATCTCAAACCACGGGGCCACCTGTCGAATAGTCACATAATCTTATATACGTAGAGTCTAGTCTAATTCTGATATTCGAAGAGTTCTAGTCGCCGAATCGTCCAATCGTCCAACGACTAACAAGCATATCCGAGTCTCGTCCAGGATAGTCGTCTACACTTTCATGTAGCAGCGTACAGCAAGCTTCACGCGCCGCCCCACCATCGCTAAATTCAAAGATAAGCGGTGCCCATGGTCACCTACAAATCCGAGGCGGAAGAACCAAAGAAAGCCACAGTGCAAGAGGCCGAAGAGTTCCAGCAGGCTGTGGCCCTCGATCACAAAATCCCACACTCAACCGGTTCATGCCTAATGTATTGCTTGTGATCGACGTTGGTCTCACTTTGCAGGATTTTCTGGACTTCGACCTCAACAAGGCACCTTGAGATAGCTCAATTTTGGGAGATTCAGTTGCAGCTGAGGATCAGCAGATCGATGCGCAGGAAGTCCGTACACAGCACTTCCGGCGATCTCGACTACTGACTGCTTCACATTGGCCCCTACCTGCTATTGTTCGGACCGAATAGTTCTGGCGGTGGCCAGGTTCAAGGGAGAGCTAGACTCCAAAGAACTTCACCAGCCTGGAGCAAAGCTTACATTGAATTACATGAACACATCGCTGAGCACTGCCACATCGCCGTTCCTGGCCTCAGGTTCTTCATCGACGTTGACCAGGATCCCAAACTTGCCAAATTCTGTCGACTCCGTTTCTCGCTTCTGTGACGTGGAGCCGTCTTGGATGTTTACGGTGCGAGGTTTGCAGAGAACATATAGAACAGCTGCCAACAGAAATGGCTTGCAAGCAGGAGACATGACTGCAACATGCTGACAGGATCTTTCTGGAACGATTTCACTGCAGGAGCGGCAGCGGTATTCGTAGCTGTATCTTGCTTCAGGTGTAGCCGTGACTCCTTGGGGTACTGTTTCTTTCTTTTTCCCCACAAGTCTCGGGAGTTGGGGTTCTCAGGCAGGGGGGCTGCGAGGATTCTTGGCGGTGGCCACGGGAGCAGGCAGGATACGGGACGGGACGGTCCATGCACTGCGTGAGCTTTAGCGGTGCCGGGAGCTTTGGCGGCGGGATGCTTCAGGACGGGACGGTGCCATGGATGCACCTGACTTTTTTCGGGACGGGCGGAACCTGGAGGGAGGACGGGGGAACCGGGCGCGAGCTGTTGGGGCGGGATGCCACGGACGGGGCAGAAACCTGTGTGGTGTGAGCTTTGGCAGCGGGGCGGTATTCCTTCGTCGGAAGGAACTTGCAGCGTGCGAGCTGTGACTTGTGGCGGGGGATGGTACGGGACAATCTGCAGGGTGCGAGCTTTGGCGCCGGGATGCTGCGTGACCTGAACTCCTGTTTCACGTATGCCGCTTTTTGTCTGGGGTGGGGGGGGGGGCAGAGGGGTTGGGGGTTGGGGGTTGGTTTCGACCATGTTGCTCTAACCATGACCAGAACACCGGTATTTACAGCGTTATTGCTCCTCTATACAACATGCTGCACCAAGATGTTTGATGCTAACATGCCCACAACACTGGAATGTTCAGCATGTTTTCCCGTTGTAAAATGTATTGCAAGAGTATGCTTACTGCTTTTGCGACGAGACACGCTGTCACAAATGTTCATGCACAAGTGTTCTTGCCTTTGCGCACATGCCGCAAACATCCGCAAACGCTGCTATTTACCGCCTTTTTGCTCCAGACTTGGTTGTCAAGACCGGCAAGGCTGTTGCAAATCTTTGGCCCCGACAACCCGAAAGCCGAAGGACGCACACAGAAATATTGTCCGAATGCATTGTGCTGCAACCCCAAAATTCTGCAAAAACCCAATGTTTCGCCACGACACGCTCAAAAACCGGCCATGTTTGCAAGCGGGCGGGTTTTATAAGCGTTGGGGCTACAATCCTCGTGCCAGCTGGCAGGTGCTTTCATGTCATCGGCATATGAAAGACCGAAAATCGGTCCTCTTCTGTCAAAAATGTCTGCGAAGCGAGACTGTTAAAATGAAGTACATCACTGAGCAACACACCCGCGAACTCATGCTCGAAATGCTCTTATTGCTGTTGGCTTGGTTTTTTGTTCACTCCCTTGTGTCCCCCATGTTTTCGAGCCTGTGTTTCTGAGCTGCTGGCCAAGTTTGGGCAGCATGGAGGAACGTGATGAGCAAGTGGAGCGCCAGTAGATTCGCAGATGCTCTCCGGGGTTGTTGAGTTCTTCTGAAGAAGCTGTTCGGACCACCTTACGAAGTTGTTGACAACAAGCAGAGCTGTTTTTGCGCTACGGGCAGCCCTCCCGTTTCCATTGTTCGTTTG
Organism: Symbiodinium natans; assembly: GCA_905221605.1. Taxonomy (NCBI): domain Eukaryota; class Dinophyceae; order Suessiales; family Symbiodiniaceae; genus Symbiodinium; species Symbiodinium natans. Next base: position 69,610 of record CAJNDS010000677.1, read on the forward strand.
TAACTCCACCAGACTCAGCTGTGCCCAGGAGTACATTTCCTACGCAAGCTCGCTGCACACGGGTGAACAGCCACCCTGAGGGGCGAGTAGCTTGAGTAGCCTGGGTTACAGCTCATGGCATTGCAGTGACCGGGCCGGAAAATAGTTCGCGCTGGCTTATCCTATGAGGTTAAGCTCTGCCAAGCCATTGGAAGCAGCGAATTCTGCCGACGTCAGGCTGGAGTTGACGCATTGGCTGTCTAAAGTGTCGCAAACATGGTAAAGGCCGATCGTAGGCCATGTCGTTGTTTTGCTCCCAAGTGCTGCAGCCCGAGATTTAAGAGCCTGGGATTTAGCAAGGTGTTTTTGTGAGTGTAGATTCGCCAGATGCACGAGCAGTGCAATGTTTCTTTCAAGTGCTGGTTGGCAGTCAGCTGGTTGGACTCTTGATTCCAATGCCTCAGCGTGCAGAAGCTTAATAAAGGCCGCCGAGCGTGGTCTCAACAAGTGCCGCTTAGCTGCTCAACTGCTGCACACAGTGGCATGCAGTATTGAACTAGACTTTCGCTGAGCGGCTCGTCATGTGGTCAGTGAGTATAGTTGGGCACTGGGGGCGAACTCGAACTTGAATAGCCCCGTAATGCCAAAGATAACTGAAAGTCTTAAAGGATTCCTGTCGAAACATGTTTGAGTTGGGCCTTTGGGTCTGGAGATACAAGTCGGGATTGGTCGTCAGAACCCTGAGCCTCAACTTAGATTTTTGGGACTTGGTGTACCTGCGAAGCTTAAAGTTATGAGGCAAGGCAACCGAGTTCATACCTAGGAAGAGTCGGGTCGCGATGTCGCATTCGGATGTAGTTGAAACATGACCAAGCACAGATCCCAGATTATCGTTGCTTTTGAACAGATGTCTTTGCACGTCTTCCTTGTTTGCTGCAATGGGTCAAACTCGTAATCCGCACATCAGCTGCTATGAGGTGCGGGTGGGGGATGTACGAAGAAATTGTCATGCCTAGTTCTGTGTATGTTCTCATTTGCATGTGTGTGTTTACTCGTACTTACAAGGTTTTATGTATTGTAAACCTCCGCAGCCATTTGCCAACTCACGCTTCGATAGCGAATCTACTACCCAAGGTGCCGGTTTCACCGCACTCTTGCACCTTGCATGTGTCTACATCTCTCCGTAGCAACTCTCAGCGGGCAGAGTGTCTCGATTGATATGGAGCCTGAGAGCTCCGTGGAGGATCTCCGAAAAGCTGCAGAATCCCAGCTTCAGGCTTCTTTGGGGATTCTGGTTCAGCCAGGAGGTGCTGAATTTCTCCGAGGGACGAGCACGCTGCAAGATGCTGGTATTCAGGATGGCGACGTCGTGGGAGCTTTCATGGCAAAGCCGCAGTTTCAGTTACATTCCAATCGATTGGCCCATGCTTTTTGCGCCATTCAGATGGATGGCTCTGTCCTTGCGTGGGGCGATGAAGACAGCGGGGGTGACAGCGCTGATGTTCAGGACCAGCTTGTCAATGTCTGTGATGCTGCTTGGCTGGGAAGCACAATGAAACACACCTTCACATCTTCTGAGGGATGAAGCTTTCCCGTCTTTCGTTTCTTTATGTTTCTTTCGAAACACACTCGGATCGAATCCCAGGTCAAGATGACGGCACGCGCCTGCGCAGCACTTCGGCGAGATGGCTCCGTGGCCACCTGGTGATCCATTTCTGAGCCGCAAGATTGGGCCTGAAATAGCCTGAATGTAATTTGGCCAGCCGCGAGCATTGAAAGCGCCTAATTATGAGGTCACCTGGGGCTGCGAAGACCTTGGTGGAGACAGTAGTGAAGTTGAGAAGGACTGTGCCGATCGGTCCAGCATAGTGGGAGCATGACTGGTACGTGGTATCACATCAAAATGCCATTGCTGTTGGAATCAAAAACAGACCAATCGGCAGTCGGTGATGGGCTTATTCAGAGTTTTTTACCATTATGAAAGCACTGCCCTGCTATGCAAGAGGAGCTGCACAACGTGCAGAGAATTTTCAGCACCGCTGGAGCCTTCGCAGCGATCCGTGTCTGTCCTGCACTGAAGGAGTTGCGGTGCACGGCACAATCTGAGCATGGTCGAGCTGAATAGGAATGACCTCTTTCTCATCTTTGTAGGTGCTGATGGTGCCGTAGTTACCTGGGGCGACGAGGACTCCACTTGATTGTGGCTGCATTGGGTCTCAACGTGACGGTTACCTTGGGTGACAAGCGTGAAAATCACAAAGAGTATGCATTAAGAATATCTTGAGCAAGATGGGTGCAAAGAGCTTCTCTCTCTCTCCCTCCCCTCCATTCATGGGGTCTTTGCAGACGAACTGAACGCCCCCTGATCAGTTTGGACATGAGTCAAAGAATCTGTACCGGTAAGATTGGCTGCTTCGGTCACATCGTTCGTGCTCTTGATATTTGCGAGGTAGCGTAGGCCAAGGAAGAGGCGCAAGGAAGAACATGCACATCAGCTTCTAACAGCCCTTGGAGGACTGGGGTGGTGACTGTGCCGAGGCCGTGGTAGAACAGCAAAGCCCCATGACCTACCTTGCGTAGATGTGGCTGAATTGGGGCGCAAAGTGCACTATGGAAGACTGCCCACAATCTACTAGTATGCTGACGCTTTGCGGTGGTTCAGGTGCAGAAGGACTTGACAAACGTCATTGACATCTGTGCTCTGGCAAGCACTTGAGTCTAGAAGCCCGCACTTTTCCGAAGCGGAATGGTCACCTTGCTCCGAGGCGGCTCGGGTGCCGCCTTCGCAGCTCTGACCACCGATGGCTCTGTGATCACTTGGGGCTCACCTTGTGCTTCGGCTCGCAAGCTTCTAATGGTCAACGCCTCACTGGGCTCACTAAAGTCCAGGTGCTACAAACCCTGAGCCTGCTTCATCCTGCTGGGCGAAACACGAAACATCACGAACTCGAATCTGGAACCCCTTCCGCAAGGCTCGAACCGAAGGCTCAAACCGGAGGCATAACTGCCGAAAACCTATATAAGCCAGACCTTCTTTATGAAGGAAAGTCGGGACAGTTTTTTGGCGCTACACGGCTCGCCTCCGCCTCCTCGAATTGACAGATTCCTGAGCTCATTTGGAGATGCGGCTTGCTTTTCAGATTGCTCACGCAATCTTGTCAGAAGATGTGTGAAACTTGTGCGCTCGCGGCCTACAATCCGCGATCGCTTCTTTGAAGAACTCTGCCGCATCAAATTTTCAAGCAGCAGCAGTGATGGCCTGCGACAGCTCATGTAAAGGAAATGTCCCCAACCCAAACCCCTAAAATATGATGTTGGGTTGCAAGCCCCAAGCCATAAACCCTAGATTCTACAGGCCAAATGTAAACAAGCCAAACCCCGAAAAGGGATGTTGGGTGGCAAGCCCAAGGGGCTAAGATAAAATGTTGGGTGGCAAGGCCCTAAACCGAGACAGACATGTTGGGCGGCAAGCCAGAAGGCAAACGAGAAGGAGGCCTTAGACGGGGGAAACAGCATGCGCACCGCAGACGCGGGACGCTGTGAGCTTTGGAACCCGATCGTGGCCTGCCATCCTTTTGCTGAGTTATGTAAGGGTGCAGCTGTCGAGTCCTTGCACACATACAATGCAGTGCCGGGTACTTTGGGTACATGAAGGTCATGGTGGCGACAGCCAGAGTGTCACCGAACAGCTTCGAAACGCGAGCCACTCAGGTTTGCATCGTTCGACATATCTGCAAGCAGATCGTTACAGATCGTTATTATCAGAGACCATTGCTTCCAAAATGTCTGGAATAAGGTTCAAAGCCTCTGTGCTACCTCCGCAGCCTTTGCGGCCATCACAGGTGGGCATTGAAAGCGTGTGTTGCTGGCTCTATGCGTTCTTTGCGCTCTATGAGGTCTATATATGGTTTTGGGACAGGGAGGGGGGGTGTCTTGCTGCTTCAAGGATACTGGTGCCGGAACTGTGCATTCCTTGAATCTCAGGTTTGGTCGAATTTCTTCGTCCAGTCATGAATGAAAGCCATCAGGAACTAACCCTCTTCGTCTTTGTAATTCTCACGTATAGAGCTTCAGCTTTTGTGGTCACGTTAGATTTAGAGCGCCCCATCTTGTAGGGGACCTCCCTCAACAATGGTTGCATGTGGCGCACCGTATGTTTATCCCACACTCCTCCATCCATACATCTTGAGCTTGGGTTGGCACCGGGATGCCCTCAGCTTGTTCAAAGCCTTGGCGCTGATTGAAGAGTGGGCGTCCTTTGACCGCAAGAGAACGGGGGCAGCCACTCAGGGGCAGCAGCTCAGAGTACGGTGCACAACCCTTTCCGAAGAGCCCGGAAGAAGACCACTCATGCCGCCTACATCTTCTTGGACGGGTGCTGACAGTTGGGAACTGTTCAAGATTCAAGGGGGCTTTTCTCTGGCATTGGGATATGCATTTTACGCCAAATGTTCGTTTTGGCAACATGTTCTCCTCCCTTTCAGACAACGATTCCAAAGGGGTTGGCCAGATCGGGACGCTGAGCCTGGGCACCAGTCCTGTGTGTGTGTATGCATTCACATGTATTGCATCATGGTTCTGCTGACGAATGAATGCGCAGGCAGTGGTGATGTCGTTGTTTGGGGAGATCCACTTTTCGGCCTCCTGGTTTTCGTTTGGGCTTGTGTTTGTGTTGCTATACCGGCTGTTCCCGTAATTATTTACCTTGCCTTTTGTTGAACATGAGCTGAGGTGGCGATTCCAGCAAAGTTTCGGCGGAACTTGTTGGTGTGAAGAGTCTAAAAGTTCCCTGCCTGGTACGCAGAGCAATAACTTTTGTTGGGGACCTTTCCTTGCTACATGACCTTGAAGCGTTGCATGTGCTCTAAGCTTTGCTTTGGGGAAAGCAGCCGAGGATGGTTTTGCCTTGCGGATGTTTTGCGTTTAGGGGGTGGGCATCAACAAAAGAAGGTAGTGAGCTTCAAGCTTGAGTATCGAGAAGAGAAGTGTCAGGGCCCAAATGAACTTCTGGAATTCCCTGACCGAGGCGACTGCAGGTGCTTTTGCTGCTGTCAGGTCCGACGGGACCATTATCTGTTGGGGTCTGCCAGAACTCGGTGGATCTGCAACAGGCGACTACTGGTCGCAAGATAGGGCCGAGGGACTGACATCCGAATGCGCTATCAGTGCCAGCAGCGACTCACAGACGCGTCGGGACATATCTTTCTGAGCTAAAAAGCTGAGGACCTCGCCAGACGGATTCAAAACTCCAAGGTGCTCGGGTGCAAGTCCGTAAAGATCTTTGATGGTAGTCGACTCATTGTCACACCTTCAGGCGATCACTGCTTCTGGCAGCGCATTTGCGGCAATCACACAAGAAGGCAGTGCCCGAGTGCTCGCGCGGTGTGTGTGTGTGTGTGTGTGTGTGTTGTGTGTTGTGTGTGTGTAGGGGGGCAGGGGGGAGGGATGGGGAGCCCCGCCCAACGAAGCTCCCCCATCCCTCCCAGGAAACGTACCAGCTTACTTTGCCCGCTTTTGGGTTCCTTCGGGAGCAGCTGGACTTCACAAGCATCATCTCATCATGTTTTCGTGGGTGCCACTCCCAGTGTCTGGCACACACAAGCACAAAACCTGGTTGTTTTTGTAACGAAACTCATTTAAGACTTCATTCATTCTCTTCTGCATCATCACCAAATGCCTCTTCTTCTACCTCCACGTCCTCTCCTTCGTCAGCGGGTACAGCACCATGAACCAGAATATGTGGAACACTAATGCATCAAGTGTGTTATACAGCCAGGCGTGTTGTGTTGCGTTGCATTGCGTTGCTGGCTTGAGTTGTGTTGCGTTGCGTTGCGTTGCGTTGCGTTGCGTTGCGTTGCGTTGCGTTGTGTTGTTATGTATTGTTATGTGTTGTTATGTGTTGTTATGTGTTGTTATGTGTTGTTATGTGTTGTTATGTGTTGTTATGTGTTGTTATGTGTTGTTATGTGTTGTTATGTGTTGTTATGTGTTGTTATGTGTTGTTATGTGTTGTTATGTGTTGTTATGTGTTGTTATGTGTTGTTATGTGTTGTTATGTGTGTTGTTATGTGTTGTTATGTGTTGCTATGTGTTGTTATGTGTTGTTATGTGTTGTTATGTGTTGTTATGTGTTGCTATGTGTTGTTATGTGTTGTTATGTGTTGTATGTGTTGTATGTGTTGCTATGTGTTGCTATGTGTTGTTATGTGTTGTTATGTGTTGTTATGTGTTGTTATGTGTTGTTATGTGTTGTTATGTGTTGTTATGTGTTGTTATGTGTTGTTATGTGTTGTTATGTGTTGTTATGTGTTGTTATGTTGTTCTGCGTTGTTCTGCGTTGTTATGGGTTGTTATGTGTTGCTATGTGTTGCTATGTGTTGCTATGTGTTGTTATGTGTTGTTATGTGTTGTTATGTGTTGTTATGTGTTGTTATGTGTTGTTATGTGTTGTATGTGTTGCTATGTGTTGTTATGTGTTGTTATGTGTTGTTATGTGTTGTTATGTGTTGTTATGTGTTGTTATGTGTTGTTATGTGTTGTTATGTGTTGTTGTGTGTTGTTATGTGTTGTTATGTGTTGTTATGTGTTGTTATGTGTTGTTATGTGTTGTTATGTGTTGTTATGTGTTGTTATGTGTTGTTATGTGTTGCTATGTGTTGCTATGTGTTGCTATGTGTTGTTATGTGTTGTTATGTGTTGTTATGTGTTGTTATGTGTTGTTATGTGTTGTTATGTGTTGTTATGTGTTGTTATGTGTTGTTATGTGTTGTTATGTGTTGTTATGTGTTGTTATGTGTTGTTAGGTGTTGTTAGGTGTTGTTACGTGTTGTTATGTGTTGTTACGTGTTGTTACGTGTTGTTATGTGTTGTTATGTGTTGTTATGTGTTGTTATGTGTTGTTATGTGTTGTTTGTTATGTGTTGTTATGTGTTGTTATGTGTTGTTATGTGTTGTTATGTGTTGTTATGTGTTGTTATGTGTTGTTATGTGTTGTTATGTGTTGTTATGTGTTGTTATGTGTTGTTATGTGTTGTTATGTGTTGTTATGTGTTGTTATGTGTTGTTATGTGTTGTTATGTGTTGTTATGTGTTGTTATGTGTTGTTATGTGTTGTTATGTGTTGTTATGTGTTGTTATGTGTTGTTATGTGTTGTTATGTGTTGTTATGTGTTGTTATGTGTTGTTATGTGTTGTTATGTGTTGTTATGTGTTGTTATGTGTTGTTATGTGTTGTTATGTGTTTGTTATGTGTTGTTATGTGTTGTTATGTGTTGTTATGTGTTGTTATGTGTTGCTATGTGTTGCTATGTGTTGCTATGTGTTGCTATGTGTTGCTATGTGTTGCTATGTGTTGTATGTTGTTGTGTTGTGTTGCTAGGTGTTGCTAGGCGTTGTTATGTGTTCTGTTGTTATTTGTTGTGTTGTGTTGTTATGTGTTGTGTTGTTATGTGTGGTGTTGTTATGTGTTGTGTTGTTATGTGTTGTGTTGTTATGTGTTGTGTTGTGTTGTGTTGTGTTGTGTTGGGTTGGGTTGGGTTGTGTTATGTTGGGTTGTGTTATGTTGGGTTGTGTTATGTTGGGTTGTGTTGTGTTGGGTTGTGTTATGTTGGGTTGTGTTATGTTTGGTTGTGTGATGTTGCGTTGTGTTGTGTTGGGTTGTGCTGTGTTGGGTTGTGCTGTGTTGGGTTGTGCTGTGTTGGGTTGTGCTGTGTTGGGTTGTGCTGTGTTGGGTTGTGCTGTGTTGGGTTGTGCTGTGTTGGGTTGTGCTGTATTGGGTTGTTGGGTTGGGTTGTGTTGTGGTGCGTACGTGCGTGCGTGCGTGCGTACGTGCGTGCGGGCGTGAGGGCGTGCGGGCGTGCGGGCGTGCGGGCGTGCGGGCGCGCGGGCGTGCGGGCGTGCGGGCGTGCGGGCGTGCGGGCGTGCGGGCGTGCGGGCGTGCGGGCGTGCGGCGTGCGGGCGTGCGGGCGTGCGGGCGTGCGGGCGTGCGGGCGTGCGGGCGTGCGTGCGTGCGGGGGCGTGCGGCGTGCGTGCGTTGCGTGCGTGGGTGCGGGCGTGGGTGCGGGCGTGCGGGCGTGCGGGCGTGCGGGCGTGCGGGCGTGCGGGCGTGCGGGCGTGCGGGCGTGCGGGCGTGCGGGCGTGCGGGCGTGCGTCTGTGCGTCTCGGGGTGTCTCTGGGTGTCTCTGGGTGTCTCTGCGTGTCTCTGCGTGTCTCTGCGTGTCTCTGCGTGTCTCTGCGTGTCTCTGCGTGTCTCTGCGTGTCTCTGCGTGTCTCTGCGTGTCTCTGCGTGTCTCTGCCTGTCTCTGCCTGTCTCTGCCTGTCTCTGCCTGTCTCTGCCTGTCTCTGCGTGTCTCTGCGTGTCTCTGCGTGTCTCTGCGTGTCTCTGCGTGTAATGCCGGACTCCCGCTAACAAAGACACCAGCTTTCTATGGCGAAGCGTTCTGGGACGCCAGAACGTGTACCTACAGTGATGCATATAGAAGTCCTGTGGCATACGCCGTGCACGGTGCATTCTTGCTGATTGCCGGTTACACTACAAGGCATGCTTCAACAACAAATCATTTCAGTGGAGCTATTTTGGAGATGGCTTGCTCAGCATGATTTGTGCCCGCTCTTCTTGTCCATTGTCCATGTGCTTTTTCTATTACATCTATGCTTCACCATGCGTTTTATTTTCGCAACCTCTACGTTTCTTCCTTTTAAATCCTCTAGAAAGAACATCGTGACGGATGATGACGCGTCAGCTTTCCGTGTTCCAGCCAGCCCGCCTTCGCCTTGGGCCACGGGTGTAGTCGGGGATCATTGCGACCCTAACAAGATCTAATTGTAGGACCTTCCTCTCGTCAAGTGCTCAGGCATGCTCTGCAGGGCGTGCGGGGTGTCTGGGGCCTGCGGGGCGCGCTGGGCAGGCCGGGCGCGCGGGGCCTTCGTGCCGTGTGGGGGGGAAGGCGTGGGGGTTGTGGGACATCCGGGGCGCGTGGAGCGTGTGGAGCGTGTGGAGCGTGTGGAGCGTGTGGGGTGTGTGGGGTGTGTGGAGCGTGTGGAGCGTGTGGGGTGTGTGGGGTGTGTGGGGTGTGTGGGGTGTGTGGGGGGTGTGTGGGTGTGGGGGGTGTGTGGGGTGTGTGGGGGGTGTGTGGGGTGTGTGGGGTGTGTGGGTGTGTGGGTGTGTGGGGTGTGTGGGTGTGTGTGGGTGTGTGTGTGGGGTGTGTGGGGGTGTGGGGTGTTGTGTGGGGTGGTGTGGGGTGTGTGGGTGTGTGGGGTGTGTGGGGGGGTGTGTGTGGGTGTGTGTGTGGGTGGGTGTGTGTGGGGGTGTGTGGGGGTGTGTGTGTGTGGGGTGTGTGGGGTGTGTGGGGTGTGTGGGGTGTGGGGGTGTGTGGGGTGTGTGGAGTGTGGGGTGTGTGGGGTGTGTGGGGTGTGTGCGGTGTGTGCGGTGTGTGCGGTGTGTGCGGTGTGTGCGGTGTGTGCGGTGTGTGGGGTGTGTGGGGTGTGTGGGGTGTGTGGGGTGTGTGGGGTGTGTGGGGTGGCAGTATGGGCTCCTATCACTCTCATTGACTTGAAACGTTCGGCAGGTGAAGCCGTTTGCTGGGGGGATCCGGAAGCTTGGAGTGGCAACGAGACCGGCAAGTCAGACCGATTGAGCACAATCCTTTAAATGAGAGCATAAAGTACCACCGGTTGCGCATATGTAAAAATTAGTTAGACGTTTCAGAAGCAGCACACTTGAGGGGTTTCTGAGAATCTAAGGAGCGTGGCGGTGACACTCACACAGTGAGAGAGCAGTTGGTAAACGTGCTGGAGGCCAGGTTGGTAGAGTCTGGTAGAGGTCGCCACAGGTTCATGCTTCTTTGGGCCGCCGCAGCGCAGGTTTGAAAGCTCGTCCGTAAGCTAAGCAGCTATATGCAGCTATTCAGGTCATTGCGACGGAGAACGCGTTTGCTGCTCTCAAGGTGGGAGCACATTCCGATGTTGCACGGCAAGCTTTTCAATGATGCCCACAGTACAGTAGTGGCGGTTTAGATCTCTGAATGCAGGAAGATGGAAGTGTGGTCAGCTGGGGCCAGAGCGATGCAGGAGGTGACAGTCGCGACGTGCAGGACCGCCTCCTAATGGTGAAGCAGGCCCCGATGCGCAGCTGTGGGTTATTTTGGTTTGCAGGGGATTCGTTCACTTGTAAATGATCCCATTCTTGCAGATTGTTGGTTCTGGTGGAGCATTTGCTGCATTGACCACCTCTGGGCAGCTTGTCACTTGGAAGCAGCAGTGTGCAAAGTCCATCGTCAGTCTGCTCTGGTGATCCACCAATAGTTTCAGTAAGCATGAAGCGTTCATGGCATGTCATGGCCCTGTGTGCTCATGGTCAACAGAAGGCCAGGTGGCCCCGGCAGAACCCAGCTGCAGCTGTCAGCAGTTTGATTGAGGTGACATGGGGCCATGAGAGCTTTGGTGGCGTCTCCTTGCCTGCGCTTATGGGCTCGCGTTCGTGTTGCATGAATGGCCGTTGTCGCAGCTGTTGTCGCATTCTGAAGGACAGTGCCCAAGTTCAAGCACAACTGGGCGGCTGAAGTCGGCTCCTCAGTCCCGCGCGTGGCGAATTGTTGGGAGGATGTCGGAAATGGGGAGGAATGCATGCCGATTTCACAAAGAAGGACCCAGACAACATTAGCTTTTCAGGTACACCAAGTCCATTTGTTTGTGCTGCCATCGTGTCCCGTCAACGTATGTAAAACAACCGTTCCCGCTCCTAAGCATAGTAAGTATGACAAGGTAATACTGTCGACTCAATGAGCTTATTTGGTGACATGTGACATGTCACATATTTATCACATTTGCGCCTGTCTGCCCGAATGGTGTTTCATTCTGCAATCTTTTCTGTCTGTTGATTTCACAGTCAGATGCTTGTCGCAGCACACATAAATCGGTCATGGAAAAAATTCGAACTCAGGACACCAACGGCCGCTGTTTGAGGTCGTCCACCTGATTCATTCCTGAAAGGGCTGCACTGGCCAACGAAGCCGTGGGCCATGGCCGCAACAAGATGAGAGACTCGAACAGGTTGTTCCACAAACGCAAACATGCTTTGATGTTCAACCGGCGGCAAGTTCCACTTTCTTTGTTTGTTACCCGACGCCAAACGGTGTGGGCAAATATGGCTGGTAGGTCAATAGCACCCCAGCCATTGTTACCCGTGGCCTGCATTGCTGGATCTCGATCAAAAGCAGCACGGCCACAACCGAATTGTTTACTTTACGTTATTCACCCTTTTGGCACAGGCATGATAAAGGGCACAGCGTTGTAGAATGCTTGATTGCAATCCTGCAAAAGCTAAAAGGTGCTCATGCCCGGTTCAGTGCAGGTTGCGAATTTTCTTGTTCTTTGCTTGACAGTCAGCCGCTGCTGAGGTCCTAGGGGTTGAACTAGTTTAGTTGAGCTCTGTCTTATCAGCTGATGTAGTCTGTACCGAAAAGCTACGACGCCTCCTCGAACTTCGTTGCCAGGCAGAGAAGGCGTCGCGTGCCGCTGGGTCGAAGGCTTTTAGTGGCTTGGCCAAAAGAGCAGTAGGCCGTTTAATCCAAATATCTGAGAGAGTTGAGCCACCAACTTCCGGAAGGTAGCTGCGTCAGAATTTCGCAACATGCTCTCTCTATGTCTCTCTATGTCTCTCTCTGTCTCTCTCTGTCTCTCTCTCTGTCTCTCTCTCTGTCTCTCTCTCGGTCTCTCTCTCTCTCTCTCTCTCTCTCTCTCGCTCGCCCAGCGGCAAAGGCCCCGAGTTCAGGGCAACCACCCGGAACATCCATTCAGCTAACAGCGATGAGCAGCAGCTACCTTCGCGACGGGCGCCAGAAAAACAAGTCGGCGAGAGGCGGAGAAATGCGGAAAGACCGCGGAGAGACACGCAGAGACGCGGAGAGAAGCGGAGAGGCGAGAGAGAGAGAGAGAGAGAGATAAAAAAAATATATATATATACAGAGAGAGGGAGCAAGAGAGAGAGAGAGAGAACCACCCCATGCGAATGAAGCAGCGACTCCCCTTCACTGCAGATTCCCTTTACATGCGCAGCATGACAAGCCCAAACCTGAGGAAAGACAACGTCTGCTATTGCCTGCTAGCGCGCGTGAACACTGAAGACCACCAAAGCAACACACACCTCTCACAGCATGTGTTCGTTGTTGGTCAAGCAAACAGCAAAGACTGAGTCTGAACAGCCCTTGACAACGTTGTCATCGGCAGAAGGCGTCTCATAATTTTCTCTCGTGGCGAAACACGAGCAAGAGCCCGTATTGCACGGCTTCGGCTCCATGCGGACAAGCCTTTGGCGCTCAAAAGTGGCTCTGGATAGCACCACGAACGCCGCTCGCCCTCGCTGAATTTCTGACCGTCTGGAAGAGGGCGTACAGGTTGGATGCAAAGAAGCCGGCTGAAAAGATTAACGGCGTCTTCGCTTCGCGCCACAATGCAGCGGAAGTTGACGTGCCGTCGATGTGTGGCAGGTGACGTCAAGGGGGGTCGAAGGAATCGATGTTCCTCGGCAAAACGCTGGGGTTGAGTAAAACATGCGCCGAGCCTAGCTTGCAGGATTCGTGCAAGATCGTGCAAGTGAGCGCACGGCCAGATCTTCCGCTGCATCTGACCTTGGAGCAGTGTTCTTCTGTCAGCTATTCAGCCACTGCCATGATTCTTGTATGCCCGCAGCATCACGGTTCGAAGAGAGCAGCGGCAGGAGATCTTCAAATGTAGCTGAACTGTGCGGAGGTGCTGGTGCGTTATAGAGCACTCCGGGACTCGTAAGCGTGCCTGAAAATTGCAGCGTCATAGGATGAACACTTGAAACCTGGATGGTCCCTCATGGTTGAGCCTATGGGCTTTCTAGTTTGGGTATGTTCCTTACATCGAACAGACATCAACCTTTTGGTTCAA